>VWZZ01007084.1:2253481-2470221 GCA_013399095.1 Psophia crepitans | reverse complement strand
GGCATTGGAACGGGTTGCCCAGGGAGGTGGTGGAGTCACCATCCCTGAGGGTGTTTAAGGAAAGGTTAGAAGTGGTACTTAGGGACGTGGTTTAGTGGGTAATAGGTGGGGGGGGATGGTTGGACTAGATGATCCTTGTGGTCAGTTCCAACCTTAATGATTCTATTCTGTTCTATTCTATTCTAAAGGTGGAAGAAAACCTACCAGCTCTAGGTCTCCATCCGACCAAAGTGGGCCAGGTCCCTTTTCACCTTCCTTCATGTTCCTTTCCTCTTCTGCCTGTGTCTCTTGCTGGGGCATGTAGGCCAGAGGGATGCTGAGATGCTCCTGAGGTTGGTGGGGGGGGATCACAGGCCCCCTCCCTCATGCCTGACAGTTGGGTTACTTGGGCGGTATATCAGAAAGCCAGGGACACCAGGATCCTGGCTAGAAAACAGGTTTGGGGGAGCCTTCTCTCTAGCTGCTCCCCCCTACCCTGGAGGTTAGCCTCTTCTCCCAGATAACTAGTGACAGGACAAGGGGAAATGGCTGCAAGTTGCGCCAGGGGAGGTTCAGGTTGGAGATGAGGAGAAATTTCTTCTCGGAAAGGGTGGTCGGGTATTGGAACGGGTTGCCCAGGGAGGTGATGGAGTCACCATCCCTGAAGTTATTTAAAGAAAGGTTGGATGTGGTACTTAGGGACATGGTTTAGTGGGTAATAGGTGGTGGGGGGCAGTTGGACTAGGTGATCCATGAGGTCTCTACCAACTTTAATGATTCTATGATCATACCTGTTTTTGGTTGCAGGAGGTGCTGGTCCTGTTATATTTGGGCTTTGTATGCTGCAGGGGCCAGAGCTTTCAGAGGAAAATAGTGTATACTGAAGGGGAGGTCAGTGAAAAGAAGCAGACAGTGTATTTATGTAATAAATCCTGGTCCTTTTTCCCTTCGTTTGCCCGGCACAGTCATTTCCAGAGGGACCCATAACCGTGAGAGGTACCTGTGTGTGCTGCAGTATTGCTGCGGCACTCCAAAGTTATGAAAAACTGGAGGGTGGCTGCAAGGTTTTACTGCAGAGCTGTTCTTAAATAGTTATCGTGGGCATTCATTTGCAGGGAAGGGGGTTTCAGGAAAAATGGAAAGAAAACCCATTCCACTTCCTCAAGAAAGAGAGAAGTTTAGGGAGCAGAGATTTTCTTTCTTTCTTTTTTTTTTTTCTCCCCAGCGCTGGGCCTCATTCATGCATAGCAAGAATTTACTTTGCTTTATGCAGAGCTAATTTTGGAGGATACTTTTCTCTAGTGTTTAGTAAAATTTTGCTAACGTTTTGTTACGCCGTGTTAGAGCAACTGTAGTGATTTTCTGCTGGGCAAAGAATTGAAGAGCAACGTTTTACAATAACCCAGTTCAATGTGGTAAGGGAAAATTTGCAGAACTTTCTTACCATCAGCAGGAACCTCTAACTGGAGCTGCACACTGGGACGTTTGCTGCATCTTTTTTCTGTCTTCCTGTAATTTCATCTATGCCAGGGCTGGCTGTTTCCAGCGGCAATAATGTGCTCCCCCTCTTCCTCTGTCACTGAAGTGCGAATGGCCATGCCCGTTTTCCCTGGAAAATGAGGCAAAGCTCAAATCCTTTGGTCCAGCTCCTGCTCACCTGCTCTGTGTCTGAACCAACCAACCTACCAGCCAGGTCTTGGTCAGATCTCACTGTTCTGGATCTTTGATTCGCTTCCTTGGCACACCTGACACCAAACCCTTGGATTTATTGTTTCACCATGTTGAGTTTTGACATGAGGTATGGCCCTTCCCTCTTTTTCTCTTCCTGCAGCCCTTTAAATGCGAAGGGCTCTACATCGTTATCAGTGGTTTTCTGTCCTGTAAGCTTGGGGAAGTGAGATTCTTTTAGCACCTGGGAAGATCAGACCTTTGGAGAGACTGCTGTGATGCGTTATGTGAAACACTTTGATTTCTTTTCTTGCAGAGCACATTGTGTCATGTTGCCCTGAACTGTTCTCCTTATACCCACCTGCTGTCTTGAGCTCATTTCCTTACATGAGAAAGTATCTGGGAGAGAATTATTCACTCAGAAAATAGTTCAGTGATGCAATCCTGTAAGACTTTAAAAAAGTAGGCAAAAGAGGTGTGTTAAGTGATATAGCTGTTTGTTTTGGACACCTGCTCCTGTAGATGTTCTCACTGGTACAGATAGATTTGTCCTTGCCATGCTTGTTTGCCCTACGCTTTCCTGAGCTTTCCGAGGAATCCTGGACACAGATGGTAGGATGGACAGTAGTGATTTATTATGTGGAATGAAGTAATGCACAGCCAGCAAAGGTTGTTTATAAACTGGTTCGCTAAGCACTGTTGGACTGTTCTTGTATTTGCGCAGTGTGTTTCCTGCTATCTCACCTGCACGTTCAGCAATCGATACTCAAGCTTGCTTTCCAGTTCTTCATTGTGAGTTCATGGCCTGTTAAAAGAAGCATGGATCAGTGTTCTACTTGATCATCTGCTTATGCAGTCATTGAGGAGAACTTTTACATCATCTTTCTGCTCTGTATTGTAAAATCCCATGTTATTCCAGGCAAGCATCTTATTTTAATACATACGTGTGTCTGGTTTTCAGAACAAGACCTGTACGTAGCTCTGTTCCTTTCAGTAGAACCCTGTAATAACAGACTGCTGGTGTTTCCCTGTATACATCAATTTTGCCTCAAAAGCCAATAAGTGTTTGATGCACACTTAATAATCCAAAGAAAAAGTGATTTGCTGCTGTGTTGTATTTCCTTTCATTAGATATTTCAGAGAGGATGTAATGTTGGTACAGTTCCCAGATGCTTCATGAAAACAAATACTAATACCTAATTACTGCCTCATAAACACTTTATGTGGCAGTAATATAAAACTGAATTGTATTAATGAAACCAGAGGCTTGGTCCTGATCTGAGAGGTATCTCCCTTTCTGATCTCAGTTCTGTTATTTAAGAACATACATCACTGTTGTTGTCGTCATAATTTTGTGATACAGACAAAAGAAATAGAATCCTTGTTAAAAATGTATTCTTACCTGTGACTTGGTCACAAACTCAGTAAAGTTTTTAGAGGACAAAAGGCAGTGAATGAAATCATAAAGTTGTCTGATGTCTTTCTCTATATTGTCACCAGAGGACTGGTAATGGGTTAATTTCTTGATATAAATTATTTCAAAGAATGAGATTGTAATCAAACTGGAAGCTATGCCCAGGAATGAAACAGAACACAAGCCAAACAGTGCAGACACAGAAAACACTGAATATAAACACAAATCCAATAAAAAGTAAAATCACCCCAACTGTGACACTTTCCCAGTGATGCAGAGATGTGATGCATCCTGCAAAGAGCTGACTTCCCTGAGGACCCATGGTGAGCAGGCAGCCTCCAGGCATTGGCCGCACGGCACTGAGTGTTTGAGTATGTTGCTAGTGATCCTCCTTCCTCTTCGCTGTTACTGACCGAAACCAAAACATTGTTTCTTTAGATTTAAGAAAAATTTGCAATGATGTATTCCAGTTGATGTGTTTATACCCTGTAGTGCATTTTCCCATGAAATTCAGAACATACATTTTACGGAGTATAGGACTCATTAAAGGGAAGGAATTGTCAGTAAAGGAACGGTGCTTATCACACAAAATATTAAACTGGGCAGATGAATTCACAGATAGGCATGGTTGCTACCAACTGGGCCTTATAAATGCAATTTGCGGACATTTCTTACTAATGGCAGCTAGTGTACCACCTAGACGTGTTTGGACACCAGAAATGTGCATATTTTGCATTTTATTGTAAATCTGTTTCTTGACAACCTGGTAAAATACAAAATAATAGAGACAAAATGTAGTTAATGTTCATTGGCAACATATTTATACATATGTGATTGTCACAACTGAATCTGCTTCTGTGAAAAATAAAGACCAACTTTCAAGTGGGTTTAAATTATTACTTGTCATAGAGTTAATGTGTTAAATAGTCTAATGGCACTTGCAGTAAAATCTATACTATCCTTTTCTCCAGTGGATTGGCTGCAATGACCCAAGAGAGGGAAAGAAAAAAGCTATAATAATTTGTTTGAAAACTGAGCAAAGAAAAAAACTAAAAGACGTTGAATTCACCAGTTGCAACTTTTGGTTGCTTCTTTAGAAGATGGTGTTATCAATGAAGGGATTCTCTGAAAATGTTGAATAATCAATTCCTGTTTATCACTTCATAAACCCACAAGCAATGAAAATTATTTCTTCTAATAAAAAAGGAAAAATGAGATGGTATAATACATCATTAAGAGGTGATTAAGTGCTATAGCTGAATTATAAACTATTCTTTTTATGATCAATGATAATGTTGGTTTTTTTTTTAATTCTTGAGACATGGCTGTCATTACTTTGGCTGAAACGTGTGTTAAAATTATATGGCAGAAAGCTGTTTTGGTATTAAACCACAATTTGTCATGAAAAAAATTGCTTGGTGACTTGAGGTGGCAAACTTTGTCCCTGGTGATTTCTGTTCTTTAACTTATCTGGCTGGTTTCTGTCCCATGTGTGTAGAATGGAGGTGAGGAGCAGATGCAGGTTGGGAATGGGAGTCTGGGGACCCACTGGGCTCCCCTCAGGGCCACGCTGGGTCTTAGGATCAGCCGCCTGTGCGCTACGTTTTTGACTTCTTGTTTGTGCTTTAGTTGGACACTGAGTTTTGCTGCTGAAGTCTTGTGTTGTTTTTTTTCCCTAAGTGTGTATTAGCACCTTGGGATCTTCCTGATGGCTGGTGCAAACCACGCCCAGCCCAGCTAACGATTCCATTAAGCTGTCCTACAGTCCCTGGCACATACTGCTCGTGCATTTTGCTTGTACACTTACAAACTGAATAAAAAGCATAAATTTCAGTGCAAAAGGTCTGTAGAGTTTCTCAGAGGGGTTCAAGGCTTCTCAGCAGAGTAGGCAAAACCACGGTTTCCTGCCCCAGCCTGAGGGCTGGAAGCAGAAGTGGGACAGGGAATGATGTGGGGAGAGGTCTGAGAAACTGGGTCGCTGACTCACGCTCCCTGGGGTGGCTGGAGGGAGCTGGGAGGCTGTGACTGCTCACCAGCCCTCGGAGCAACCTGTGCTTGTCCACTTCATTTAGGCCACAAGCTGCCCTTTAATGTGAAGGTGGGAACAATCTGTCCACCATTCAAGTTTCATCTCAGTTGCTACTAGCTGTGAAGTGACCTAACCCAGGCAGCTTCTGGAAAGACATTCATCTCCCCGCCTGGCCCCCCAGTGGTTTTTAGCATCAGTCATAGGACTGTTGTTATCTGGGTGTGTTGTGTGTGTGTCCCAGTCCCTTTGGAATATCCCCCTGTTCCGTTTTCAGCCTTTTCATGGAACTGTAGACTGATTTGGGTTGGAAGGGACCTCAAAGATCATCTGGTTCCAACCTGCTGCCATGGGCAGGGACACCCTCCACTAGACCAGGTTGCCCAAAGCCCCATCCAAACTGGCCTTGAACTCTTCCAGGGATCCAGGGGCAGCCACAGCTTCTCTGGGCACCCTGTGCCAGGGCCTCACCACCCTCACAGTAATGGATTTCTTCCTTATATCTGATCTAAATCTCCCCTCTTTTAGTTTAAAACCATTACCCCTTGTCCTATCACTCCCTGCCCTTGTAAACAGCCCCTCTCCAGCTTTCCTGTAGGTTCCCTTTAGGTATTGGTAGGTGCCAATTAGGTCTCCCCGAAGCCTTCTCTTCTGCAGGCTGAACCAACCCCAACTCCCTCAGCCTGTCCTCATAGGAGAGGTGCTCCAGCCCTCTGACCAACTTTGCAGCCTCCTCTGGACTTGCTCCATCAGCCGGAATGGTACGTGTTATCTAGCTGAGATGGAGAACATCCCATAGGAGGAGGTGTAGGACACCAGACATGCGTGATGACAAATCTTTGTGCTGCTGCAGGATGGTAGCACTGCAGTGGTGGATACTGGCTGATAGATAGTGTTGGTGCACCCAGCCAGGAAAAAGAGCATCCAAAAGGTGATAAAAACATTCTGCTTTTCTGGGGTAGATTACCTGAGGATCTGAAAGTGATCCCTCTCTGTAAGTTCCTTTTATGTTAGAGATGTTATCTTCCTAGGGCTTGCATTCAAATCTTGAGTCCTGTAACATAATTATAGGTGAAGATTGTTCCTTTCATACCTCCTATCTCTAAGCACATGAACACTTCAGCCCAATTAAGGGTATTTTTCTCTTTCCGAATGGTGTTAGTAATGCGCTTCAGTGAGCAAAGCTTCCCACTGTTGCTGCATGGGGATTTATGCAGTTTTGCTTATTTTTTTAGGATCCTCTTGTTGGTCTCATGACTTTGTGTGGCTCACAAAGGAGACCAGGTGTGAAGTGTCTGTGGACAGCGTGTAGAGTTTAGGCTCTCAAATCCACAGGGAAATGTTCTGTTGTCCCCTGTAAGCATGAGCAGTTTCATGGCTGATGTAAAGTAATATGACGGTTCAGGTAACAATCAGATTCACAGATGCTGTGTCTAGAAAAACAAGTTGCAGAGGGCTCCTGAAGATGCTAACCTCACACAGTGTTTGCCTGTAATGTGGTGGTGAAACTGGAGCAAAGAGAATGCAGGGTGAGCTACCAAAATTCAGCTCTCCAGCTGGCAGGAAAGGTAGTGTGAGCTGACTTCCGCAGGCACTTGTTTCTGTTGTCTTCTGTTGTTCTTAATGTTTTGCTTAATTAAAGAGCACAAATCTAACCTGAAAATACCTGTGCAAGTACAGCATACTTCTCTTTCCTAGGCTTATCTGCAGTAATGTTAAGATGTAAGATTTTTCTTTGTATATTCTCTTTTTGCAGGCAGCAGTTTTAGCTAATAAATATAATGAAGGCAGCCAGGCAGCTGGGTATTTCAGTTTTCAGATGGTGTTGGGCATGATTAGCATAGACTGCTAGGGAAACAGGCGGTGAGGATTAAACAACATGCTCAGATCGCTTTCAGGCTCTTCCTCAGGGCCCTGTTTATTAATTCAAACCGCCCCCCTCACAAGGCAGCACCAAATGCATTGTCTTTCCTCAGCCAGCACAGCTGACCCTGCAAGTGAGTCCCTGCAAAGTAGGAAAGACCTGGCTCTGCGCCTGGGAGGGGCTGCAAGAAGGGTCGCTGGGTTTTAAGAGGCAAGCCCTGAACATGTACAATTAACGTGATTATATTGGTGTGTAAATAATCTCTAATTATCTAGCTTTGTGGCTGAGAACTATTCAGAAGGTGTTACGGGGTTACCGTGTCTTCTTCCTGGACCAGGAAAGGCATTCCCAGCTCTGCTCCTAGCTCAGGCAGTAAATGATGTCCCTGGTGTAAGACCACATCGGGGTCTCGTTGAATTTTCTTTTTCATGTTAGAATTGGCTCTGGTGTAAATCTACCACTGTCTGTAGAGGAATATTGTCAATTTGGTTGGTGAATATTATCATGACCATGTCCCTTTAACAAATATAACAGTGTGTAACTAGGCCTGCAGTAATTAATTAGTAGGACTCTCTTACTAATTAATTACTTGAGGATATTTATAGTCTGTTCCAACAGAAGGAGAATTGGCATTATTATTTAAAAAAAAAAGTGTCTGGAGAAATATTCCCAGTGTAAAGTGTGTTATCATAATGCTGCATTTCAAGAACAAATGTTAATACAATTTCTCTTTTGAAATAATTTAATTCCAGCCCTTCTGGTTCATAAAAGTAATGCATTTACTCCAAGCAAATATTCCAAAGTCTTCCATAATGAGATTGTACAAGTCAGAGGTGAAAACTGCGCTTATTCCTGCAGCGTAGTTCCTTTCCCTTGCAGGATTAGTTCCTCTAGAATATATGCTGTTTTTTCTTACTGCCGAAGAGCTTCCCTCTGGGTATTGCACATAGCGCGTTAAAATCTGGTGCTACTGAAATCAGAGCTTTTGATTTTATTGAGTGATGATTTCATGTATCAGATAACTCTAATGTTAAGCATGGCAAGCAAAGAATTGGGTATTCTCCTTACTCTGGCTTAGAGATGCAGTGGGATGGGGGATCAGATCTTCCCCGTGGAAACTCAGGGGGTCATGTAAGGGCAGAAGTACAATGTTCTGGCTGACTGTGTGCTGTTGCCCTAACACCCATGGCAGTAAGTCGATCATCTGACCAGTAAGATCTTCTGTCGATACCAGTGATTAGGGAAAATAACCTGCTTAACATTCAACAGTCGTATCTTCTAGGTGAACAGGGGAATATAGTATTTCTCCAGTTATTGCTGATGCCTATTGCAGTGTACTTTCAGGCCTTGTCTTGTCAGCTTGGCTGGGATGGTGAGGAAAGGCTGAGCCTAACCCGGACAGTGGCTAAACAAGGTACTTTCAGGCCTTGTCTTGTTGGCTTGGCTTGGCTGGGATGGTGAGGAAAGGCTGAGCTGAACCCAGATGGTGGCTAAATGAGGTAGTGGTACATGCTAGCAGGGAAGTGAGAGGGTACAGGAGACTATGGAAGGAAGATAAGCAGTGGGGATGATAGTAATTAACTGTGCCCTTTAATAAAGGCCAGGCTACTGGAGAGACTGGGCAGGTGTCGGTCAAGCCCTTCCTGGGGAGCAGCCCTGTGTGCAGCTCCGGAGCTCATGCTGGGGCTCAGAGAGGGCTGGAGCAAGGCAGCAGGACTGCAGCTTAGCCCCACTGAAGTCTGTGGGTGCTTTGGGCCATGGTCTAGCAAAGCTTGCGACGGTGTTCTTGTGTCACTTTTCCTCAGTTGCTATGCAATCCCAAAAGAAATTTTGTTTTGTTGTTGAAGTGTATGGTGCCACAAACTGTGGTGGTAACGGGTGAAGTGCCGCCTACCGTCGCTCTGTTAGCTGCCAGGTACAGGCGGCGGCTCTGGCCGGGGCTCTGCGGTTAGTGGGTCTTCACATGAGGTCATCTGCATATTCTAAAGTTAAAGGGAATTTTTTCTGGGTCATTCAAGCATTTACTTCTTGGTTTGAATGTGTCTGTCCGGACTTGATAAAATAGCAGCAATTAGTATCATCTTTCTGAGAAACAGGAGTGATCTTATCAAATTTTGGGAGGAGGGTAATTCTAACGCAAGTTATTTGTATGGCTTCGCATTGAAGAATTTCAATTTGCAGCATGAGTAGTTCAATTTCTATTTAAGGTGCAATTCCAGAGGAAATATAATTACAGTTAAGGGGTGTCACAGAACTGGTGAAGCATTACGTTAGGAAAACACAGGAGATACTTTGTGAAAACATTTTAGGGTTATGCCTTGCTAAATACAGAGGCGGCATAACTAAGTGAGAAACAACTTACTGCTCAGTTGGGGCACTGCACCTTTTAAAAGTGTGAAGGGATAAATAACGCTACTCTTGACTTTGTTGACTTGATTTTTGAAATATCCACCTCTGTCAGAGCCAGCATATATATGCAATTCTCTAAACTTCCAAAATATAGTTAGTGACACCTAAATCAGATTTTCCTTTAAATCAGTCACGTTTTGAGCTATTTTTGTTAATGAGAAGATTATTCAGTACCATCTCAAAGCATACATAAATCTGCTCAGTGGCAGAATTATAATTCATTTGAAGTGGATACAACTGATACTCATTTAATATGGCCAAAAATTTGAAGATGCCCATTTTTCTTCACCTTTCCCATTTGTTTTCTCTTGCATGGTATGAATATTTCATAGTGGCCACGACTGTCCCCTGTACACACCTGTTCATCCTTTCTCTTTTTTGATCCACCCATTTACAGCAATCCCTGCTTTTAGCAAAACATCGAGATGCAATCAGACAAAGCTGTGAGGTTGCTCAGTGTCTGAAGCAAGCTGCTGATTACTGTTGCCACTGTTAGCTGAATTACACTATTAAAGGCTTTTATGAAGTATTTGCATTGCTTGCTCGTACAAATATCAAACCATGGCTATGCCATGGTGTAAAGGGAAATAATACTCATCTTATGACACATTTCTTCCAAGACAAGACAGCAACAATAATCTGTGGAAAACATCTATATACTGAACGCATTTCAGAGTCTTTTGGTTTGTTAATTGCTAAACTGTTTAAACAACAGCCTTCTCTGTTGCATCCAGCTTGTCGTACTGCTCTCAGCAGCAAAGGCAGAGTTGATGGGGCTAAAACCTTCAGCCATGGTTTCATGTGCCACAAGCACATACGTGACTTCAAGCTCTGCCCTGACATGTTTAAGCATCTTGTTGAATAGAGGCCAATAAGGAAATGAAGCAGCGAGCTGCATAGCTGTGAAGAAAATAGATCCACCAAGTATCTTGGAAGTAACTTGCCCAAGAAAGTCATTATGGAACTATAACCATGCATCGTTTTAGTATCCACTGGGTGTCAGACACTGCTGGTTCTCAGAGGCCAGGTGTCATTCCATGGAGTCTCAGCGCCAGCAGTCTGAGGTGGTTTGGGGTATTTCCCCATCAGTCTCATATCATCATTTCTCTCATGAATTTCTACAGCTCCTTCAGGGCTGGGCTGTGTCTGATCAGTGCCTGGGGGAAGAATTACAGACAGACATAACTTTGACGTTTGGTCCCGGTGTCGCTGCGGGGGTAATACCCTACCGTTGTAGTAGCGTGTGTTAGGTTAGAGGATGGTGTATTGGTGTCTCTGTGGTACAACCTCGCTGCTGCTGCGCTGGAGGGAAGGGGGAGGAAATCGGAAGACAGATATGAAATAGGAAATGGAGAATAATGGATTGTGTTATCGTAGAAAGCTGATTTATGGGGGGATGAGCCTACTATTCAGAAACACTTTTTAGCACTGGATAAGGAAAACAACGTGCAGAGAGATGCCAGCGTTTGCAGATAATTCTTGTGTCATCAGAGTTAGTGCAAACGGTGCCTGTGACAAGATGGACCAAGAAGTGGTTCATCCCTGTGTCAATGATTCAGGAAACTCCTCATACCTACTTGCTTAGCAAATACAGTCTTTAGAGAGGTGTCAAGTGAGGGAACAATTCCAGAGAAATCCCATAAAGCTGGAAGGCTTTCTACCTGAGGCAAAGAGAAAGGGCCTTGGTTTAGCTTACAAAGTGATGCCACCCTCCAGCTCTCCTTGCTCTCAGCTGCAGCTAGAGCTATCATGTAAATGCAAATAATTGTAAATGGCCAGGAAGCCTGTGTGGTGCTGAGGCACATCTGCTTGCTCGCTCTGTAGCTTTGAAATTGTTGTATTGTTTCTTACATTCCTTTGTATTGATTCTGCTACTAATACAAAAGAAAATATCCCATTGTTTTAACAAAAGCCATTCAGTACAAGCCTGATGACAAAGCCCTTCAGCAGGCAGGCACTCTGCAGAGCGCAGAAATACGTTGCTGCAGGTTCATCCATGGCAGCAGGGAACACCACAGCAGTGTGGCCGAGGGGTTTAGGAGAGTTTCTGCATTTATGTTTCATTGCTCAGAGGAGTCTTTCCCAGCTGAGAGGATTTGCCCTGTGTTCAGAAATTTGATTCACCTGCGATAAATGGATGGGGGGACAAATGCTCAGAGCCTCTGAGACACGTAGTGTTGAGTGGCGTCCTGAGGTCTGCTTTGCTGCTGTGGCCAGCTCTGTGCAGAGCACAGGTGCTGGGAAGAAAACTTGGACTGCTGAACCTGCTGATTTTGCTGCCTTGGTTGTTTCTGCTCCTGGGCTTGTTTTGGTGCAGAAGGCTTTTTGCCCTTCTCTGCAACCCTCTGCCTCCCTGATTTTCTTTCCTAGCTGTCCTTGTTTTTTAAGAAAGAAACCTCTTCTCTCCTCTCCTCTCCCATGGGAGGTGCTGGGGAGGGCAGCTGGCTCAGAGGAGGTGGCCCTGGCATGGGCTGTGCAAGCTGGGCTACGCGCTGACCTTGAAATAGCTGCGTGTGGGAAAAGGTGCCAGAGACGTGCTGGGATGGGGTTCCCAGCACAGCTCACCCAGGGTGTCCCTCCTTACAGGTTGCTTAAGTATCCCCTGGACTTTGTGCTCTTTGTGCTTTCGTCGGGCTCTGCTGAGGGCAGGACAGCGCCAGCATGTCCGCTCTGCCTCTGAACTCTGTGCCGGAGATGGGGACGGTCATTTTAGCAACGGCAGAAACAATCTGGTTGGTGAGTTTTTGCCTTCTTGGCTGTAAATCTGTGACCATATCTGTGCCTGGGCATGGATCCCTCCTGTCTGGTGTGGCAACATGTGTGAAGAGTAACCGTATAAAGTAGAGCTGTAAGGAATGGTACAAACCCCCAATCCTTGGAGTGACCTGCTGTTGCCCCTTGGCCCCTTTCTAAACACTGTCTCTGTGTTACAGTGATACACTTGGGAGAAAATTGTCTGCCTTGTCTTCTGCGCTTTATTGCTTGTAAATGTCGTTCTCAACTACTTCCTGGCGCGTTTCTATTATTTAATAGCCATTTAATAAGATGGGATAAAGATTTTACATTGTGGCTTTTGCTTTCAATTTAACGGGCACCGTTTGGTGCAGTGATGGCTCTGGTGATCAGTTCTCAGTGCCGTGTGACTGGAAGCCTAGCGAGTGTGCCTGCTTTTGGCCAGCAGTTATAACCTGAAGTTATAAACCTCTCTTCCCCTACACTTGAAAAAATTGCCTTTGTGTTTCTCGCTTTAATTTGTGCCTGTTATAAATGCAGGACTGTCAAGGAACTCTGTCAGAGAGGATGAACAGACATCTTGAGTAATTTAATACTCGATTCTTTTTGCAAGCCTTTTGACATAATGATTTATCCTATACTTTAATACCACCTTCTTTTCATTCCTACTACTTTGTATCTTTTACCTGATAAATATTTATAATAGAGTAGAAATAAATTCAGGCTAGAGCCAAGTTATCACTTTAATAAGAACTGAAAATATGTAAATTATATATTAAAAAAAAAATCAACTGGCCTGGAAGAAAATATAATGAGAATATGGAATAAAATAGTTGAATTCTCAATGCAGGATAGTCCTTGATGGTTTTGTTCTCCTGTGTTAGAGCTGCTGAGCTCATTTGAGGAAGGATCTGTGTGTCCCAGCCTGGAGCAAGAGGGATAGAACTGATGTCCTGGGTCCTGCTTTAGAGTTCTGCACAAAAACACAGACCTGTGTTAGGTGTGTAGCTGTACCTCTCTGCCTCTGTTTTCTCACCCATCTCACCTATTCGGAGGTAAGTAAAGCTGAATGAAATGTTCTTAAAAAAAAAATTCTACAAAAATGACATATACCTGAATTGGCCAAATATTGAATAATGTCACTCCAGTCAGTCCCTATCAGCCCATCTCTTTCTGCCAGTTTCAATTAATCCGTTGCTGAAACTGTTGACAGCATGTGAATGTCTCTGCTGCCTCCTGTCTCTCCTCTTAGTAGGAGAGAGGGTGATGGGCTAAGGACTCTTGTCATCCCCCTCTGATGTGGTTTGGCAACAGATGGCAACAGGTCTTTGAGGAGAACTCTGTTGCGGCTTCCAACATCAACATAATGTTTCGGTGCCGTCTGGGAGGGAGATGTGACATGAACCTAAACCGGCTTCCGGCCTCAAACATTCTTTTATCAATTAGCAAAACCACTGATGGATTTGACACAGCCTTGGGAGTGTCTCTGTGTCCTGCAGGATGTGATTTGCTGTGCATACTGATGATTCCCCAACTATGCAGAACGTTAGGGGATATGTAAGTCAAATTTACAGTAGATTATTTTTTTCGTGTTGGTTACACTGTCTTTTGTTTATCCTAGAAAGAATAGGATACAAAGCCTGATGCTTTCAGGAAGCGCAATTATGCGTAGTATATTAGGTAAACATTACAAGTAGAAGCCAACAGTGTCAAAACTCCATCCAGGCAAGATTTCCCAAGGAGGATCTTCACTGCCATGTAAGTGCTGGTTGGTAACCAACTGATATGCTGGGAAGTGATGGTTTAATTATTGTGATCAGTATTTCAGAGTGATGCAAAGCATCCATGCTGCTCAATGGAGCAAGAGCTAATGCTGGGGCTGGCCAGGGCACAGCTTCCCAGGCATGCTGGTGACACGCTTTCCCTGCCTCGACCCAACAGTGTTTGCCATTCTTGCTGCAGCATCTGTCCTGAGCCTCGAGATGGATAGATTCAGTGTGATTTCATCGAAGGAGAGACTGGAGCAGTCCACAACGCCAGGCTGAGGGTTAGCAGCTGGGGTAATGTTCTCTTAAGTAGGCAGCAGGGATGAAAGGGCAAGGAGGAGTTGCCATGTTAAAATAAAAGGCTCTGGGAGTGCTGATATGAGAGACGTACTAAACACGAGTGCTGAGGCTCTGATATGTCAGTATTTGCTTTGCACAGCTCTGGCTTACAGTGCTCAGCCAAGTCCAAATGGTGAGAAACCCCCCAGCGCATCAAGAGCGGTCTGTGAAGTGCTGAAGTAATTCCATGGGTGCTCAGGCTCACGTTTTAACGTGGATTTAGATACTCAGTTTGGTTGTGGTGCTTTTCTTTCCCCTTTTTTCCTTTTTTTTTTTTTTTTTTTTTTTTCTTTCTTTCTTTCTTTCTCAAGATCAGTACCTGGCTGACAGCTAGTTTTGGCCTTCACCACCCTCCTCTTGAGGGTGCATTCGTGTTCACCACATCATGTCTGGTCATGCTTCTTATAGCTCTGGGTACCTGCAGCAGCCCCTGATAGGAAGTGTGCTTTGGTATTTTGGCCATCTTCATTCTCCTGTTCACCATATGCTGGGACAGATTTATGATGGATTGCATCTGCATAATCACCAACCTGTTTTATGGCATCAGCTGTTCCAGTTGGCAGAACCAGGTGCTTTCCTCAATATTCCTGCTTTTTCTGTTTTGGTTTTGGTCACTGCCTACAAAACAAATGATCCTGCCTAAACGGCTGCCACTTTCTTATTACTGTACAGCTCATCCCTCAGTGCTTCGTACGCTGTTCTGGCATTGCCTAGCCAACAAGCTTTGCTGCCGTTTGTTTCTCACAAGTGGTTTGAGCATCTTCTGACAAGGCAAAGTGATCTTGGCGTTGTGTCCTTTCCTGAGGCCCCTACGTGTGCTTCATCTTCACATAAGTAATCCTTCAATCTTATCAGTCCATACATCTGTCTTCTGCGTAGTGAAATAGGATGGGACTTGTCTAGGAGCAGCTGGAAAAGGTGGTTTTGCTACTTAAATTAACATTTCTGTCTTCAGAAGAAAATAATGCATTAACTTGACAACCTGTTGGCTTTCCCTTTCTAGAAAGAAACTTTTATTAACATCAGGGTGGTGTCCCTGCTAGGGATTGCAAATGCCAATTGAATTTGTATCACAGACCTTGTTGTGTTTCAGGATTGTTTTTGTTGGTTTTTTTCTTTGTTTAGAACAGCCATCTGGGACCTACTGTGTTATTTACCATAGAGATAATACACAGTGATACATTTTAAACTGCTTTTTAATGTGTTTTCTGGCAAATTATGTCTGTTGCTGTGCTAGGTGTGAAATCATCTTAAGAGGGACAAGCGCTATTGGCATTTGTGCAGGCTTGTTGATTCTAACTAACATTTGCCTTAGATTAGAACAGTAAATGCTGTCTTCAGTGAAGAAACGCTTTGCATTTTCTCAATGGTATTTTAAAATGGGGTATTGCTAGTTTGAATGAGTCAGCTGAAATTACAGAAAATGTTTCCTTTAAAATATCATCTGAATAGAAACAGCTGTCATATCACACAGAACCTGAAACAAAGCATAGCACAAAACTTGGTTGACATGTAATAACCCTAGTATTAGAATCTATGATGTTTTAATATCTTCCCTGGGATATCTTTTGTGCACTTGGAATAGTGCATTTGCATGTGAATGGAGAAAGCTAAATTATATTCCTAGGTTCATGCACAGAAGCTAATTTCTAACACTATTGATAGAGAAACTTCTTCATTTTTATTTCTAGCGTCATTGTATCAGACTAAAACTCCTCTTATTGCCATCAGTGTGTTTGTCAGCTGAAGTTCTGAGATCATCTAAATATTTTATGAGGTTCAATGAACAGTGAAAATAATCTTGCTAAAACCTGTCTCACCAGCAGATTAATCAGTACAATAGTTTCTCTTTCTTATAGGAAGTTATTGGTAGTCAACTTAGTTTATGCTCATCTTTCTATTCACTTCGGAACCACCCTCTGCAGCTTCATTAATACAGGTTCACTTTAATTCAGTGAAAAAGCACTGACAAATTTTTAAAAGGTACATATATTTAGTTGCATGTACGAGACAAACAGGAAAAAACCCCAAACAGAAATAGTATCCTATACTGGCCCACTTCAATGCGATGGCATAATATGAAATATCATTTTTGGAAGGGCAATCAAAATGAAATCTTGAGTGTGTTTGAAATCAAAATGATCTGGAGGCAAAGCACACATAAGGCATTTTATTTATTGCAGAGAAGCTTCACATAGGAGGAAGATAAGAGTGACTGGGTAAACAAGTAGCTTTTAGATAGCAGATAAAACTGTGAAATGAAAGCAGTAGACTGATGGACAGAAAATATTGTACGTCTATTCTCTGAGCTATATTATCCATTTCACAAAGAGTGAAGCAGTGGAGTGACTTTTTCACCTCTCCTGCTGGCTGTGTAAAATGGCAGCTACTGTATTTAGTCAAATTGTCGCTTTAGATTAAATATTTCTAGAAACTCAGCACAGAAATATAATCAACACACTGAAAGCCTTTCCTGAAAGGGGAGAGGAGGATAATGGTAAAAAATGAGTGGAATATTCAGAGCAACCCTTACTTTATAATATTTAGGGCTGGCACAGAAGGTAGATGAAGAGGATCATAATCTCCTGCTGCTCTTGCTGGAGGTCTCGCTTTGCTTGAGAGGAGGATGTGTCTGGCTGTTAAAAACAGCTAATGGTATGCTGCAGTAAAGGCAGTTTGCCTACAGTATTTTAAGTGAAACTTTTTCTTTTCCTTTCCTACCCCTTCCCCCCAGTGTGGTGGGAATTTCCAAATCGAAAACTGAGGGTAAACCAGCCTATAGATAGATGGTGGAGTGCAGATTAGCTGTTGTGGCTTGCTTGTTACTGTGGGCTCCTTGTCATTAAACAATCTCAGCAGAACATGCTTTGAAGTCTGTAGAGATCTTTTAGCACTAAAGCAATAGGGCTTTGCCGAGGTTTATTAAGTAGTCGGGGTGAGCTGCATGCTTCTGAACTTAGTGTGCAAATTAGAGACCTCAGTTTGGGGTTAACAGGATGAAGAAGGTGGGGAAAAAAAATCTGAGAAATGTAGAAATGTATTAAGACTTTCCCTTGGTTTTGACTTACTGTGTGTTGTAGAGGCTGTGATCATCAGGTAACCTGGTACAATGGGTGGGTTCCAGTTGCAATCAATACCAACAAAAAAAAAACCAAAAACAAAGATGGAGGGGAAGCCTTTCACTGCTGATTGTCTTGTGTCAGATGGCTCAGCTACCATCGTCAGTTCTGGGAAGAGTTTAATTTCCTTTGCCCTGTAGTTGTTCTTTTATTTACATAAAGTAGTGTAGCAGGAATTGCATCAAGACCAGCAAAGGCTCCCCAAGTAATTTTAGTCTCAAGCCTCAATTTGCACAAGACTCTATATGTGTGTGTACATATAAACACGTACTCATCTGGGCCTTTGCAGTAGCTCTAAGGTGCCCTCTTTGTCACCATCTATCTGAAACAGAATGAGAAATGTACCCAGATGGAGATGGGGAGTGCGTTCTGTACAGGAAAAGATTGAAATTAATGATGTTCATATTAGGGTTAACATTTTGGGAACATCTTTCCAGATATAGGGATCCTCAGTCATCTAAAAACTAGTCAGAAAGGAGTGCCAAAAAATTCCGTGTAGCATAATCTAACTCCACTGGGGGAAGGGAAATGAAAGTACAAGGGAAATGTTTGTCCTCAATGTCCGATAGCACAGCTGTTTCTGAAAGATATGAGAACCACGGTATTGCTACGCTTAGTAATAGTAGGGTGCAAAATGGTGGAGCCTGGTTGTGGCATCTTTGAGTTCCCAAAGTGTTACTTTAATGCCCATTTTCATGACTGCGCTTTATTGTTAGCTGGTGGCTTGTTTGCTTTTCACCATGTGAGAAACTCTGTCTTGAAATCAGTGGTGCCTGGCTTGCTTTTTTCTCCTTAGTCAAGGATCTTGATACTTTTCACACTGAGTATTTTGGTGCTTCTAAACCAATTAAAACTCCCCTTCTGTACCTAATAATCTACCCTCCTGCTCTTTCACTCCACTACACAAACATTACAGATCTTGCAGACTTTAAAGCTTTGCTGTTACTTCCCTTATGCTCCTCTTGAACTTGCCTAGAGGATTGATTTATTTTTTTTTTAAATATTCTTCCCAGTCCCTGACCTCTCCTGACAGTACCAGCCCAAGGCATGTTGCTTGCTGTTGAGTTATAACACTCTAGGCTCGAGCATGCTTCTCGTGCTTTTGCTGCTGAGGCTGTCATTAAAGAAAGGGTAGTTTGTGCCTGGTGTGCCAAAATGATGCATTTGAATCTGAAATCAGGGGGTTTGCGGTAAGCAGAGAAACTTGCATCTCCTTTGGTTTAAATATTTATTTCAAATTTCTTTCAAAAACACAGAATAGTGGGTCAGAGCTGCAGAGCAATAACGATGTTTGTTGAATAAAGGGTTGCTGTTTGATCAAAAACACTCATAAGGACTAAAATCAAGATAACAGCTTTCATTTCTCAAGTGCCTTCTAGGCAGATGGATCCTCAAGCCCATGGCAAAACTATAGAGTGTACAAAGGAATTGTTTTATCTTCACTGACTTCCTCTTGCCTCGGGGACACGATACAGCAGTTGTTTCAACTGAGTATGTGTTAAGCATTGCTATGCTGTAGGGACGTTTTATCTGGAATTTTCCCAGGACGGGTGCTGATGGTATTTTTTCACTGGTGTGAAAGGCCTCAGTACTCCAAAGCAGCAGATTGATCTTACCTCAGCCCTCACTTGGGAAGAAAGCATCCTGCTCCCCCTTCTTCTCATGGCGTAGTCTCTTAGCTGGCAACATACCTGTATCCATTGTTCTCCTTTCCTCATTCCCCTTTCAGTGCCCATGTATACATGTAGAGACAATATATGATGGACAGAAGAATCGTCTATATCAGCTAAGAAAGATCTTTTCAGTTCACAAAGGCATTTTTCACTGATGTAATGGTTGTCTACAACTAAGAAAAATTGAACTACAGAGAAATGGCGGTTTCTCAATGAGGGGAAGGTTAGGTTCAGACCATTAGGTTGTATTGCATTTAAACAGTATTTAAAGCAATCAAAAGCAGTATTTTATCACTTGTACGAAGTTTCTAGCAGAAAAAAATTAAAAATATGTACAAATAATGTGAAATTTGTGCTCAAGTGGCATTCACTAAAGGGATACTAATGTCCTCTGCCATATCCAGTTGTTATATGAAAGACAGCATCCTTCATCAAAAATATAATCTTTCTATGGCTATTGTGATTATGAATCAGATGTTTATTAAGGAGTAGATGTATCAGCAGAGAGGGGTTTTTATATCGGGAATTTATAATTGTGTAGTGTAACATTGGCTGGTGGTCCAGGTTTGTGCCCAACAGCTGTGAAATGAGAGATATATGGGGGTTCCATCTAGTACTTGCCAGAACCGTAGTGGAAAACAAGACTAAATGCCAGTGGGTTGCCAGTTTACGTATCAGGAAAGAGCGGCTTCAGGCAGTGCTGCAGAGTTTATGCTAAATAGAGAAGTGAAACCAAGTGTAACCCACTCGTAGGTTGACAAGAGAACTTCATAGTTTAGAAGAATGCTCTTGAATGTGTGATCTGTACACAAGACAGTTATGAGTATTTGTGCATCCAAAAAATAAGACATCTGTATTGAATAATAGTTCTATTTTCAATCAAAGCCAGCCATCTCCTCACTTCTGAAAAGTTAAGAACACCTTACCTTGATCATTTTATTTCAGGTTTATTTTTTATTTCCATGTGTTTCACATACTTATGCTCAAGGGCTTAAAGGAACTCAGCTGGAAACTCTTCTGTACAAACTAATAAATTATAGGCACTGTTAGTGCCCCTTCACTGACCTCAATAGTGATCATGTGGGCACATTTGCTGGTGAAGTAACAAGTGTTGTAATTCATGTACTTTGTGAATTAATTCAGCTTTGATAAGCAGAAATTGCTAAATGGTGTCAAATTAGGGGTAGAATTTTTATGAAGCAAGAGCTTTTTCCTCTAGAGAATGAGACCAGTTAACATGTTATCTGGTCTTTATAAAGAAAAAAAAAATCTGTAAAAACTGCTAGGCCGTAGCAGATTTTACATTCACAAAATCAGCTATCACTGTCTAATGTTTACATCAGAGCCACAACGTGGTAAGCATATTTCAAAAACTATATCATGTCATACATACAGTAAATTTTGCAAAATGTATTAGTTTTAAGCTTGACATTATATTGATTTGTTACATGCACACTGGATAAATCAGTCTTTTTTTATAATAAGGATTTCAAAAAGCAGTCATGAGTTTAATATGCTGGCACCATACAAATGGCTGGTTTACATCTTTAGTGTTTGGTGCTTACGTGGCTTCAGGTAATTTCTTGTATAGCCTCCAGTTGCAATGCAATAGCTTTTGTAGCTGTTACCACTTGCAGTTGTGTACACGACTGATTTTAGTTAATAAAGTTCTCATTGCTACCTTTTCCTGTAAGAGATTGTTGGACGTAGCCAGAATTTTATGGTTAGGTGCACATATTTTTATGATGGGTTCCATTACGGAGAACACTTTACCATACAGCCATGCAGATCCTGTGGATCCTAGTCGGTGCTTTCCAGCAGCATGACCACCAGAACAGTTTATTAGAAATGGGGATGGGGACAGGCTGATTTTGGCGCTTGTTAGAAACGCAGTGGGGCACTGTCTCTAGTGAACTACCTGAGCCTTCTAATTTTTTTTGCCTTTCTTGGCTTTTCAGCTCATTTCCATTTCATTTAATTGCTCCAGGACTCTGAAAGTTTTCCAGTGTTTCAATACTGACCCGTTCCCTCCTGCCTCCTCTGACCTCTTCCTTCAACACAGAGATGTGAGATTAGAGCATCTCATAGATAGGTTTTTATGACCTGTGATTTTTATTCTGTATCAAATTCTTATCTGTTGCACAACAAGCTGCCCCAAAAGATATGCTGGGCAATGTTTCTTACATAGAAGAAAGTAGAAGGCAAGATGAAGGCATTCAAACCAGTCAACGCTTTCTTCTGCGGTTGTCATTGTACTTTAGGGATAGCAACTCTGTAAGTCTTAAGTAAAATATTGGAAGGGAACAACCCCCCACACTCCTGTTACAAACTAAGAGTCATAGAGCTCTTCATTTAAATGGATAGTTGTCTAAGAAGAAATGAGCCCCAAGTAAAACAGTCCATTAATTTCATCAGCTTACCACAAATTCATGCTAGCCCTAATATGGCAGGTGTAAAGCTCAGCAATATGACAGTGGTTTTGCACAGTGGCTGCTTCGGAGCTCCCAAGAGGCTGCTGGCACCACCTTGGCCTCACCGCAGAATCTCCCTGTGATGGTATTTTCACTGTGTTTCCGATGGCATTACATTTTTCGAGGCTTACTAAATTCAGTTGATGACATAGCTTATCCAGTTGTTTCACCACTGCATGTATTTATTGCTTCTTTTGTTTTCCTCCGTTTTTATCTTTTCTGAGCCTTTTTGAATGATAAATGACTGCTCTAATTAACTATTCAGCAAAGGTAAGGACTTCCTGAGCTCTACTGGCTACTGAAATTATTTCTTTAACACGTGTACTTTTTAGGCTGAATGTGATTTATGTACCATAGAACAGTTACTAAAAAAACTCCTATTTCATGAGAAAGGAAATGTTCTTTTTACTTGAATAGAAAACATTTTTCCTATGTGTTTTGCAAAATGTAACTAATTTCTTTTACAGTTTCATTGATTGGATTTTGCAATTCAAAACATCTTTTACCCGTACACTTGTATGTATTAAAGCGAAACAATTTGTCTGAAATGAGATGCTTCACACTCAATTATATCTAAATTTCTCATCTACAACTCTTGATTTCAATCTTGGGTGTTTGCAGCTATTGAGGCAGAAACAATGTAGAAAGGAAACACTGCTATTTTCAATTTGTAGCAATTATACTCAGAGTGAGGCAGATGTGGTGGTTTTGAGTTTCTGCATGTGGAACAGGCAATTTCTGGAAAGGTTGGCTGATTTCTATTACCACCTCAACTATCTTCCCAAGTATGGACTGCTGGACATCATGTTTGAAAACAAACTCCCTCTGAACACAGAGATACTCAAAGGTGCAGTTAAATCCTCCCACGCCTAGCGCAGGACTTAAGCATTCCCACAAGTAGGACTTGAATCTGTGTTTCCTGTGAAAGACGTGGAAAAGCTTTCTTGGAAAGAGTGATTGGGCATTGGAACAGGTTGCCCAGGGAGGTAGTGGAGTCACCATCCCTGGGGGTGTTTAAGGAAAGGTTGGATGTGGTACTTAGGGACATGGTTTAGCGGGTAATAGGTGGTGGGGGGATGGTTGGGCTGGATGATCCTTGAGGTCACTTCCAACCTTAATGATTCTGTGATTCTATGAATCAGGGCTATAAGTAAATGCCTTTGCTTTTCTTTAGTATGAGCATGTGAATTCAGCATTATTATGTACATCTGTCCTTTGAGGCAAATTAGCAAAAAACTGAAAGCATTAATGCAGCCTGAATGCACCTACTCCCAGGAAGTCGGATGTACCCAAGAAGAGTAAAACACCATATCCTGATTTAGTTAATACAGAGGCTGGAATTAAGCGTCTACCACAATACTTTCTAGCATTGAATAATTGCATGCCGGAGCTGAAAACCTCAGAACAGTTTTGGGAAGTTGTAAGTGTATGTTGTTTGGCTAAATTGGAAGTTGTGCAGCTGCTATTGGCATTATTATTATAATTGGTATTCTAGTAGGACCTGGAGGACTCAGTAAATTCTGGACCCAATTATACAGATTTTTAAAAAAAAATGTTATTTTGTCTAAGTATTATTTAATGTATGGTATTTGTAAGTGGCCTTTAAGCACGTTTGTAGAAACTATATCCCTCTGTGCTTAGAGCTATAGGCCTGCTGAGCTGTGCTCCATGCTGTTCTCACACACTGTCTCTGTGGAAATTTCTGGTCTACAAAGTAGAACAGCTTTGAGAGAAGGAATGGAAAGCAAATGTCACCATCACATGCTATGGCCTCACAGTGGGAAGGTGTGCTTGCAGAATAAAGGTGATGAGATTATTCAAAACATAAGACAAAGGTCAAAATGACAAGACTGCCTGCCCAGTTCAGGACGACTTTTGGTCCCACTTTACAATTAAAGGTCCTTTCTGGGAGAAACACGTGTCTGAGTTGGCATCAGGAGATGATGGAGCTGAAAGCAATTCACTGTTGAGTCCTGGGTGAGTGCTCGGGCTGCTGTGTTCCTGGGGAGAGGGAATGGGGTGGCTCCGACCCTCCCTACCTCCTTTGTGAGCCCGTACTTGGTCTCTGGGAGAGCTGGCAAAAGCTCAGGCCATGCCTTTAGCAGATTGCTAGCCTCTGTTTGACAGTCTGGTCAGATCCATGTTCTGGGAATAACTCTTGTCTGCTTTAAAGCAGAACCAATTGAAAAGAGATTCTACAGCAAATTACTCCTTGCTGTGGGGGCTGTGAAGAGACAGCACGGGGCACTGAGCTGCCTTGACCTCTCCACTGCTCAGGACTACCTGGGCTGAGGGCAAAGTCCCCTGAAAGGTCAAGGACAGCCCTTTCTTTTATGCAGCATTTCTCCAGACACCCAGAGTCTTGCCTGGCTGATTTTACTGCAAGTCAGCTTAACTTTGTACCAAGAGACTCCTTGATTTATTATGCTTTGTTTCTTTGTTCACATGACATCTTCTTCTATTCTTGTCCCTTCTCGTGAGTTCTTCGGCCAGGTGTTTTTTGGTTTAGTTGCCACCCACACAGAACTCAAATCTGAAACAAAAAACCCAAACCAACCCAGTAAACAGAGTTGGTTATGATGAGAGACATCCAGGCATATGTCTGTTAAAACAGTCACCTACGACTGTCCCCTCTGTGTTGTTGATCTTGTCCCGTCACCCTTTTGAACTGCCGTTCAGAACAAGGGGTGGTAAGGATAAGCCATGCCATCGAAATGGAGTTTGCGGACTGACTCAGACTTTATGAAGAGTTTAATATGTTGTATGCTGATTCCTAAGGAACAATCAATTTTTGTTAGTCTTTTGAGTGCTCATTATGTAGGCAACTGTGACCATCTATGAATCATTTTGAGATTACATTTATTTTTGAGTCTAAAAATAACGTAATATGGGTTGTTAAATTAAGTATTGCAGATTGTAAAGGTAGCTATGGGCCAGTTTTAATTCATACTTTTAGTGGCCAAAAAAAAAGTTTCAAACAAATAAAGTCCTGCTGATCAGGTAACGCTGAATATAATCAAGCTGCATTCTGTTAAAGGATATTGTCAGGAAAATAAAATGCCGACTAAGGTGAAGAATACGAAAACTGCAATGCACTACTAAATTGAAAACCTGCCAGCTTACCTGCAGCTTGTTTGTTCCTCAATCATTCTAAAGTTAGATAAGTGAAGGAATTAGGCTTGGTAAGAAATACAAATACATTATTACCTTTCATTTTGAGATGCTCAAGCTTGTATCTATTTGTAAAGCTAGAGCTTCACCTCCATGCAGTGTGAAAAATGATTTTACTATATCTAATCCGTGAAAAAGCAGAGAGGAGTCACATTTTAGATTGCATTACAGAAATAATAAAGGAGAGTGTTCAGTGTCTTTAGTCATACTGTTCAGAGGAAGCTAAGTGCCGAGAATGTGCAAATCGAGTCTTTATGAATTCACTGGTGTTCTGCAGAGCTTCTAGTTTGGATGTTGCAGATCCTCTAGCATTCAACATGTCTTTCGGATTAAAGAAAAGCCCTGAAAATGTGATTGTGTTGTCACTAAGATGCTCCAGATTACACCACCACCTTCCCTGCCCACAAACCAAAAAACCCCAAAGAAATGGAATTTTCTCTTCTGTCTAGAGTTTGAAATCTTCATGGGCTTTTCTACACTATAAATTTCTTTCTGTCTTGTTCCTAGAAATACAGACTTTTTGCATGTTGTGAATAGGAAGTTATTGGGTTGTGTGTGGAATTATTGATATGTTCAGAACCCTTAACTTTTAAGTTGTTTAAGATGTTATCTTCCAATAGTATTTCCAATAGCATTGCCATAAATAAGCTCATGAATGTTGTGAGTGACCCTGCCTTGCACAAAGCAGATGTGAGATTTCATAGATATAACTTGCAGATCCTCCTGATTCCAAAGTGTAATTTCTGCCACACGTTATTGGGGGGAAAAAAGAAAAACTGACAAAAAACCCCAAATCACTGAAACACTGGAAGTAGTCTAGGCTGATAATTTACTTGGAGTTTCCCTGGTAAAGGTTGTAGTAGCAGAATAGTTTACTTGAGTTGCATCTTATTCTTGGGTGTATTTATATGTACATCCCTGTCAGTCTTAATTTGAAGGAGAGCTGAAGTCTAGCAGAAGGCTATGAAAAGGTTTTGTGTCTAGCTGTATCTCCTCTCCAGCAACCCTCGGAAAAATAACAGTTGTAAAGGAACTAAGTATTTCATGTGTTTACTTCAAATTCCTATGTTTTGGACGAATGTGTTTTTCTTAGTGAGGACTTATTTTGCTGTCACAGATGGAATGCATAATAAAATATTATTGTATCCATCATAAAACACAATTTTGCTCTGTTTTAAATCCACAAATCACATGAATATTGGGAGACAAATTTTGCCCAGGGATTAAATCCCACTGATTCAGCTATAGCAAAGTGGCAAAAATGCATTGAGAATATTTCCTCTGAGTTTATTAACAAGAGGATGCTGGAGAGACGTGAGGAGAATGGGGAGAGGCAGGAGGGGAGGCAGCGGGAGAGGAGAGTGTGTAAATCTTGTGTTGGGGGGCACACACTGGGAAGGGAGAAGAATTGCTGAATTAGGGCTAAAGTAGCTTAGGAGCCATGCGGTGACAGGAAAAAAGAAAATTTGAGGTAAGTAGCTGTTTCCCTTGGAGGCAACTTTGAGTTTTGCTTTAGAAGGCTTTTCCAGAATGTGCCAAAGGTGGATGTTGCCCCATCTCAGTAGCTGTTGCACCAAGCATCATATATTTGAATTGTTAGAGACTCGTATGCACTTAAGTTTATGTGTGTGAGATGTAGAAACCAACTGGATGAGAAGTACAAGGCCATGAGGTGGCTTGTGTGTGGTACCGGCATCCATTTTGTGCCCAAACATGGCCACCGGGCCTGGGCACAGCCCTGTCAGCCCTGACGCCTGTTCTAGCGGAGGCACCGCATATGTGATTCAGTGCTCAATTACGCAAGTAAAACTTCTCTGCTGTATAAAAATTGAAAGATACTGATCCTTATGTGAAGGTGTCTGTCAGACTGCTTTAAAAACAACGTACTGCAAATTGGAATTTGCCAAGCTAACTAAATGCCTTCAGGGAAGTTATGATGAGCTATTAAAGGAAAGCGCACTGTCAGATAACTTAAGCAACTTTGAGCAAAAATGCTGCAAACGTTTGGAGTTTAGGATTTTTTTTTTGTGTGTGTGTGTATCTTTGAGGTTGAGAAAGAACTGGCATCTCATTTCTGTTCCAGAATGTTTCCCTGCTGCTGGGGGCACACTGCTGCAGGGAGATGGGTTCCTTGTATGAATATGAGGTTATCTACTATTTTATTGAAGCACTCGGGCTGGGGCTGCACGTCCTTTGCTGATGTTTCTGCAGCATCAAGCCGTGCTGGTCTGTCCCCCATCCCGCTGCCTCCCCACAGCGCTGGGCCATGTCCCGTCTGGTTTTCGAGCTCTGCATCTCAGACCCTGGCAGATGCGCTCTGCTGCCTGTGTTTAAGTCCATGTCCAACGTCTGTGCGGGCAGCATGGACATGGGAGTCTGTAAGTCTGTCCTTCCCCAGGCAGCATTGTTTGGCAGTGAGTGACAACACATGTTCCTCCACTTCATAGTCCCAGTGCAGGGTTCTAGCTGCAGAGATGGTGGTGGCTGTAATTTTTATTGTACCTATAGGGAACAGAATTTTACTAGAAAAACAACTGATACTTTGCAGTATTTAGTACTGGTTTTAACAGAGTGCAAGTTGAAATAGAAGCCATAGTTTATATATGTCCTTATTTAACAGAAAATGTGTACAAGTTGGCTTTTATTTTTGGACATATTCCTTTCACCAGCATCACACCTTATCTAACAAAGCAGGAGTTCTTACATTTTTATGAACTGAAGATTGCTGGTTCTATCAGGAGAAACTGAAATCTAAACCAGTGAAATCTCTGTGTTGTTATCGTAAAATCCAAGGTGCCTGAATAAAAGAAACCTGCTGTCTCTCTTCTCCATGGGTTTCAAAAGACTGTAGTGAAATGCAAACATTTAGGACCTTGAAACAGAGTCAGGCTTAATACCACTGTTTTATTTCCCCAACCATTTAAAAAAAAAAAAAGTTGATCCAAGCTTCATTAGGGACTAAAATTAGAGTTACCAAACATTAACAGAATAGTTCAGGTTCTAATATTCCTGTTTTCCTCATGTTTAGTGTCTTTATTTGTTCAGTTCTCCAGAGTTTTGAAAGAGAGCCCTGGGCAATTTGGCACTTTTTAAACTGTTTCTTTAGTATCTTATTGCTGCATATCATTGATGATTGATGACCTGCATATAACTGTGTTGAAGAGTTTATTCCCATGCATTTTATTAATACAATAGATCCACAAATTCTTAATGTTCAAAACTTTTCTCATTTTCTCTTGTGAAATAGCAATATTTAAAATGAAATAAAGAAATGCTACTGTTTCATATTTTTATTTATTTATGTGTTTCTATCTCTGCTGGTCAAGCTGGGAAGATTATCTTAAAATTTTAAGTATTCTCTCATTCTACTGCCTTCTGTCCTTTATTATTCTATTGCAAGCCTGTAGCTGAGTGTGTAGGCTATCTCAGGTACAGGCTGCCCTCACATAACCCACTTGACTGCTCAGCATAAATGAGATTTTTAATGATCTGGTTACTTGTCATTAATTGGCTCAGACAGGCTTGAATTTTGTCACACATCTTGACCTTTATTGAACCAACAACTTTCACAAATAAAAAGGTCAAGAATTTCTGGCCTTAGCACCTCTTTATAGAATTACTTTGATCACATATGCCAAAATCCAAACCTCTGGTCCCTAAAAGTGCTTCTATAAATACACATAATTATTCTAGTACCTGACTGGAGCTGGAACATTAAAATATACTGTGCATTATCAGTGGTTTAAGTAATTCCTGCTCCTCTGACACCAGTCTGCTTCTGTCTTTAAAGGGGAAAAACAGCCCACAAAACTTAAAAACATCCTATTTCAAGGTTTAGTACTGTCAAAAAAATCATACTTCAGGTCCTCATGTCCTTAGGCAGGCTCTTTAGAAGGCTGTTCATGGTGGTTACATCAGGAGGAGTTCAAGGTTACAGAAGATGTAGGCAAGGAAGTAGCATCACTGTTAGCCATCCACCATGCTGCCTAGCCAAGGTTTCCCCCTTCCTCAGTCTTCGCATGCCTTTTTGTCTGTTCGCGACCAAGGCACGATGTGATCAGAATAATGTGTTTGGTTAAGCTGTTGTTTTAAACATGGAATAAAGAGTTATGAGCAGTCGTGGGCCTTTTATATAGTAAAAATATTGTACAGACAGGCATAGACTTAGACAGGTACCCCTCCATACAGAATAAACAATGCTGGCAGATTATCCTATGCAAAATAAAAAAAAAAAAAGAGTGGTTTTCATGGAATTGCTGTGTCTTAGAATTCAAGAGGAGAATGAAAGTTTAAATACAGTCTGTAAATCAGTGTCTTATTTAAATAGTGATTATTTTTTTACATACTGTGTGAAAGCAAACCTGTGCTTCTGTCTTACTGAGGCAACACTTAGTGCATTTGGGTTCAACAGAAGAACAGCAAACCCAACATTTTTATCACGAGGAAGTTAAAAAAATGAACAACAAACAAGCAAAACCTGACAACAAAAGAACCCCAAACCTGCTTATTTGTGGAGCAGCCCTTCTATTTGCGAGCATGATTCATGGCCTGCTGGTGCTCTCTGTAACCTTTTTGTGAATGTAGGGCACTGTTGTCTACCCATGTGTGCTGCTCTCCTAGTCCCGTGGGTCTGTAGCTGTTAATAGTCCTTATTTCCAGGCTTTCTTGAATTGTACTTTCCCTGTGGTTCATTTGTCCTAGGTGTTTGAGTCTTGTAACTTTGACTTTTGTGAGCTGTAATTGGGGCCAGACGCTCTCCTGTGTCAATATTCTCTAAAATCTGTGAAGGGTAGGAAGAGTGCAATTTAAAGTTGTGCTTGTAAATGGCAGAAGCAAATATACTAATGAACCTGACATATGGCTTTATGTGAGAAAAATCTCAGTGGCATTGCCCTTGATTTTAGCTGCTGTCTTTTAAAGCTGCTTAAGCTGCGTGAATCTTTGGGTACGGTTCATACCTCTAAATAAGTGAGGCATTTCATATATGCCATTTTGGATGATCTGTCTTTAATTTTATGAGTAAAAGTAAGTGATAATCAGTCCAAAGACAACAAGATATTGAAAGGTTACAAAATGTTCAAGGTGTAAAACTAAAGAATGGCGGTAATTCAGAACCCCTACCTTTATGGTCGGGGTTCTCTCATCGTGCTTTGGGTACAGTGCTCCTAGCAAAGGCTGAAGAACAGTATGTGTCAGGTAAAAGCAAGAATTGTAAAGGACAGATTTTTGTATTACAGGGACATGTGCAAACAAGCCGCTTGGTTTTTACTTTGCATATACATACCACGTATCTCAAAGGAAGTCAATCAAAAGCTGAAAATTCTTGTGGTAGTGGTGCAAGGTTGTAAATCAGCCTGATTTGCTTCAGAGTATGGAAACCCCACGATACCAAATGCAGATGTCCTAGCTGTCAAATTTTGAGATAAAATGAATGAGATGTTTTTAAATACAGATGCACTACATGTTCAGCTTAACAAGACTATTTATATCCCTTCATCAATGTGAGACATCTTATGCTCCTCTGTGATGAACAACAAAATTTAATAACTGAGGAGTCCGAGTTGCGAGCTGATAACTTGAAGGGTGTCTCAACTTCACGTAGTTCCATACATTGAAGAACAGCAGCACTGTGTCCAGAGAAGCTGTGAAACAAGCCTGAACTATTTATTATTCAATTTTAATTGCAGAGTGGCTAATTGCCCTACTTTGCTATTTAGTGCTCTAAACAAGCCATCCAATTTGGTGTATTTTTGTCGTTGACAGAATCCTGCCAAGAGTCTTTCATTTTAGAGTAAAATCAAAATGTTTGGAGGCAGCTGCCTTCGAGTGATGCTGTAATTCTTCATGTTGTTTCAGTCATTGATACTTTTACCTTTATGTTTTCTACTCGATATATGTTCGTTTAACATCAGAAGACCCTCAAGAAATTGAGATTTGCACTACGTCTAAACTGGGCTTGTGGCATACAGAATTATTATACAACCGCAAGCTTTACTGATTCCAATGATTATTAATTTCAGTGCTTCTTTTCCCCTTCAGGTAATCCTTGTTAGTCTAGTGAAACAGCTCCTTAGTAGCTCAACACACCTAATATAACTGAATTAAAACCTGTCACAAGGTCCCTCATTTGTTTTGAAGGTCAGCAGCCAGGCAGAAGAAAGGACACGAATAGTCAATAGCTTAGACAGGGAAATGATACATGTAGATATTTTGTTTCTTCATTTAAAACCATCCTTTCAGATGACAAAGAGCTATCAAAAGGTACGTTAAACAAATATGCCAACTGCCCTTATCTGCTTTTCCCCGTTCACCCTGGCAGGTTGTTGCCACATGGAGCCTATTTAATAATGATTCTGAAAGATGTATTGTGCATGGTTACTGGTGCACCAGCACAGCAGATGGGCGTGGTGTAGATACGTACGCTCCAGATTCTTTGACTGTAAGTTCTCCAGGCCAGAGGCTATAACTTCTTGGGTTTATATTTATGATGCTTAACATGAGACCTTGATCTCAAGTGATGAGCTAACTGAACACAAATAATATGTTATCATTAATCTTAGAGGGAAGGTGGAAAATAGCATCTTGCAGCTTAGACATGCATTTTGGTATGATTTTAAAACATAATTTCTGTATGAAATGGTGGCTAGAAAGTAAAAAAAAAAATTATTGTGTTAAATCTCAGCTTTTTATTAGTGCCCATAGCAGGATCAGTAATGTTTCACTTAAAGGAATTCTTACTGTGCAGAGTAAAGAGGTATTAATACTTTCTCACAATTCAGTGCATAGTCACTGTATCATTTTTAGCATTTTAATATTTTCCAGGTGTCTTAAGATTTTATTGCAGTAAATGCTTTCCTTTCACTTCTGATCAATATTGACTTCACTATGACATCTTATTTAAAGATAAATGTTCCTGTATTGCATAAGGTTGCAATTTTAATGAAATATCCAAAATAACCCGTAATTTCTTGTTTTAAGAAATCTGATAATTATTTTGCCCCATGGCAGATAATTTTGCTCCTGTTATCTTGAAAAATACATTATCATTATTTTCTTTTCCAAGTGCTATTAAGATGGATATTTTTCAATGTATTAGAAGATCATTACTAACTCAAAATAGACTTATGAAACTAGTAATTTGCCTGTCAAAAACAGGCCACAGATGTAGCTGAAAGAGGTGTACTAATGGAATGGCACTAATGCAATTTCACAAATAACTTAATGAAGCATGTAAAGCATATTTCTTCCATTAAGTACACATAGCATGGAGTCACATCTTGCTTACTGGGTGTGAAAAATATTTTTAATCCGCTTAAAGATGAAGAGACTCTTCAAGGTTATGCTACTGAAAGCCATAAAAAGGAGAAAAGCAGAGAAGACTGGTAGGAAAAAGCAAAGCGATGGTATCTCTTTGGATGCGTGTCTGTCTTGAGGCCCTTGAACTCCAGGAAGGAACAGCCTGATGAAGGGGATGATTTTTCAATGCTTAGGCAGGTGCTCTCAGAAGTTCTACTGCCTTATCCCAAAGCGTATAATGAGGGAAGAAACAAGGTAGAGGTAATGTTTCAGGTGATAAGCACAAAACCACCAGGACAAGAGCTTGCGCTTAGCATACCTGTGAGACTTTGCAGAGCACTAGACCCCTTTACAATCCTGTTGGGTGCAATCCTAACCATGAAGCCACTATGAGAATTTTTTTTTTTCCAGCTCTTTAATACTGGCAGGAATTCGTAGGCATTCATTGAGAGTATATATGTCCATAGAGTTCATTGTAAGAGTAATGCTTCTTGAGTGGAGCAAAGAGGTGCACACATCTTTTCTGCACCCATCCTTTGTCCCATGCTTAGGTGACAGACTGCTGTGGAGCCGTGTGCTCACTCAAGTGGCATGGATGTTACCTCTCTGCTGCTGTGTGAAGTACCTGCATGAACATGCAAGCAGGTGACAAATGCTGGGCTTCCCTGGCTGCTCGTGTCTCAGCAGAGAGATCTATCATTATTCAGACATTCAGAGTAGAGCACTGAATGGTAACAGAGATGAAAACAAGGTAAAGGAAATGAAGAAGCAGTACTATAAACCAGGGAGTCCCACCATGAATTTATTTAAGGTCATTATGGCTTAACAAGATTGTGTTCAGAGGAGTTAAATACCAGACGCAGGACTATTCCCATAAGCCTTCCGAATCTTTGCTTTCCTAAAGGTCAGTGTGATGGAGCATGCAGTTGGCTTCTCCTGTTGAGAACGTGTGTTGCTGAAAATCTATACTCCCAATTACAATTTTTTCAGTCTCCAGGGTGAGCTCAGCCCGCCATGCCTGGTTACGTTAGTGTCATTGTCATTGTGCCATTAACAATAAATGCACTGAAGGCCAATACAATGTTAATCTGCGCCATTCAGAGTGAGGCAGTTCTTTCACCTCTATTTATTTTAAAGTGTGTTTAAAATGTCTTTGATCTTTTATTTCGATGGGGTAAATTTTTGATGAAGTATAAAAATAGTTGCCACTATTTCCTATGGTAGATGCTTAGTAAATTAATCTCTGTATGTTCTTGTTTACAGTGCCAAATATCAAAGAAGTAATACCTGTAGTTTCTGTCTAATGTAGTACAGACTAGAAGAAAAAGTTATCTTAGTTATTTTAGTTATGACTTTATTTTTAAAGCCTAGAGTTAGCAAAGTGTTTAAGAACAAACTTTATTCATCCAAGCAGTTTAGCATATACCCATGTTCCTACTTAGTGACAACAGTGTTGTTGGATTTCTCTTTTAAGTTACTTGGCTGATGACTACTTGAGCTCTTGTAGTTACCAGCAATTTATGGAAATAGGGAAAATGCAATTTTGAGTTGAACTAAAACCAAAATAATTCAATTTTTTGATGAATTTAAAAGTAAAACATGGATACTGTCAAGTTGGATGTTTCTTCTTGATTTTATCAAAACTAATATAGATTGATATTTGATAAAAAGAATGCATTGCAATAGAAAACATTGCATTTTAATTTCAAACATTTCAGATAAAATCTCTTTTGAATTAAAACTACTGAATTTCAATGAGTATGTTGAAAGTTATACTCAAATTTATACTCAGGTGTAAATAATTTTTCTAAGTTGCTTAAATAAATTTGTCACATCTTGATGTTGCTAAATCTGCACTAAATATTTAGCTGAAAGAATTTCACTTAGAAATAAAACCCACTGAAGCATCTTTCAAATAAAAGGAACTCTACTCTTTTAGAAGCGTAACAGGGAGCACTCGGAAGAATTTACATTTGAGTAAAATAGTTCACTGTGGTGTGCCTGTTTCACTACCGGATGCAACAACTGTCCTTCCAAGAGCTGGCTGTTTCAGGGAATGGCAGTCAGGGAAAAATGAGCTTTTCCAGTATTCCATATCCTTTTTTCCAGCTATGAACGAAAAGGTCCTTTTATTCATTCCTTCATAAAAGAACATTCCTTTTATGTGAAAAACTGCCATACTCATCTATAAAAGTGAGAACCAGTAAAAGAGAAGAATTGCAGCAGTTCCTTTCACTAAATGACCATAAACCAGGGTGAAGGTTTCACTAATCTTGTTGATTTCTTACCATCTAGTTCTCTGTAGTCATCCACACCAACACAACTGATCTGGAATATATTGGATGGTAAAAAGTTTTTGGAGTTAGCAATGGATTTTACTGAAAAAAAAAATTGTACTTGCCATGTTTTGGAAGAGCTAGTGTTTAAGTTGTAGGATTATCTGGCATTTCATCGAAAATCTTTTGCAGTATATACTCCTAATTACAGCTTTATTGAAGAATACTGGGAAAATAATTCACTGGTTTGTCTAATAAAATCTCCAAGAGAGTTTAATTTACGACATCTGTTTTCATGATTAATTTCTATGCATGTGTTTTGTATGCGCTACTGCTAGAGTCAATGGGAATCTGCAATGGAAACGCTGTAGATTTACCCACCCAAGTTTTGCCCCCAAGGCAGTCTGTCAAGGGTAAAGTTTTGGAAATCAGATTTACATTCCAGTTCTCAGCTACAAGGTTAATTTCCCTCTGGCTGCTACCTGTTAGAAATCAGGAATTAATATCATTGATTTCAGCCGTTACACTCATATTAAACCAGCTTAATGGAAGTTCACTTATTTAACACACCTCACTGATGTAGAACAAACAAGGCAGGCAGTTGTAGTGGAAGGAATTTCACTGGTGCTAGTTTCTTTGCTATAGGGCAGCCTGGAAAAGAAAGTTCCTTCGCTCCTTCTGGAATTTAAGTTTTGCTAGAGTTAAAAGCTGTTTAGGGAGGAAGAAAGTCCAGTATGTGATCTGCCAGTATAGTTTTTTTTAGTGGGGATCCTTTTCTTAAAAGAATGGAGGTCTGGAAATTATGTAGCACATATTGATCCTTTTGTTAAATATCAGAAAATGATACTGTAGTAAGGAAATAGCGCTTTCTAAAAGTCTGTTGTGCTCTGAAGGGAGGAGAGAAGAGTTAAAAGTTAGAGGGGAAAAAGAATGTAAATCAACAGACTGCCAATGCAAGTAGCTGGCTTGCTCCATGGGGTACTCATGAACAGTTTTTCTAATTATGGATAAAGTTTGCAACTTCTTACTCTTGCAAAAAGCTGCTAAAGCTGGAAGCAGGACAGATCATGGTGTGTAGTTTATTATTCTTTCATGAATGCTTTCTTTCATGTTTAACTTTCCAGCTTTCTGGACCTGTTTTCCGTAATACTACATACTGTTTGCTCTAATACGAGGCAGATTGCTAAGATCTGAATTCTCAGCAAATGTGACGTAGGGAGAAAATTAACCTATACTTGTTCACCCGTCCATAATTGTAATTAACCCATATCTATCTTAAGGGGGTTTTCACAACTGCCTGTGGTCCCTGTGATGAATTCATAAGCCCTATTCAAAGGGGAAAGAAAATCTAATTGGAGTATAAATGATATGAAATAAAACCCACCAATCAGTACACAGGAACTATTTTGCATAAATTGGCAAACTATTACCAGAATATTACATGAATTTTTTAAACTTATTTGAATTTCACAATAGGCTGGAGATGCTATATTATATAATAAACACTTTTCAATATTAGCTTCTATTTTTATTTTAAGTACGTGACCTACCTGGTGAGTACATATGAAAAGAAACGGCCTGGTCCACTTTCTGCGTGTTAACTATTTGTAATAGACCATGGATGGCTTACCAGGCACTGAAAGCGCAGCTGAACTTAGTGTGTGCCAAATTTTGTGCTGAATTTTTCTGTTGGTGCTGAGTTAAGTCCACGAGGCTGCACTGATGTAAACAAGGGCTCAAGGACTCTAGAGTTTATTGCTAACTGCCTTGGATGCTGCGAGGACAGATGCATGAAGACAGTGTGTATCTCAGGAACTGCCAGTGGCTGGGAATTATGGCTCTTTGTATTACGTTATCAGCTGGGTGATATGCAAAACCTGGCATTTATTGTTTTATCAACTGCAGATATTGGTGGTCTTTTTTTTTTTTTTTTGAAAGTATATCCTACACTGTTTTCAGAATAAGATTGCTTCAGCTGAAGCATTTTAAGGATGTGAGACTGAATCTAAGGATTTATTTACAAAAATGTAATGATGTTTGCCAATGGCAGGTGTGCTGTTGGAACTGTGTGCTACAAGAAGTTCTGCAGTGGAAATTAAACGTAAGAAAACTTTGCTGAAAAAAAGTGCAGAAACGAAGAATTTGAGTGCTATGCTCTATTTGCATCGCCTTTAAGAAGGATTACCATTCCTTATGTAAGGAAACCACAAATCCAATGGTTTTGATTTTTAGAGCAAGCAGTTTTTCAGGTTCATGTTCTTTGGCATCAGGGTTAGTAGCCAAAGAGCTTTGCATTATAGCTTTAATGGGAGAAAGGCAGAAGAAAATGTTTGAAGTGAAAACAAAACCTAGTAGGAAATTCTTGATCTTCAAAGATAGACACAAATTCGTTATTCTATTTAGTATTGATTTTATTGATCTAGATAATGCAGAAGCTTTATCTGAGATCAAAACACATCCCATAACACATGTGTTATGTTGTATTGTCTGAACATTTAGCATTTTGAATTTGTTAGCTTGGAGAATGACATCGGGTTCAACTAAGCCTTCTGAAGATAGAGGGAAAGCTCAGGGGAGATGGAGCAGCCGCCATGCTGCCGAGAGCTGCGTGAGGGGGTGGCCATGCCTGCCCTTGAGCCTCAGCCTCCTACATGACTAGACACTAATTCTTTTTGCAGAAAAAGAAAAGTCAAGGTGCAGTTGGGTTCAATTTGTCTCCAAAGATGGCATATGTTCCTCTGACTAAAAATGTGCCTTGTAAACTAGTTGTGATGGCAACTGGGTAGCCTCCCCAGTCCCATTGGTCAAGGCTCCTTCTCTAGAAGTTCCCCAAAACAAAGCACGACAGCAGTGTGCAGGAAACCTGCAAAGGAGGCAGGTGTTAGTGTTTGGGGAAGGTGAATGAAAGAGGTGGCACCTTGGAGGGTTCTTGGTTTTGTACCTCTGTGTTTTGTCGGTGAAGCTTGAAAAATGTATAGGTAACAGGTTAACTGGGACAGGGTTTTGGATGTATGCAGCATTGGTTGGGGATTCACAGGCAGTCTTTAGTCTTGATTTACTCAACATGCAAGGAAACAGAGATGAATATGGTGTCAGCTGTGTGAGGAAAAAGAGGTTCTTGACACTCAGGAGTACCAAATCCAAGAAAGGTTTTGTAAGAGTGTGAGGACTTCCTTACTGTTAGGCACTGCCTCCTGTCCTGAGACCTTCTGGCTTTACAGTCCGACAAGGCAGAGCCAAACAGCAGCCTACGCTCAGTACTGTGCTGCCATGATCAGATTGCTTCTCTGGCACAACTAGTTAATTTACAGGCAACTTGGGTACGTCTGTGTTGCAGTGACGGTTATCTCTCCCTGTGCATTAATCCCTTAAATGTCCCAGTTTCCCTGTGCCCTATTATAACATTCTTACCTGTGTATGAAAGCTAGAGCTTGCCTTGGGAATGCAGGCTTTGGCTCTTGCTATTGCTGTTGCTAAGTGATAATTTTTTATTTTTAGAAATTAATAGTGGTAATTTGGGCATAATAGATGTCAACTTTCTTTTACTAGTTTTTAATCTATGGTATGGGCGTTTGGCAGTTTGTGGTTAGTGAATTTCCTTTAACAGCTTTGTGGAGCCGGCGTTCCTTTCCCTGTTGCTGTTCTCTGTTTCTTCAGCAAAGTCAAGTGCTTTATGGATTAAAGAAAACACGGTAAAAGCCTTTAATGCGTCTGCTCCCCGATTACATCCTGAGTGGTGAGACATAACTGATTTAACTTGCATGACCTTGGTATTACTGTGGTTGATATTCAATCTGTAATTTCACACTTAATCTTTCAAAACATTCAAAAGAGGGAAACAATTTTGTTCAATTTCAACAACAAGTGTTGCATCTCATGTAGTCAAGGTCAGTCAGAATAGAGTAACTGAGCTGAATCCTAGGATTAAATTCTCAGGGAAAATTGGACATAATCAATTACAATTAAAGAGCTCAGCAATACAATTGCAAAATTACTTTGGATATGAGTGCAAAATCTCATTATTTGTTTATGGATTTTAGGTGGCATTTTTTCTCTAAAATGCTTATGATAGTTCTTGAAATGAAAAAGTAGGAAATTTAAAAGCAATAACAAGTTGTAGTCATCTTCTCAAAATGCAGTCTACCTGTGGTGCTCATGATTGCAGAGCTTTTTGTTGGATTTTAAAAATAGATTACTGAATTAAGAGTCAAAATGAATCATAGATGGCAAAAGGATAATAACCTTTGGAACCGCACAAAAAGCATCAGAATTATGAGTTTATTATTAACTGATCTATTACTTAAAGTAATAGATTTGTGGATTTGAAGGTCAACTGAGACCCTGCTTTTCACCTAGGCCAGTCTCATGTCTGACACAACCTAGTAGATTCCTGGATCTTACCAGCAGCTTGTGGTCAGTGAGACTGGTGTTATGTGGTTGAGTCCTGCATGACTTTCTGTAGGACTTGGAAGGTTTGATGAATCTGTAGGAACTGGATTATGAACCCAAACTATGTTTGCTTACACTGCAGAGGGGAGACATGCGTGTCTGGGTACGTGTAGGTGGCAAAACTGAGGTAGGTTTCATTGAGAAGCCATGGATTCCACAGCGCAGGAAAGACCGTGCTTTGGTATGAACCACACAAAACAGTCCAGGGACCCTGGCACTGAAATCCATGAATTGCTTAATGACATCCTCACTAACATTGCTACCTGAGCGAGCTATGTTAGAGCTGACTTGGGTGTATCTACATACATTGTGGTGATACCATGACTGCAACTGGAAGATGGACATGTATGTAAAAGTACCTTCAGAATAGCTGTTCTGTAGTGAGTCAAATGCAGCTCCTGAGGTTTACATTCACTGCAGTGTTTCTCTAATAGGCTTCTCTAGCAACCTACCTGCATTGTGCTCATTTTTGTCTCTGATTTAGACCAGAAACAGTTGGGCTCTGTGCTTCGCTTCACTGTGTTGAGCAGTTTGCTGTTCAGTGGAGATCACCAGTTTTCTGGGTGGGTAGGGCTTAATCATGGGACCTAGAGATGGAGAGAGCCTGTCAGGTCATTTAGTCCCTCTTTTTATTTGTGCGGGTGGATTTCTCAGATATGCCTTTCCTGTGCCATGTTAAGGGGCATTAATATGTCAATTAATGCAGCGACAATCATCTATTGCACTGCAAAGACTAGAACTATTGACAGGATTTAAAAAATATGTAGAAAAATCCATAGAGAAATTTGTTTGGCAAATAAAGCGTTAGGTACCTTGTAGACAAAAATGTTGTTTGACTAAATTTAGTCTAAGAACTTTTGGTACAACTACTTAGGGCCCAGTTTTGGTCACAGTTTGTGATTCTGAAAGTGATTCTGTGATTCTAAAAGTGTGTCCTTGAATGTGCAGTTTGAATTTTTCAGTGGAGAAGGAAGTGAGTGGCATTAATTACTGTCTGAATTTATTAAATTGGACTGTATTAGATTTAGTGACCACAGTTTTATGTGTGTATAGTTATGGTTCTGTGATGAGACATTATCTCTTATGGAAAATATAACATTCTAATGTTTTTCTTTTGGGTTTGTGTTGGATTAGATGTACTCTGAGCTATATGAGCAACTGATATTTTTGGCTTGCAAAACAATTGAAATAGAGAAAAAGTTGTTAATAGAAAAAGAAACCACACTAGAATGGAAGGTAGGCTTAATTTTGACATGCAATAAAAGAAATAGTATTTGAAACTATTACAAATAATATTTTTATTTTAAAAAATATAAAGCTTCTGGGTTTTCTGATTTTTTTTTTCTAAAAAAAATTCAGTTAATTCAGCATGATTTTGCGAATTTGATCCAAGTTATAAATAGAGAGTGTTTATTGACTACCAGAGGTTTGGAATTGGCCTTAATGTAACATATGTTACATTGGCCTTAATGTAACATTGCAGATAACTAGAGACAGGACAAGGGGGAACGGCTGCAAGTGGTGCCAGGGAAGGTTCAGGTTGGAGATTAGGAGAAATTTCTTCTCTGAAAGGGTGGTCGGGCATTGGAACGGGTTGCCCAGGGAGGTGGTGGAGTCACCGTCCCTGCGGGTATTTAAGGAAAGGTTGGATGTGGTACTGAAGGACATGGTTTAGTGGGTAATAGGTAGGGGGGGACGGTTGGACTAGATGATCCTTGAGGTCTCTTCCAACCTTAATGATTCTATTCTATTTAGAACTGAGAAGACAAAAATGAAAAAAAAAAATCAGCCTGTCTTTTTGGTCTTCCGCACAATGTATCACATACTTTTGGAGACAATGGTAAATAGATATTAAAGATCTACAGTGAGAAATACAGACATTGCAAATGAAACGTAGCCCTGAGGTGAAGGACTTGGGAGTGCCTGTTGATGAAAAGCTCAATGTGAGTCAGCAGCATGTGCTGGCAGCCCAGAAAGCCACTCGTGTCCTGGGCTGCATCAAAAATAGTGTGGCCAGCAGGTTGAGGGAGGGGATTCTGCCCCTCTGCTCCACTCTTGTGAGACCCCACCTGGAGTACTGCGTCCAGCTCTGGGGTCCCCAGTATAGGAAAGACATGGAGCTGCTGGAGCAAGTCCAGAAGAGACCACAGAGGTGATCAGAAGGCTGGAGCACCTCTGCTATGAGGACAGGCTGAGAGAGTTGGGCTTGTTCAGCCTGGAGAAGAGAAGGCTCTGGGGAGACCTAATCACAGCCTTCCAATACCTAAAGGTGCCTACAGGAAAACTGGTGAGGAGAGGCTGGTTACAAGGCCAAGGAGTGATAGGACAAGAGGTAATGGATTTAAACTAAAAGAGGGGAGATTTAAATTAGAGGTTAGGAAAACTTCCCTGTGAGGGTGATGAGGCCCTGGAACAGGGTGCCCAGAGAAGCTGGCAGTGTTCAAGGCCAGGCTGGATGGGTCTTTGGGCACCCTGGTCTAGTGGAGGGTGTCCCTGCCCATGGCAGGGGGTTGGAACTAGATGATCTTTGATGTCCCTTCCAACCCAAACCAGTCTATGATGCTATGGAAATCTGGTATCTAAATCGGAGTTGACATATATTTGATTTTTAAGTAGAGAATGTTTGAAGTACTGTGTACTACAATGAGCGTTAAGTACAGGAATGTAAAATCCTTTTTTCTTCGTTGTTTCTCAGCAGGCTCATGAAGATGAAATAAAAAAAGAGCAGATATACATCCTTCCTCTCAAAAATGTTACTGAATTCCTTGGTGCTGAACTAGTCTTCACATTACCAAAAACAGTAGTTAAAAAAAGTCTTCTACTGAAGAATAATGCAGCAAATACATCTCGTTGTATTTTTTTTTACTGTTCCTTACTAGCCTCATTATTACTTGCACTGTGCAAGACTCCAAGCAGCTGTTAAAGCATTTAAACCCCTAAAAGCAAAAATATTCTGAGTATAGGCCAAAATGTTCCCCTTATTTCACTCTCTGTGGCACTATGTCTCAGGAAATATGGCCATCTACCAAGGAGATGACTCAAACACAATGAGGTGGAAAAACATGACCTTCAGAAAGATGATTTAGCATGTAGATTGTAGAATACATTTCTATTAGGTTGTTCCCAGCTTGGAACCATTGAAGATATTTGTAAAAGAGCTTTGTAAATACGGCATGTTGCCATGTACACAAGCTGCTGTCATTAGGAGTAAATCCTTGCTTTAATATTAAGGGTAGTTTCTTGACATTGACAAAGTGGAATTTTTGCATTGCAGACCTTATTTAACCCTCATGTTGGGTGAGCTTTGTTATCCCTGTGTAGAAATCATGTTTGAACGATTGCTTTCTAAACACAAAGTGGCAGCTGATAACCAAAATTTTACCTCCAAGGCAAGCAGAACCAAAAGGAGCACTTGCTACATAATACAAAAGGCCCTGATTCAAAAAGCATTCTCCTTTATTTGCTACATGCCCCAAACTTGAGGGAATGCCTTCTCTAAATCCTGGCAGTATTCCTAGCCCCTTCGTGTGCTTCCTGGTTGATTTTTGCTTGTTCCATATGGTGTGTAAAGCTCTGAACATCTCTGTCCAGCTTCTTTAGCTGCATGTAGGCTAGGCCTAGCACCATGTGGTCCTAGAAACAACTTTTGTGCCAGAAAGACATTACTCAGCTCTGGATGGTGTGTCACACTTTGTTATTAATAGTAATATTGACTGTGATAATAAGGTTGCATTCTGCCAAGACTCTGACAATACAGGAGTGAGTGGACAGGTTGGATAAGGGGTGAGAAGTGTTAGAAGCAAAACTATACAGAATTGATGTGGACACTTTTTACAATAATTGTATTAATTTATAATCCTTTTCTGTGGTGTTAGAAACCAAATCAGTGCAATAGAGCTTGCTCAGGTGTACCTAACTCACTTGAGTAGTTGGTCCTATAAAAGCTATTTGGTCTGATTTCAACATAAGGCCATACCTGTCACCCTTCTTTCTTACCATTATGTGTGACCCCATCTTTTATGACCATTATACTTTCCCTCATGCTGTGTCTCCAGCTCTCTGGGCAGCCAGAATGACACTGCATGACTTCATGCCCAGCTGGGGAGATGCAACTGCTGGTCAGAACCTGGATGAACACAGCAGTGTGCCTTCCCTCTGTTGGTTGGACAAAGGAGCTGCCCTGCATATTGCATATCTCACTGTGTTCAAGTAAGCATGTTAACACTGGAGCCAGCTCTTGAACCTTTTGGAGTTCACTGAGTTCAGTGATGTGTGTGAAGGTGAGATTGAGCCCATCTTCCTCTTTTGATGACATCTTTAGTTGTGTGTGGTGTGCCTATGTTCATGGTTTTAGGTTGGATCAGGAGCATGTTTTGAAGATAGTCTTCTCATGATCCTTCAACGTGTACTTTGGTTAGCATCAGAGAGCAATCTCAAAGCGCATGAAGTGGATTCATTCTGGAGGAAATGAAACTAGAATATATGCTCTGGAAAGTGGCTGAAGCACTCCAAGTGCAAGTGGGCTTTCAGTCCATGGGACCAGACTATAACTAGTCTGAAGTGGAAGAAACACCCTGCAACAGGCATATAATGGATATTGGGAGCTCAGCATCTTTTTGCTCTGTAGATCTGCTACTATTCTGTGTTGCTTGATAATGAATATATGCATAGCCTAGTGGCCATAATTTAACAAAAAAACCCGGTTGTATTTGAGGAGGAGAGTGAGATTTACAGACGCTTTTCCTCCTTTGAGCATTGTCTGGCCATGTGACATAGGTGTAGCTCCACGATTGTGCAGTTCACTATGACGCGATTAAGACTATTTGATATTGAAACATCGTAAAGGCAGATGCGGTCTTTCAGGCTGACTTCCTCTACAGCACTGACCACAGGTTTGAATAAAAACTCCTCGAACTAAAGTAAGAGAGTTGAGTGAACGATATAATGTTCCTTTTCCAAGAGATAACACAATCTGTTTGTAACTATTCATAGAATGATTGGGAGACACTGAAAAGAGTTGCTAGGACTTTCGTAAGAATAAGTGACAGATGCTCGAGCAGCCTTATTTTGAGAGTAGTTATATGGAGACAGAGTAAGAAAGTTGCTGGGATGGAACAAATTGGTTTAGGCAGAGGAGCTGAGGCAAGAGAAGAGTCAATATTTAGAGTGGAGATGTAGACTATTGTTGTCCAGGATAAGCAGGATAAGAATGTTATTGATCTTAGGTATTTATAGAGCACCCATCACTTTAGTATATTATGTAATCAATATTTCCATTTTCAGGGGCACTCATGAGAAACATAACATTTTAGAAAATCTGCTGATGGAAGTGCAATAGGTCTTGGTGCCTTTCTGTTCATATGGGTGCCTAAGGAGACCATGAGAATCAGCGCTCGATTCTCCAGCCACTTTGTGAAGAGAGGAATGGCTAGCCACATGTTTCAGATTTGACATTGACTTCAAGCTTGTAGCTTGTCCACAAATCAGATCACTTTGATCCAAACTGCCCATTTAAAATGTGAAATTCAGGATGCAAATTAAAGATTGATGACTATTCTGTCTGTCAGTTTTGATTCCATCATGTGCTCATTAGTCATGCCCTACCATGCTGCCCTGTAACTGTTTTGACTGACGTTGACCACAGATATTATAAATGATCCCTTTTGATACATTAGTTAATTACAAAGGAAATCATCCTTCTCCTGGCAAATTCAAATCCATCTTAAAATTTCATGGAGAGGCAATTCATTATGAGGAAAGTTATTTATGAATTTACTAAAAAAAAATGGATCTGTTCTCATTAAAACAAGCTTAAAGGTACAAAATGATAAAATGTCAGTTGCCTACTTAACTTTTTTGGTGCATGTTTCACTAATGAGCTGAGAGACTCTGAGACTTCTCAGTTAGCACTTACAATTAAATTCAGCTAATGCAAAGCAAAAAGAGACTTGGATGGGACTTGCTTTATAGGTGTAAAAAAATAAAGTATGAATGAACAGACAAATATGCACAGACTTTCTTAAAAGAACATTTAGATGCTGCTCAACTTTTGTCTTTGTCTTCCTGTTAAAACACAGGAAGTTTTGCGCATAGTCATGATTTACTCCAGGAAGAGGGTAGGATTTAGATTCAGGGTTTGCACAAATCCTGTAATTTAATCTAGGGAGACGTGATAGAATTGGTTATGACCTTCACAAAATTACTTTCCTCCTTTGATTAGTTTCTGCATCTCTAGGATAGGATTTTGCCAGTATGATGAGTGCTTTCCCTTCCTGAGATGAGGTGTGCTATATGAAGGTAAAGGTGTCAAGTTTTCTTTCTATCTTCATTCTTGACACACCAAAGGCTTTCTTAAGAGCATGAACTGGGGACCAGTTGATTGCTATACCCACACATGTGTCTATATGCAAAGGTGGAGGGATGTTACAAAGCCATTCCCTCACCATCACCAACAAATTGTCCCTAAGAGGTGATTTGAAGAGAATGGAGAGTACACAGATCTGTAAATCTGTAGAGAGAAATGTATGAAGGTGGATTCAGAGCATGTTTTCAAGGAATATGAAGCCAAGGAAACAATCAAACTTGTGAAATGGCATGGTAAATTTGTAGGATGTGGTCACCTCTTGGTGTCTCTACCATTTGACACAGATCACTGCTCTGCCAATCAAACAGCAGTGGCTGTCACTTATTGACCTCCTGCTTTAAATTTTCATCATTGCTGATTTTGCAGGATAGCGAAATGTACCTTTGACTGTGCAATCACTCTTGCATTTGTGTTCGCAGGTGTTTCTTTTACTGCACACTGTAAGATCAGTAAACTGAAAAGGAAGATGATGATAAGTGTTCTTGGGAATGTGTTTACCAAATGACTGGAGAGTAGTTATCATGGCATCCGTGTAATAGATTTTCTGCCTTCTTCCTGGTTTCCAAAAATGTGTATATTTTTTCATATCGAAATTACAGCTTGCAGAAGAACTTTCTGCGGAAAAGATGATTGCTTGTTTCCTTTCTGTTGTTTCTGTGATATTGAAAGGTTACCAACTGGCAGCACGCTACGTGTATGTACTGCCTGGGCCCTCATTCTAAATGGACCTCCAGCCCACAGGTCAGTGGTTACTTGTGGCTATACCCAAACTGCTCTCTAACATTTAAGCTTTACCAGGCCGTGGAAACATTTCCATTGGGACTCAGGAGCAGATTTCTGAAGGAAGTATGGAAGCGACCCTCTTCCCTCACCTTTTTAGCTTTCCTAGCTAGGTGTGCCTGCTCTGTGTCATGTGGCAGGAAGAGGGCAACAGCCACCCCATCTGCATCATCAGGTCAACCTGGTGTGCTGCTGGCCCTGCTTTACCTCTCCTAGGCAGAGATTTCAGCTCAGTTGGAATAGTGCTGTCATCTTGTATACTTTGTGGGTTTTTTTTGGAGAGCTTGAATATCATCTGCTAGTCTGGGATGGGTTAACAGCTTAAAAGAAAAATTGAAGAAAGCAAGTAAAAATGCTCACTATCTCCTGGGACTTTTCTTTCATGATTATTTTTAGAAGTGGTGATAAATGGAATTTCTTTTGCAATTTACTTTTCCTATCACTGATTCATACTGCAGTTCTTATCTCCTTGTAATGTAAACTTATGCCAGATCTAGCACTATAGCCCAATTTGAATCAGGAATTCTGTGTCAGCCCTTTTGTAGACATCTGGGATAGCAATGGATCAGCTTGTGATTCCTATGAAATGTGGAGCAAAGTATTCTTACCTATAAAGTACATTAAAAGTGAAGAAGGGCAAAATGATTCATTTAGAAGTATTAGCTAAATCAGATTTAGGTGACAAAGTTGAACACATGATGACAGAATATTTAATTTTTAATCATATTTTGTTAAGCTTTCCCATTTTACTCAGTAGTAAGTACACCAAATATCCCTAATATATCCTAAATACTGTCTTCTATAGTTTTTGAAAATTATTTTTTCTTCTGCTATGCTGTTTGCAAGATAATGTATTCTCTTCCTGGCAGTCCATTGGCATCTGTATGGCAGTGACAATAAGCAATCACCTTTAAGTCCAGATGATATAAATCTACATGTTTTTTAGTTCAAATCAATGTCTCAATGCAAAGAATTGGATAGGCACCCTACTAAAGTTTAGTAAAAACGAGGTCAGCTATATCATACAGTTCATTTATTTTGCACTAGAAGGGGGTGTTTATGTTAGAGAGAAATGTATGGTTTAAAATAAAAGCTGCTACACTTCTGTTTCTAGCAACCATTGCTTTACCTGTGGAAAATCTCGATGATCTGTCAAACTTCCAAGTGTAGAGTGCAGGCTAACTTGAACTATCAGCAATTAAAAACTGGACAGAGCCTTAAAATTTATTGCATGGGAATTTTCTGAGATGAATATGAAGAAGTTAGATTAAAAATGTAAGTAATTCCATTTCTTGTCTTGTGATTCTTTGAAAAATTCTTGCTGATGTCTTACGATCTGTGAATTTGCATGCACTTTTATTGTTCCTTTGCAGTCAGGAAATTATCTAGAAGATCCTTTCTAATCCTGCCTACCTCTGCCTCACAAGTTGAGGGAGAAGTGGCCTCTGGAAACACCTGGAAGAGCTTTCAAAGTTCTTTTTAGATGTCAAATTGTTCTTGGCTTCCCATGGTTAGCTGGAGGAGAGAAGAAAGTATAAAGGCGAAAGAGCTTCCATTTCCCCTCTTGGCACCAGCTGCAGTTGCTTTTGTTTTTCTTGTTTAGCTCCTTGTGTAGGACTTCACCATAATCAATTCCAGAAACTATGTATTATTGAATTTCTTTAACCAAGTGCTTATCTAACAACATGGGGCATAGTCTCCCAGTGAAGTAGCAGGATGAAATGGCTTGGTAGTGGCACAATGTTGCGATATATCCCATGAATTTAATTTTCTACTCCAGCAGAGAATCTAAGAGGGCTGCAAGGCCAAAGGCTGTTCCTACAATACTATTTAGACTTCATTGGTAATCAGTTTTGTCCCAGCTCATTTTCAGCTCTGGTGTCCGGAAGTGTTAGGTCAAAATGGAATGTAGTTTCCCAGAACAGTTGCTGCTCAAGGAGGATTTTGTGGAGGAGGTTATTGTAAAACTTTTTCCCTGCAGAGCTGTGAGTCTGCCCAGGGTTGCCACACTAGTGAGCTAGATGCTAAACGTATCTGATGTGGTGTTCTTTCATTGATTTCAATAGAACGAGCATCTTTATACCCTCTCTTAATCCAACCTAGTGTATAACCTAAATCTGGCTGAGAAAATTTCCTTCTCTTAATTTAGCAAAGCATCAATAAGAATTTAAACTATAAGCCCCACTTACAGTGAAAGCCTATTTCCCAAAAGTTCTTGTGGTGCTTCTGAAGCCCCTTCTGTGTATGAATGATCTGTGAAAGGGCTTTAAACACTCGTGAACACATTCATTAATTTGAAATTATTCAGTGAATGCCATACGTAATTACAACTCAGTCTGTGAGTTGAATTATGAGCTATGAAAGCTGTAGTGGGGATTCACTGTGTAGTTTGCTGTTTGTATGACACAATTAGTGACATGATACAGTATTGCATCTGTCTGTCTTTCAGTGCTCTTGAGTTTCCAAATAACTTGATCAGTATGAGTAGCCACAGGATAATTCTAAACTGGGGGGGATCTGTGAGTGAATTTTAGAATAGAATAGAATAGAATCATTAAGGTTGGAAGTGACCTCAAGGATCATCTAGTCCAACCATCCCCCCACCACCTATTACCCACTAAACCACGTCCCTAAGTACCATATCTAACCTTTCCTTAAACACCCTCAGGGATGGTGACTCCACCACCTCCCTGGGCAACCCGTTCCAATGCCCGACCACCCTTTCAGAGAAGAATTTTCTCCTCATCTCCAACCTGAACCTTCCCTGGCTCCAGCTGGGACCTGGCTGTAATGCAGAGACTGTGCTCCCCACAAGCAGTGCACATACATTTACACTAGAAAGAAACCTGGGCCTGCTGAAAACTAGGAGGTGGTGGGATTTGGTAGCCTGTCTGGGTGATGAAGGAATCAGCCTTGTGGGTTGGATGACAGGCAGTGGCTTGTTTCCCCCTGTCCTGCCACCCTCAAAAGAGAGAAAAAAAGAGATTAATGTGTATCCAGTCAGCATCACTATTAACTGGCTTAGTACCATATTTTCCACAAATATTGGTGTGACATAATTTCTCTAAATTATTTCAGTGGGTTTTATCCATAAATGCAAATGCTTTATTGTCTTCTGCACTTGAGTTGGAAAGAAGCTGCACTAGAGTTCCCCTAAATTACACAAAGGATTAGCTGCTGCAGTTTTGACCTGTGATCAACAGGAGTTTTATAGCAAGATAATGACCCTTAAAAGTACATCTAGAGTCCTGTATTTCCTTCATTCTCCCAGATGATGCCTTGCAGAAGAGACCGTCAAACTCTCAGTCGCACTGGGGCCTGTCCCAGCCTGGTTCAGAAGTGTTCATGGGCCCTGAATTGGAACCACCCAGGCAGATTACCCACCAACGTGCTGTTTCTAAGCTCTTTTTTTCCTCTTCAACATTTCCTGATGAAACTCTGCATGTAACACCTTCATAATTACAGTATGTAGAACTGTTCCCTCAAGATGTAGGCTGCCAGTTACATGATTCATTGAATTCGTTTTCCCCTCTCTCCTTTTCAAGACATCTTCCTATTCTTCCTTTGATGAATCTAGTCCTGAGTCTATTACTTATACAGGGCACATGCTGTTGCTGAACTGGTGGCACCCATGTGTATCTCCCTTGTTGCAGTAATGCTTTCCTAATACTTAATGGTTGCTGTTAAGATTAAATCACTCATTTTAGATATGATAAGGCAGGAAGACCGAATGTCCTTTTAATGTGTAAACCAGGGTAGCTTCCTTTCATTCACTCACAGAAAGCATTAATTAGTAGAAATGCAGAGAATTTTAGTGGGTTTGTTTGTCTGATGTTTAGCAGCAACATGAAAATAAATTTATCATGCCCTTTGCTAAAAGTTGATTGGACATCTAAATAGTTAATATGACGCCTTTTTATGTTTTCTATTAGATGAGCCGGCAGTGTGTGCTGGCAGCCCAGAAAGCCACCCGTGTCCTGGGCTGCATCAAAAATCGTGTGGACAGCAGGTTGAGGGAGGAGATTCTGCCTCTCTGCTCTGCTCTTGTGAGACCCCATCTGCAGTTCTGCGTCCAGCTCTGGGGTCCCCAGTACAGGAAAGACATGGAGCTGCTGGAGCGAGTCCAGAGGAGGCCACAAAGTTGATCAGAGGGCTGGAGCACCTCTGCTATGAGGACAGGCTGAGGGAGCTGGGCTTGTTCAGCCTGGAGAGGAGAAGGCTCTGGGGAGTCCTAATTGCAGCCTTCCAATACCTAAAGGAGACCTACAGGAAAGCTGGACAAGGGGCTCTTTATCAGGGAGTGCAGTGACAGAACCAGGGGTAACGGGTATAAACTAAAAGAGAGGGGATTTAGATTGGATGTTAGGAAGAAATTCTTCCCTGTGAGAGTGGTGAGGCCCTGGAACAGGGTGCCCAGAGAATCTGTGGAGGCCCCATTCCTGGAAGCGTTGCAGGCCAGGTTAGATGGGGCTTTGGGCAACCTGGTCTAGTGGAGGTTGGAACTAGATGATCCTTGTGGCAGGAGATTGGAACTAGATGATCTTTTGTCCCTTCCAACCCAAACTGTTCTATGATTCTATGGTTAGCATTTTAATTTCCTGGTCAATGAATTTATAGAAAGTATCAAAAGGCAAAGTCCTCAGCTTGTTCACAGTACCACTTGTCAATATTAACAAGCAGGGTGAGTGAAGATGAAGGACATAGTATTTATGCTGGTAGGATTACGTGGTGATTTAAAGCGTATTTTGGTAGTTATTGTTGCTATTTTAAAGCTCTGTTGTTTGACAGAGCTATAATATAATTGAAATCATAGTGTGTGGTACATTTATGTTTATGCTCTGTGTTTAGGAGGAGGAGCATGCATTTAGATGCCATAAAATGCAAAATTTGTTTCTTATTCCTCCCTCCTCTGCATAGTAAGAAAAACATAAACAAGATCATTTTGCAGTTTGGAGTTATGTAGTGCTGAGAGGACAGTATTTGCATCTTAAAAATTAATTGAACCTGAGCTCTATTTTTATCTCTATTTTAATATAATTTTTATATTTTCTTAACTTATACATTATGTGTGCCCCCAGAAAATAAACCTGTCAACCCCCTGAGGTTTCCAATTCTGGAAATAGCTATACTGTGGGATTTTAAAAAAATAATATGAATGATGTTATTCACTCAGACCAGTATCTGCGATTCCTTCTTGGAAACCTTTTTGTACTTTACAGGATTTGAAAACATTATTTGCTGTTCAAGGTTTCAAAGGAGCAAGGAAACTGGAAAAAATGGGACCTTTGGGTACAGCTTGCTAAAAGAAGTGATAAATGAGCTTTGCCTTCCTAAGCAAGGTCTTCTTTGTAACTTTGCTGATACGAGCTAGCTTTGGGGTTTCTCATGTATTGCCAGTCCCAGCTACACCTGGGAGACCCGTCTTGGAGGTGCGTCTGCTGTTTTCATGCAGCAGATACGGTAATGTTGCAGTGGCAGCATCTGAACCCGTGATTAGTTGTAGGTTAAATTCTTGAGGGACCAGGAGAACCAGGATACAAGCAGAGGTGTTTCTAAAAGACCGTCAGTGCTGCACACTGAGGGATGCTTTCTGGGGATGCCGCATGACTGCACTTTGCTCATAAATCATCACTACAGAGCAATTGCGGCTTTCTCTGCAGTCTTGAGCAGACATTGTTTGTTAATACCATGCAAAGCATTTGAAACACTGTTCTTCCCAACACAGGGAATGGAGAGACCATCACCTGGTATGAATTAAATGTTCTTTTCAAAGAATAAAAACTAGGTGGTCTATAGTACAGATTAGTAAATTCTACAAGAGAATCAATTGTCTTTGGAAAAGTAAAGATCTTTTTTACTGTTTCTATGAATATTAATAATCATTGGCATTGATATTGCCATAAAGATACTACCAATTTATATCGAATCTTTCTCAAAGTTGGAAAACCAACATTGGAATATTAAAATGGAAACGATATTGGAAACTTTCTCTTTTACATTGTTCATTTGTACTGACATTGATTTTGGGTGGCAAGCAATGCTAGCATAAAAAGAAGTAAAAGGCTATTAATATTTGCACAATCAAAATGAGCATGAGGCACTGATGATTCATAAGTGCTGCTGTAAATAGACTTTATTGATGTTACTGTTCTTGCCTTCATATGAAGATGTGTTGAGTCCTTTCTTAGGACTTGTTTCAGGTTTGCAAAGAGCAAGGAAAAAATTCTTCTTGCAATGAACATCCTGACTGTTTTCTGATTTCTTTTGGGAGTAACTCATGTTAAAAGTGTTCCCCAAATACAGGGAATCTATTCACAGCAATCACGGGGCAATGCTTGCTCTTAGCATACCATGTCAAGAGCTATGGGCTGTGCTCTGTCCCACTGAGATGCTCTGCTACCATCAGCCTGTCCCCAAGCATTTTAGACCCAGTTTTATCCTGCTGGATTCATCCTACCCACCGGCTTTCTTAATGAGACTGGAGCAGAGCCCACTGCCTGAGGGAGCTGCCAGGTGCTCCTCTGGCAGAGCCTGTGTCCTTGGGCTGGAGGGGAAAGGGCCGGAAGACATTGTGCGATCCTGGCACATGTGTGATGATCAGCTGCAATTTGACACAGATTTGACTGTACTACCTGTACTGGAGAAAGGCATAAATCTGGCTGTATGTAGAAGTCATCCCCTAGATACAAAAGCCCCTTAAAAACTGGCCACAAGTTCCTGCCCTAAAGAAGTGGAGGAATAAAATAGACCTGGAGATCCCATGTAAGAGAAAAAATGATAAGGATTCAGTTTCTGTCCTCAAATATGAGAACTAGCAATCCAAATAGAATCTCCTGTATAGGTTACCCCGCTTTTATTCCAGGTCTCTTATTATTTTTTCACAGAATGGTAGGGGTTGGAAAGGACCCTCTGGAGATCATCTAGGGGTAAGAGTTTAAATGGCAAACAAAAACTAGTGAGACTGAAGTCCTACTTTTCAAATCTGTGAAGTCTAAGTGATATTGGAAGCACTTCAGATATAAAGTCTTATCGTCAGAACATTCATTTACATGAAAGTTAGATATGTAAATACTTTTGGAAATTTGAATTGAAGAAACTAGCTTTTGGAGCTGGGACTCAATATCCCAAGTTGCTCTGAGTTTTTTTAGCAAATGTTACAATCAATTCTGACATGCCTGAAAGATTTTTCTGCCTGGGATTTGATTTTTAAGATATTAATGAATTATCAAATATTGTAATAAATAACCATAATGATAAAATTACATTACTGTTCAGGCTGGCCCTTGTGACCTCCAAAGTGTGCCTGAAATTTTAAATACAGGGGTTTTTTTCTCCAATAATACTCAAACTTCAATGCTAATTTATTCCCCTGGACTGTTTCACTTTAACATCTCAGCTGATTGATTGTCAGTTCAGGTCTACACATTACACAGACCTTTTTTTTTCAGCGAAACTGAAGCTGAAAGTTGTGTCACAAGTTAGTGTTCTCCAAGTAGGTGCTTTAAAAGATGGTCTCTGAGCAGGGGCTACCCATAAATCCCACAATTTATTACATTCATTAGTATCTAGATAAAGGTTATTAGGCAATCAATCAGGGCCATGTCTCATTACCCTTTAGTAGTTGGGATGTTTTCGAGGTTTTCATTAAGGAGTCAAGTTATTTTCTTTCCTGCTGCCGAGCAAAGAACTCCTCCAAGTGGATATTGTCTAAACTGGAGTATTGAAACATTAAGACCAGACCATGTGAAAAATGGTGATGACTCAGGCAGTTTATTAGCCCTCCTCAAAAGAATATAAAGAAGGAGATGTTCTTTCTAGATGGAGAAATGGATGAGTCATTTAAAGGGCAGCTAATATGCAAGGACTGGGGGGGAGGACACAACATGGCAGACAGAGGTAGTGTCTAAAAGTGCAGCTTTGGCTGTGAAGATAAACTGGGATGTGAAGGCTTCTGGTGTGGTCTTTTATCTCACTTTTAGCTGTGAGCTTGTAAAAGCAACAGCAAGGTACTGTCAGGCCAGTTCTGCAGTAGGCTGTAGGAAAATGGATTCGGTTCACATCAGCAGTCACAGGACCGGGGGGCAAATTCTTTGCCCAGTGGAGCTGCGTTAGTGTATACAGGCTGGGAATTAGCCTCTGGATGCTAATCTGGTGCTCCAGCCTCTTTCGTTCTTCAACTTGGGGCTGGAAATCTTATGTCAATTGCTTTTCTCAAAGCATTTCAGCATTCAGTCCCTGTTTATCTGGACTCTTCAAGTACAGAGGGCAAGAAAAATCACCAAGGTTTAAAAAAAAAATAAAATTGAATTTATAGAAATGTCAGTAGAGGTTCTACACCAGCTGTAGGAAAAAAGTTCGAGAGGTTCCTATATATTGAAACCAATTTACACTGCTATCCCATATTATTAATGATACTTTTATCAATATTAATGTTTAAGTTGGTGTTCATAAGAGCTCTTTGCAATAAGTCAGCAACCACATTCGTTTTGCCTTTGTATGTATGTATTGTGCATAGGGATGACTAATGACTGCATGAGCTGCGTGACATTTACAGCCTAAAATCTAAGCGTGTGTGAAACTAGACCACTAATGGCTTTAGGTCCTCGCTCACATTTACTGAATTTTTGCCAAAGAACTCACTGGAACTCAGACTCTATTTTTCATTAGGCTTGGTTTCCCTAACAGTGACTTTAGAGTACACATAGCACATCCCTGTCTTACTAAAGCTTCTTTCAATTTTATGTTAGGATTTTGTAAGTGCAACTCTTGGTGTAAAACTGAGCTGTTTTCATTGTGTATTTCAGTGCTCTTCCCATGAGGTTGATGGCACTTGAGGAGGAAAAATTTTTTTATTCACCCTGAGCCATGGAGTGGTGTGTGCTATTGTCCTGCAGCACTGTGGGAGCTGGAAAGAGCAGCTCCACTTCTGGTTTACAGTTATTCAGTCTTCATGAGGATTTATCAAGAGTTGTGAATCTGGACTGGGCAACGATGTTTTTATCATTTTTTCCTAGTGAAAGTTGTGCTTTACTGTCAGACAGTGTGAGCTTGATAGGAGGGTAATTGCCTAACACTCTTCAGGAGAGGTTTGGGGAGCAGGAAAGTCTGTGGCTGATGACTATTGTAATGATCCACTTTGCATAATGGAGGTGCAAAGTTATAATCAGCACTAGGCAAAGCACTGCCATGTAATTGGCCAGTAGGATTTTGAACAATGCAAGGACTGACTGAAATTACTGACTTTTACTTTTGATGATGAAATGAGTGGATTTTGATATAGCTGCCACTTGAAGATAAAGTCAATCAAATTTGCACAACTAACAGGGTAACATCAGAGAACATCACCAAGATATGTTTGCAACAAATTTTAGGGTGGATCATCGATATGTGATTTTATGTTTCTTCCCAAAAAATGTTTCTATTGAAATTTATTGATACATTTATTCAAAGCAGAACCAGGAAACCTCCTCTTTAGTATTTCTGTATGTTACTGAAGTAACTGGGAAGTGAATTTCCACATGCTATTTTAAACTGGAATGTGCTCAGTTTGCTGTGGTGTCAAAGGACCTGTTGTAAATTAAATTAGAAGCTGCTATGTGCTTACCAAATTTTTTGCTACATCACTAGGAGTACAGCATGCCAAAATGACTGAAAGTTAATATCATGCTCTCTGACATCAGTCTAGTGATGTATAGCTCTCAGAATGAATTTCCATTGTCAGTAAAACTTTAAAAACATTTACATATATCAAACTCACAGTTCTGAAACCCTGTAATGTCCTTTCAATGTATACCATGGATCCTCGAAGCAAAGTGACAGCTATATATCTATCTAGTGTGTTGTTCGTTATCAGCTGAAGGCAGGGGCATAATATCATTGTGCATTTTACTACTATGAATGCCAATACAAAGAGAAATAAAAATGGAAAAATGGATAACACTGTTCAGAGATTCTAATTTTGCTTTGATGACAACATCCAACGTAAGGTTTCAAAGTTTTCAGAGATGCAAGAATCTCTCTTTGTAATTCCTTACTGTCTTAAAATTAGAGTGACCCCAGGAGGCTTTCATATATTTCTTAATGAGGTCAAGCCAAATAAATGCATGGTACTTTGGCATTACAAGGAAAAGCTATAAAAACAGTTGGACCAAACTTGGCTCAGAAATAAAATTCCCTAGGGTTAAAAAACCCTCCAAACTACCCAGAAGTTTCTCTTATATGTCCAGCAAGGCATCATTTTACCAGGATGCCTCCCCTGCAAGGCCACATATTTGCATGGACCACGCAACCTGACCACAGGATCTTTCCTTGGGACCTCAGGAGGGTGGCTGCTCTGAGTGGTGAGCCTTTACTGGGGCTTTTGGTTACTCTCGCTGCTGTCCAAGAGCCAGTGGCTCGTTCAACACTCTCTAGAGCTGCTTTGAAAAGCAGCAAATGACAGCAGTGAAAGAAGCAGCAGCCAGCATGAATGTCTGAGGATTCTTTGGAAAGGAAGGTGACCTTTCGGGTTGTATGCAGAATATATGCTTGTATCTGTTGGCCACAGCATTGCTGTTGACCAACAGATAGTATATATTTCATCTTCATTGAATCACAATTAGCAAAGTGGCACGCTCGGCAGTTCTAAGCTGGCTCAGTGCTCTCCTTAGCTGCAACCCTATATGACTAAGCCCTTTGGGGAAAGGAAAGCACTGAGCGCATCCCTGGTGCTTTGTAACAATAATGCTGTTGTGTTCCCGTGGGAGAGCCCCACCAATTTGTGAAGGGCTTCTGAGACATTCCTCTTGATTGACTTCCACTCTGTCATCAATAACAGGAGCAGCTGGATAACGGGAACGGTCTCAGAAGCGATGAATCCACACATACACAAAGGAGAAGAGACTAGGCAGGCACTAATCCCATTTCAAGTTGAGATAGTCACAGTCCCCAAAGCCTGCTTGGAGCTTGGGCCAATATTCTTACCATTACTTTCTGTGCTGAGACTTGGAAAGCCAGGAGCTACACCGCCAGCTGTGGTGGTTGTCATATCTTGCGTGATTCGTGCCTTCTACAAAGAATTTCAAGTGAAGCAGAAGACAGGAGCCCAAGTTTTACTTAAACAGTTTACTATCAAGTATTTTAAAGTGAAAGAATAGAAAGCTGTACTACTTAATGTGTTTCTGCTGCTCTGGTGCAAGGCATCCGTATTATTCTTTTGGGGATAACTTTTACTGCTGTGCGTGACTGATTGTGGGTCTATGCTTCAACATGAAAGTTCTTCCAGAGCTATATCTGCTGTATTGGAAGACACAGTTCTTTGTAGCATGCCACAACTCCTGCACTTTAGCTCTGGGATGCTCCTTATCTATTGATTGTATTTTTTACGCTGGCCGAGCAGAGAGGTGAGGTATAAGGGGTAATACCCCAGCTCAACATCCTTTCCTCCCCTCACCACCACCATGCTCACATAGCAGGAAGTTTTCTGTTGCCATTAAGAAGGGATGTTTGTGATTGTCTCCAGCACAAGAGTAGTTAAAGGCTAAAGTATATGTTGCTGCTATTTGGACTGGTTGTCTTGCAGTTGTTTTATTTCAAGATAAATTTCCTTTTTTTTTTTTTTTTTTTTGTGCTGTTCAGCATGTTCTGTTGTCATGAAGTCGCAGGCGTTCACTCCTGGCACAGTCCTTGGAGCTTAGAGTAAAGGGAGAGAACTAAAGTGAGGAGGAGCATGGAGCTTTGCATGGGCTGGTGCAGGACAGGACACCTAGAGGGGAAAGTTTTTGTGAAAGCAAGCGGTTTACCATATGGAGGCTTCAGTTTTACAACTGCAGGTAAATGCAGGTGCATTTGTTTGTTGAGCACAAGCCAGTGAATTATGCAGAAAGATGTTTCAGTGACATCAATGTCTTTACCATTTGGCGGTCTACTAGTAAGAAATGGTGGAAGGGAAAGGGAGAGTGGCTTTTCAAGAACTATACAACAGCAACATTTTCTCACTGATGCCCTTAGACACTCATTGATACCGATGATGAGAATTTGGGTGTAAGCATGTTGAGTTTAGGTCCTGGTATTATATATTTCATTGTTTCTGCCAATTACTACTAGACAGTCAGTAATTTAAGATACCTTTTCTAAGGCTTGTAAACAACACATTAGTACTGTATCCTCATTCTATAAGAACTGATCTTTCCTATGTAATTTAGCTCATTACCTCTTACAATTTCTCCAGTAAATGTATTGTACTTGTATTTAGAGGAAAATAATGTAAATCCTCATGAGCAGTAAGTTCTCTTTGGAGGACAGCTGCATTTTTCATCGTATGTTTTTTACATTTCAGCTTTTGATTACATTCAGTGTGCAGCAGTAACCCAATAAATCCTTGCGTTTGTCATTTGCGGCAGTGGCTGACATCAGTGAACTTTAGTGAAGTAGGTTTTCATGTATTGCTTAATTGGGTCAGACCAAATAAACGCACCGTACTCTGGCATTACAAGGGAAAGCCATAAAAATAGAAATATAACGCAAGTACATCTTGGCATGTTTTCTCTTGCTTGCTTAAAAGCCTTTGCACGTAAGAATTGCGAATAAAAATATACACATTCACAAAAATGAAAATTGCTTGAAAAGAGCTAGTGCGTAGCTAGCAGAGTGCATCCAACTGCACTGCAGGTGGAGGCAGCCGCTGCAGGCTGTCATGAGGTGCTGAAGATTTGTATTAGGCTGACGTCAGTTAATTGATAAATTCCACATATTCATTTTTTACTGCTGATGCTCTATCAAACCAATAAAATACATCCACAGGAATGTCTTCAGCTGGAGGTCTGTTTCCATCCTGAGTGCACTGTTGGAATCAGAATGTATTTCCCTCTTTACTTTAGATAGATTTCTTATTATAAAATACTGTCAGAGAAGTAGAATTGCCACCCACTGAAACCAGCATAAGTCATGTGCAAGTGAGAATATAAATGGGTTTAGAGCTGTAGATAAGAGCTTTACTCTATTTGCTACACTCAGGCATCATTGCTGGTCTTCAGGCTAGGATACACCTATACCTGGGCAGAAAAAGTTACCTGGCAAGTAGCTGCTTTTAGCTGTGGACAGTAAGCAAAGGTGTACATGGTTGTATCGTGACATAGTCAATGCTGATGTGTTACTGAGTCCTCAGGAGTGAACTGATTTAAAGGTCTGACCCCTCCTTACAGAAAGACAGCAGAAACCCACAACTGGCAGCTGCCTTGAGAGCATTCATGAGCATTAAGTTATCTTTTATCATATTTTGTATAAACATTGACTATTTAGAGGAAAAGCCTTTTGCTGCACTATACATGGTAACTTTAAATTTCCTCCTCAGCTGTCAGCTGCAGTTCTGGCACGTATGTTGTGCTGCCTCCTGAAAGATGTTGCCCACAACTATGAAGGGCCAAATGAAGAAAGTATGTGAATGGCACAGCTCCAGCGAGTAACCCATGCTATAGCCTCATCAGTCAGGGTTGTCTCCTGACTGTTCTGGACTCTTGGGTCAAGACTCCAAATCTAGCCAAAAATACTCTTAGAAGCTGTTTGTCTCCCAGCCCTAGCTACAGTGTTCCCAGACATCATGCTGCCTCCACTGTCCACTAGTGCGGCCCTTGCTGCGAGGGATGGATGATCTCAGTTGTTGCCTTAAATTTCTTTAGCATTTGGACATGGCACTGGCCGTGTTTCACATCAGCTTTCTCACAATACCATTATAATGTAGGAAGAAAAAATATCTTTCTCAGTGCATAATGAGGCAAGTAGGAGTATGCAGTTTGCGCTCTGAAATTTTGGTGGTCCATCGGTTACCATGGTGACGGCAGTGTGATGCTTAGAATTTGATAGCACACACAAGAAGAGGGTCCCTGCTTTGAGCAAGGATTAGGCAGTACTGGCGCATGTGAGAGACTGTGTGTGGGCAAGATTCTTAATAGGTTATCGTGCCTGGGGACTTAACATTCATCAAGACATTTGTCATTCCTTTAACTCGTTAAATGAAAAGATTCCACTTTTGTTGAAAAGTTTGTAGGATTTCTTTTAATTATTTTGGCAAGCTTCATAAATTAAGCTGTCTAAATGCACTGCAGATTTCTCTCCATCACAGATAGTTTTCTGCATACTTCACATGGGAAGGATTGTTTGCATTTAGTTATTGTTCCACGTATTTCTTCTTTAAGCAGAATTCTAGAGGTTTGGTTGTTTTTTTCCCCAATCTCTGCAGTATTGCTGCTGTTGAAAACTTGAATCACTGTTTGAATCACTGTTTTTTGAGACCATTGGAAATATATGCATTTGGGTGATAAATTTGTTTTTCATGCATGCAGCAAATACGATATGGAAGAAATTATTCTAAGGAGCAGAAGGCAGAGAGCTGCAGGATTCAAAGTAATTTTCCACTGAACAATAAGGATTGGTAGCTAACAGGGGTGCATGAAGCTGGAATTTTAAATTTTTACCCTTTGATATTTCAGGGTGAAATTTGGGCTTATGAATATTTGAATTAGACATCACTCCCCCAAATGTAGATTTTTGACTCTGGATGGGAAACTAGAAGAATGGGTCCAATTTACTGGTCTGGATATTTTGTGATAAAACATTTGCAAAATTTTTGTGAATATTTATTTAGACACTGATTTACCTTTTTCAGGAACAATCAAAATACACTTCTCACAAATTCAAGATTTCAAAATGCTCCTCCGACGCTTATAACAGCTGTGTAGTATTTGGTCATTTTTGCACAGACATCATCTAGTTGTGTTGCTGCAATAAGCCTCTCACGAGGATTAAGTAGGTTGTTTAGGAAACTTAAGTTCTCTGTATTGCTACTTAACTTTCACTTACGATCCTGATTCCTCTACCTTACAGTTTTCCTTTAGTCCAGAACACAATGAAACAGGCTGTAGATCTGATATTCTCAGTTTGGGAAGCACAAAGCACTAGGAAGCATCTCTGTGCATGCTTTTACAGACATTCTGCTGTACTGCATGCTGCATAGTTTGTCTGGAACCTCAGGCAACAGCCTGCAGTCATTCATTCCCTTTGGACCTTTGGAATTTCACTCAGCCATAGCCTCAGGTTCTGGCTGGAGAAAATGGAAGGATTTCTTATATTTTTAAGGATTTTATTTAATTTTACAGTATGTAACTGCTGACTCTTCTACCATTGGGAACTGTGGTACTCTCCATTCAGTTCAGAATTCATCTTACATAGGGTGGCTGCAACCTTTGCTGCTGCTGCCTGTAATAAATATTACATACCTCACATTTGAGCCTTGCATCTTGCAGTCACCAGGATCCTTCTAATAGCCAAGCCTGAGATCCTATTAGAGGGACGTCCTTCCTTAGGTATAAGGAAGAAATTCTTCCCTGTGAGGGTGGTGAGGCCCTGGCATAGGGTGCCCAGAGAAGCTGTGGAGGCCCCATCCCTGGCAGTGTCCAAGGCCAGGTTGGATGGGGCTTTGGGCAACCTGGGCTAGTGTAGGGTGTCCCTGCCCATGGCAGGGGGTTGGAACTGGATGGACTTTGAGGTCCCTTCCAACCCAAACCAGTCTACAATTCTATTAAATGAAAACCCAACTGTGCTGACATTTAACCATGTGAAATGTCTGTTCACCATGAAGTATCTTAAAAATGACCACGACATCCTGGCTAGGAGCAATTTAAATAGCTTAACTGATCACACAAAAGCTCCAGTTGGTTGACAGTGCAACATCTTGTCTACTGAGTAACGCAGACTAGTTCCACATTAACACTCCAGGGTCTATATAACTCTTTGTGATACAGAAAGAATCAAATTCAAGGTATTGCTCAAGATATACACAGCATCTCTGGCAACTTAGCTGAGCCAACACCATCCACAGTGCTAGTATTTTTTGTTCTATGGTCATTAATAATTTGTTAATCTTTAATATATTCTTAATATACAAAGCAATACTTGTATTGATTTTGCCTTGTTTTTTTAATCCATGTTTGTAGAAAAAGGAGGAAGAATAAAAATTGCATGTGGAACAAACTTGTAACTGCCAGGCTGGCTCTGGCGTCAGACTCAAAAACTTAATATGGCCAGAATATCGCCAAAGTTTCTCATATGTTTAAGGTCAAATAACTGTTTCCTTCCACAAATTACTTTCTTTTTTGATGTCATAAGGAAAACTCCAGCTTTTTCCATATCCATGCACATTTCCTCTTCATAATGCTTGTCAGGAGGCTGAACTTTTACAGTTGGAGGCTCTGAAATGATCTGTCTAGTGGGTTCAAAATACAGAACCAAGCAATGGATTGTAACCTGCTGTGGTTTAGCCCCAGGCAGCAGCTGAGCACCTTGTGGCCCTGGGCTCACTCCTGCCATGGGTTGGGGAGTAGAATTGAAAGAAAAAGGTAAAACTCCTGGTTTGGGATAAGGATGCTTTACTAGGACAGCAAAGGAAGTGGAAGATAACAACAGTACTTAGAATTTACAAAGCGGGTGATACGCAATGCAACATGCTTGCCCCAGTACCTGACTGGGCACTCTTAACTGTTCTGGAGCCAGCGCTCCTCCCTACCTGCCCCCCCTTTATAAGCTGATCATGACATCCCATCATATGGAGTACCCCTTTGGTCAGCTGTCCTGGCTGTCCCAGGGGTGTGGGGTGTCACAGTGTCCTGTCCCATCTTCTTGTGAAAATTAGCTCTATCCTAGCTGAAAAGCAGGATATAGCCCCACATTTAAGAGCTTTAAAGGCCTTGAGAATGCACAGTCTAAAGAACAAAGCAACATTCATAACTTTTTTCAGATATACTGTGTCAGAGGCATCAAGACAGTAGTCTTAATCTGTGCAGAATTTATACAAGCTAGAAAGATAATAGAAAAAAAGGGTGAAAGACGGTATGAAAGAATTACTTGGTGCAGGGTTTAATTTGATCTTAAACTACCACAGGTCTACTGCAGAGGAGGCAGAGGCTCAGGGAAGAGAAGAGTCAAAGACCTGAGAAATGAAGTGAGTGGCTGACTGTGAGCTGAAAAAAAAGAGGGAGAAGATGCCAGACTTGGAGAAACAGGGATGCTATTCCAGGGTTAGTGGGTGGAGTGAAAGGAGCCCAGTGACAAGGAGCTGAAAAGCATTCATATAACATTTCTGCAGTGCGCAGATCTCCCTCGCTCCCTGTTTCATCGGTAGATACATGTATTATAAAGCTGTGTGTGGGAGCACCACATGGTGGTTTCCTCTGTCTTTTAAAAAATCCATATGAAACATTTCATGATTTACCACCTGTCACCTTCTCTAGAATTTTTATTTTCCTTTACTTTTTCAGCTGTTGAAGACAAATGTTTTCTGTCATTTGTTACTAGCTCCGTCTGCCCACCTCCAGTCTTCCCCCAGCAGCTGCAGTAAATCGGCAAGGCCCTGGGTCATGCTTCCTGGCTGCTGGTGACAGAAATCCCCCTGCCCGCCTACAGACCATGCTTGGTCTGCCCCGTGCTCAGCAGTGGAATAGGGACAGGAGTGATAAGAAGCTTGGCTTTTTGGTATTTGGGAGAACAATCCGTGACAAAGAATATAGGCATAAGAAAAGGGGAGGTAGGAAGCGTCTGCTGCTTCTCAGGCTTGAGAGACTTGAGGGTTGGTTCAGTCTGCACAGAGAAAACTTTTCATGACACCATGATCGAAAAGATCTCTCCTGAGCAGAATTCAAAACCTACACCTTAAGTGGTTTCTTATCATATGTTAAGCAGGATTCTGGGAAATGATGAACACATATGGTGAGACGCAACAGCAAGAAATGGTCTTCTCTAGAGGTGGGGTGAGAGATGCTGAATGTAGGAAACAGGGATTTCAAGGTGATGGGAAGCGCGTGAGAATCTGAGTAGATTCAGATCGGCTCTTACAGATAGCTGAGGACTGCTGCTTGCAAATTATTTTCTTTATTTTGTACAGCGGTTGTTCTCTTTAGAAGAAAAAAGACAATGTATAAATCTATCAGACTGGACGATACCATAATAAATCTAACACATGCACAGCGTACTCGCAGCTTTATATGTGCCATTGTTGATGGATCTGGACAAGCAGCATGCTAATTGCTGTTCTCCAGACGGGTTAGGAGGAGAAGAATCATTAAAGAAATGCTCCTTGGCATAATAAAAGATTGTGATTGTCTTTTTCAGCCTCTTTCTATGTGTCCATGGAGGATGGAGTAGGTTACCCAATTAAAAAAATATTGTGTATTTTGTAGTACGTTTCCTTAATATCATTACATGAGAACTGTTTTCAAGAAGAAAAAGGATAAATAAGGCAGGTATCAGCCCTGACAAGGACAAGCAACATTGGAATCAAAATGCAAAATGGATTATGTTTATTTGGAATTTTCCCTGTCATTTAGTAGAGGTTCTTTAATTTGTTTATCTCTCCCTAAAATTGCCTATTGAATTTAATTAAGTGCACCATAGATTTATGAGTCAGGGCAATATGAAGAATTTTTTTTAAAAAGCAAGCTTATTTGTTACTCGGATGAGTTTTCTCAAAGATGTTGTAATTATATGCCTGGATTACTGCTGGCACAGCAGAAACTTCACTCAAATACAGCAGTTGCAGATAGGCAAGGCACGTGTCACTGGCTCAATGAAATGTGTCAACCCCCACGGCCACGCATCTACAGCCATCTGCGTCAGTTGCTTAAGAAATCATGGTTGATGATGCATCTTTAAATTACTCATCATGATCCTAACACTTTTAGATACATATATGACATCTCTCCTATAATCCGGGCATGTTTACTTTGCGTGTTTGTCTAGACTCCTCTACTATTCTCTTTATCTTTTATTTAAAAAAAAAAAAAAAGAACAACATCAATTTGTCTAAATTTATGCTCATACAAATGGCTAGCATATCTGTGGACTCAGTGCTATTTTGCCCATCAACAGCAACAAACGCAACTGAGTCATTACATTTACCACAATACTAAAGAGGGAAAAAAATCCGTTAGTAAAAATTAGTTTTTGAGTGTTTCTCTCTACAGCCTTCCAGATAGGTGGTGCATTAATGTTAATGAGGTAGCTAATCACAGTTTGTCACTGATGGATCTATAATCATTAATCCATGAAACTTTAGATTATTTCTCTAAATTGAGAGATAATAAGGGAACTGAGTAGGTCTATTCCGTGTCTGGCTCACTTGAGAGAAGAGCTGTCATTTCCATGAATGAGGGGCAGGTTATTCGTGTTCTGTGTGCCTGTACGTATTGTTCTCAAATATACTATATATATACACACCTATAATCGAATGAGCAGAGTCTGACCCAGCTGCACCGAATTATATCTGTCCATATCTATATGAACAGATCTTTGACCCTAATACAGTGGTTTTGTGTGGTCTAATCTTTCAGACTGTGCGTAGACTGTCAGAAAAATAATTTTTGAACTTCAATTCTTTTATGACAATTGTTTGACAAATGAGTGTCTGAGTTTCAAGGGGAGCCTGCATGCTTGACGGGGATGAAGGCAAAGATGTTTGCACAGGCATGTTATGCGTGAGCCTTAATAAATGTTTCTGTCCAGGTCTTCGAGTGCAAGATACCTGGGGATCCTAGTACAAGTCGGAGTTTTCCAGACTTTTGGTAAGTCTGCAGCAGGAACTTTTAGGCTCAGGCTCCGGCAGCAGGACAGATCACATCTGTTCAGGGTAGTCAGGGCTGGGGTTGCCATACAGGCCATGAACGAAGGAGACTAATTAGTGGCCCCGGGGACTGAGATACACTCAGTAACAGGGCTGTTCTTAGAGCGTTTGAGCTATGAGACTTTAGCAGTTTAACTGTAATTTCAGTCACAGCTGCCAGAGTCCTAAAAAGCATATTGTGTTTCAGAATCAACATATGCTGGCATTTCCAAAATGAATTTCTCCTCTACGCAAAGACTTCCACTTTATGGGATTCCTGAAATATTAGAATTTTCTGTCTGTTGTTGTCTCTGTGTCCCAAGGAGTTTTGATCACCGTTGCTGCAGTTCTCTGTACCCTCACTGGTCTTTGGTGCTTTCCAAGAGGGGGAAATCGGATTTCATGCAGCAGCAGGCTCACTATGGAGTTATAAAATGGCATAATGGTGTTGTCTCTTTCATTCTCTCTTCCTTTCTAATAATTCCTAATGCTTTATTTGCCTTTTTAAGTGCTTCTGAGTACCAAGCTGAGGTTTTCATGGTACTATCTATTATAATTCTGAGATAGCTTTCCTGAAAGTTAATAACTAATTTAGACTCAGTCACTAAATATGTATAGTTAAGGTTACTTTTCCACGTGTGTTACTTTACATTTATTTACATTACAGTGAATTTTGTTTGTAAGTTTATTGCCTAATCATTCTGTGTCATGAATTTCCCGTGCAAATCTTTGCAGTTTGCTTGCCTTTTTACTACCCTGAACAATTTGTCACCGGCAGCAAATGTTACTATGCCTGCCACCCTTTTTCCAGATCATTTATGAAAATACTGAATAGCACAAGCCTTGGGGCAGAAGCTTCATTTGAAGTCTTAGTATTTATTCCTACTTTAGTTTCCTACCCTTTTAATCTGTTATTAATCCATAAGAAGACATTCCCATGGCATTTGATGAACATTTGGTTAAGGAATCCTGCTGAAAATCTTTAGAAAATTCAAGTATAGCATATAAACTGGCTTGTCCTTGCACTAGAGGACTTTAACAAGTTTTAGTGTTTTGACTTACCTGTATGAGAACTGTGTTGACTCTTTTTTATTATAACAAGTGTGTCCCTGTGTCTACTGTTGCCTTTGCTCATTATTCTATGATTTGGTTGGGTGCAGATATTCTTGCTGTAATTCTCTAGATCCCCTAAAAACTAATTTAAAAAAACCTGGGCACCTGTTGGCTCATATTTACCATCTTCCACTCAACTGATGCAAATGCTATTGCAAGTAATCAGTATAGCAGTTCAAGAGTTTTATACTTAAGATTTATGATGCTCATCTGTGTCCTATAATGTGTTATTATTCCTTTTACTTGTTGACTTTGGGTTTTGGGTTTTTTAATGCCCCCTTCTAACACATCAGTTTTAAGATAGAGTCTCTCATATATCTGCAAAGGTTGTTGAGTGGCTGTGCATATTGCAGCTACAGTAATTTATTAGCTTTTCTTCTAAACGTTATCCTCCTTGAAGGTTCCCTTTGTACCTCTGTAGTCACTTGGTCCTGCAAAAAGACTGATAGCCTACACGCTTTGGTTATGCTTTAAGGTTTTCCTGTTAATTTTAGTGTCGTCTTCAAATTGTCTCTCAGCAAAAGACCACAAGGTTTTTAATTTTTTTTTTTCAGTTTTGCATTTTTACATATAGCTTGTTAGATATTATGTTCTTTCCCATTTTCCTTCTTGGAGACATTTGCACTGTTCGAAGTATTTCTTCTTGCTTCTGATAGCCTCAGTTATTGAACCAGGCTGGCCTTTTTGAGCTATTAAAGCTTTTTTTCCATGTATTATGTGTTTTAGCTGATGTCATTGTATAATGTGACCTTCAAAAAAGATAAATTTATGGCTGCTACTTCTTATATAGTTCCTTTTTTGAAACTAAGCACAAGTCGAAAAGATTTTTTATTTTTCTGATGAGATGTTATATCTGACTACATTATGGGACTCTTCTGTAACACTAGGTCTTTGAAAGCAATATCCTGAATAAGCTCATGAGCACCATTCAGTATGAAATTACAAGTTAGGTTTTTTTCATTTTGGCCCCTAACAAATATCTGCAAAAAGTAAATAGAAGGAAGCCATTCTTTACTGTGAGGGTGGTGAGGCCCTGGCACAGATTGCCAAGAGAAGTCATGGAGGCCCCATCCCTGGCAGTGCCCAAGGCCAGGTTGGATGGGGCTTTGGGCAACCTGGTCTAGTGGAGAGTGTCCCTGCCCATGGGCAGGGGATTGGAACTAGATGATCTTTGAGGACCCTTCCAACCCAAGGCAGTCTGTGATTCTATGATCTAAGAATTTTGTTTCAGTATCACCTACATTGATACCTACCCTGTTTACATGAGTGTGGTTGAAATCTTCCATTATTATTCTGTTTTTTTGTCCTTAAAGATGTTCTTTGTGGTCATTTTCACCCTTCTGGTAAAACAGTAATATAAACTTGACACTGTCCTTTTGATTGTGAGGACTGGAATTGGAATTCATAGTAATTCTGTTCCTTTTTCATGTATTTTATTTATTTATCAATTTTCACTCTGAACTTTCTTCAGTAAACAGCCTATATATATCTGTTCTGGTTGCTTATTTTTAGGCTCAAACTTGGGACTTTGTTACAATTTTTATTTGATGCTTCCTACTTGCATTTTGTTGATTTTTGTCCTATGATTTGTTGGAGGATACAGAGCTGTTCTAACTTTCCTCTAGGGAGAATTGTTATCCTAAACTGTATGTTCTACTCCTATCAGCTTTCTCTGCCTTTTTTTTTTTTTTTCCCCACAGAAATGTTCCCGTAGAACCCTTTTAAGTGCCAGCAGTGAAATAAAGTTCCTTGAGAGTTAATGGCGTATTCATCTCTGGATGTACTAGACAAACATATAGAAGCATTTGAACCTGCTTTGAGGCAAGGGGATGGGCTTTATGACCTCCAAGCGTCGCTTCTAGCCCTATCGTTTCTTTTAAATTGGTAACTTGGTAAACAGATGCAACTTCTGTAATCTTAACAAAGTACCTGATTCTGTATCTCTCCCCACCCCCTGAGTTGGAGATTGGAGATTCTCAGAGATCAAAGCAGTGGATATTCTACTGAAGTGCTGGAGAGATAGGGATTCTGATGTGTGCTAGCTTTATATTACTATTATAATTGAAGTAAAGGAAGGTCTTTTCTTCTTCCCAAATTCCTTATAATAACTCCATTTGCAATAACTCCAGCAAAATAGGCAATCAGTATTTGCTTTTGAGAAACACAGTGGGCTTTTTTTAATTGGTGATGACAAGTATGTTCCCAGTCCTTTAAAATATCCTGGGTTTAGTTAAATTATTTCCCATGACGTGATGCAACTTGGCAGAATTCTTTCTACCATATTAGTATGGTCAACAGTCTTGAAAAACACAGAAGCAAAAACTCATATGCTAAAAATAGCTGCAACAAAGAGCTGAAAAAATAGATATATTTTTTTTCCACGCTATCTGTTTGTCGGTAAAAATGTGCGCCACTGAACAGCACACCCCTAGTTATTGCAGTTGTTAGGTAACTATGCAGCCTAGGTTAAGTAGAGTACTTACGAATCCTAATGTTACACCTTCTGCCTAAACGCACTGTCTGTGAAAACACTTTGGCTTTCATTTTGTATTTGTCTAAAATAGCACAAAGGGCAGTCATGCCACACTTTATTCCACTTGCATTCAACGTGACGCTTGCTAAGAATAGGTGGATATCATATTGTATAAAAAGTAGCATAATGGCATGTGACTGTATTTTCAATGAGGGAGGCAGTATGTGACTGTACTGTCAATGAGACTGCTGCCTCACACTTTGTTATGCAGTCCTGCGTTCACGAAATCAAAATCTGGATGACTCATCGTATCCACTCAAATGTTGTATCTTCATTGCACAAAACAGTATTTAAGGCTTCCTAATCACATTACAAATAATCTTGATAATTCCACATGGTGCTGATAGTGAGCAATAGACTTCAGGAAATATTTTCAAAATATCTGTTACGTAAAGACGTAGACACTATATCCCTGACCAGAAGCTGCAGAGGGATGTAGATGAAAGCACTGGCAAGTGTTATTGAATTGTTAAATAGGAGAATTGAACGCAATGAATTGGGCTTCAAATATGTCTTATTACAGCCGATTTAACATTTTCCTTGGTAATGTCAAACTAGTTTCACTATTATAATCCCTGGTAAAACTTGAAGGTGCAAGTCACAAGGATATAGAGATGAGGTTATATGCTTTTTGAATTTGAAATACAGGAAAGATTTAGAAGATACATTGGAGATGTTAGCTAAAAGCGGGGGAGAGGAAGAAAGACGGAAATAATAACAGAAATGCAATACTGAATGACTGAAAGAAAAAATGATATAAAATTTGGTGTTTCAAAAAATTAATGCACATGGGAAAAACAAACAGAACTACAGATACACAACAGTGAACTCTAAATCCTCTATTACTGTTCAGAGAAGAAATCTTGGATTTGTTGTGGACATCTCTCTAAAGAATGAGTCCATTCCTTAGTAAAAAAATAGAATTTGAAGCGTTATTAGTAAAGGAAATGAGAACAAAGCTGAGAACACGGTTGCAGCATTATATTTCCCTATTTGCCCCTGTGTGGAACGCACAGTTCTGGCTCTGCGCTCTCAGTGAGGATATACCTGGTGTTGGAAATGCATGGAGAAGAGCAACATTGGTCAACAGCACTAAAAGGTTTCTCAGAGAGGAGATACCAAACAGACTGGGATTCATCTGTCTAGAAAGGGAAATGACTGAAGGAAAACATGATAGGTGTCTGTAAAATCACAAATAACATGAAGATAGCAGGTAGATAACAAATACCTATTGTTTCCCACAACAGAAAACTGGAAGATCCTTAAGCTATTAGGCAGAAGATTTAAACAAGTGAAAAAATGTACTTTTTGTACATACTCGGTTGCAAAATCCATTACTACTAGAAGATTTTGAGCACAAAACTGTAAATAGGTGTAAAAAAGATTTCGGTGGCTTACTAGGGAACAGACACCGCAATGACAGTTAAACACGATTGCTGGGATACAGCCACTGTTTGGCTCAGGAAAAACTAAATTGTTGATACTTGGGAACCACGAGTGTATGCATCAGTGGCAGTATCGCTCCTTTTTGTTATATATGCCTTCCTGCCCGGTTACAGCTGGAGGCAGTTATACTAAGACCAAACTAACGTCTTCTCAAACCTAGGACAGAAGTTCCAATGTTCTTACATGGAAAACTAGCACGTGATAACCACAGATGGTTGTTAGACTTTCATGTGCCATTGAATAACTCAGAATCCCCAGCGTTTATGGATCTAAACCAGAGGTGATATGGGCTAGGTGGAAATTCTGGACATCTGACCATTATGGTCATCTGTGTTCATGTCCAGTACGTGGTTATGAAATAGTTACATCGCCTCTGATCTTCTTTCCATTTCTACCACTTATTGCCCCATTCTTCTGCTTTTGTCTGGGCTTGTAAGCTGTTTGGAGAGAAAAAAAACCAACAACAACAAACCCAAAAGAACAAACTATCCTGTGAATATTGTCTGATTAGGCTGAAGCCTGAAGACAGCACTGTAGCAAAATTACATCGGTTGATGCAAAGCACTGCTGAGGAAGCATACCTTCTGATGGATTTGCATGTAAGTTGAGAGCTCACCTCCATCTCCTCACCTAGGTCTGCAGTCTCCCTGTCCTACCCCCTGCTTGTTTGAGTTGGTCAGCGGCAGCAGGTCATACGAGGTGCCAGCCGCCTGTCAAACCATGCGTATGCAGCAATAGGCCAGGTCTTTCTCTTCTTCTAGCTATAGCTTTTGATGAAACATGCAGAAATTTGTATGTCTGAGACCTTTAGCCTTCTGTCAAGTTGGCTGAAATTGTTCAACAGGTTCAAAATGTGCTTGAGGGAAAATAGCAAGCTGACAGATGGCCAGGCAACACAACCACATATGCCTCATTTCGTGAAGAACCAGGCTAAAAATACATCATTATAATAGACTTCAAGAAGGAAGGCAGAGAGTGATGGGAAAACAATAGGTTAGAAAGTCAAGAACTGACTATTTGATATACACCTCTGTCTCTCCATGGTCCTTCAACTTCAGCAGGAAGTGCCTCCTGTTTTCACATGTCTTTTGGAGCTGCACGTTTTCACTGAGTTGGTTGATTCTATCCCTTAGCTCTGACATGTCGAATCTTTCTGTCTTGCTCTGATAGACTGTACCACGCTGAGATTCAGCACTAGGAACTGCCACTAGGGAATGGGTGAAATTAGAAGTTACTTATACTATATAGCTATAAGTAACTTATAGTATATAGTGTTATAGTACATGGCTACTAGCTTTAGTTATAAATAGTGAGTTAAAGTTCTCCTTGTAGAAAGCTAAAAAGTGAGGTGAGTGGTATATAGTTTAAATTCCCTTTTACAAAGTGTTTTTCTGTTAAGTTAGTGTTGTTGAAAATGAAAGATTAATTGCAGTGGTTATGGCTGTGTAATATTGGCCGGTGTTTTGCAAGCTTCCAGGTACAAGCATGCCACCTCCTCCTGGACTTGGCTTTTAAAAGCCTGCTCAGTGGAAATTCCTAGGCCATTTTGAAAAGAATTTCCTAACTGTGCTCAAGGAGTGACTTTTGCTGTGCTAAATGTTCTTGAAATTAGTGGGAGTTTTCTGTAACTGAAAATGTGTGGAATCACTTCTGAATGTTCTAGAGATTGTTAGTGGATAAATAAATTCAAATAATTTCACGGAGTTATTTTTCACTTTGAAATGGATTCCATGCCCACTCTGTGAAGTCAGCACATGAACACAACACCTTAAGTATTTTTCACTCTTCCGCTTCCCTTCATTCCCTGGTCATATCAAGACAGACAAAGTATCTTCCCTTCCTCTGCTTTTCTCTGTTACATGGTAGCTACAGCTGTCCTCGTATTTTAGTTGAAGGAGAGAAACATTCTAAATGTTTCTGTTTGTTTTGCTGCATCGGTTTTATTTGTGAGATTCTGAGTTTTTGTGAGAAGCTGTCTGGCTTATATTGGATGATTGTAGCTGTCCTTGTATGGGCAAAGAACACATATTAAAAATGGAAATCAGGAATAATTCTTCTGCTAACAAGAAAAAAATTATCTAACACCTGTTTAGAGATGTGGAATTAATATCCTTAGATTTTTAATAGTAGCAGGTTAATTAAAACAATCACCCTTCCCTTTTTAATCTTAGGAAACTGCTTCATCCCATGAGATAAAGTATTATGAAATGTGTTAACTACAGCACTTCAGAATGACAACATATTGGAGACAGCAGAAATAAGGAAGAGCTTTCTCAGTTCTCTGTCATTCACAGTATTACTAAATAGATTAAGCAAAAGGAAAACTCTGTCTGATGTTTTAATTATCCCATACCCGGTAAAAGTGTATAATATGTAGATTTACTCCTTGTTTTCTTTCATGCATGAGTACTCCATAACCAAGGAGGCTAACTGCTAATTACTAATAAAGGGCTGATTACATGAGAAGGGCATCCATGATAAGATATATACATGCCCAGTGTTTACACATGCACACACACATACAGACTAATGTTGCTGCTGTCACAAGATATTACTGCAAAAACAAGGAAATGGGTTTTGTTGAGTTCCCTGAAGCAGACAAAACATTGTTGTCTGTCAAAGTCTGCCAGTGGAGACTAGTAGATGCTGCCTTAAAAGATGGAAGTGAGGTAGGTCTAATTAAACTCATTGCAATTGACATTTAGTACAATCCATCTAAAAGTTGCAATATTTTTATTTACTGTGTTAAATTTTCTAAAGTTGCTTCAGTACAAAATATTTAGAAGAAATTGAATAAACAAGCATCTCCAGAGCACTGGAAGACACAATTGCAATCACTCTTCTTACCCAGCCTTGCCTCATAACTCATCGTGTTAAGGTCAGTGCTACTCCGCTGCCAGCGGAGTCTCTGGCACAATAACTTTAGTGTACTGATTTCATCAGACTGGTGTATTAGAGGCAGGTCCTTCCTCCTCCATTCTTCTTCCAAGTGAATCTGTCTGTCCGTTACCTTCCAGTCCTCCTGCCCACCTCCAAGAGCTGGCTCCACTGGAGCTTTCCCTCTAACCCTGTAATTTGTTACTCTCTGATGGCTTACACATTTTATTTTAGATATCGTGTTTTGATTGTGTTTAGATTTACATATAGGTGCTGTGTAATATTTTATATAGTTGATAGATTTTTAGATTTGTTCCCTTGATTATCTGAGTTTTCAAGGATTCTGTTAAAAACAAACTCTTGACAATACTGATGGAATAAAGATGTCTTTGCCAGACTAGTCTTCAGTGATAGCCTTCACCCTCGGGGGCGCTGTACCTTTAAGATGCACGGTACTGACCGGGTGGTTAGAGGGAGGAAGATCACCATCTCGGTTCTCTTGTATTTCCAGGTATTTTTGAGTATGGTATCCTGCAGGTTAATACACAGAATCTGATCCTGATTCCCATCCCACTGATGTCTCATTAGCTTTCTGTGAAGAGGTCTCATGAATTCAGGTTCTGATGTGAATGTGGCTGCTAGTGCTGCCAACCCAAAATCTAGGGAATAATGACTGGTGTTCAGAAAAGGTTTATTCTTCTTTCAGGGCATTTTTCATGAGAATTGATCTTTCACCCATGAATCTTTTTTGCTTCCTGATACTGAATATGCAAAGTTTGATGTCCGAGTAGATTTTCATAGTGGCTCTGGATGAATTGTTCAAATTCTCTAAGGCACTAATTTCAAGACGTTGGATAAGACATTTTAAAATTAATTAGGCAAGTGAACTTATTACACTACGAAAGTGTTGTAATAAAATATAAGTTTCTATTTTCAGAGGGATTTTGGATGGGATTTGCAATTGCATGTATGGCATGGCTTTGCCTGTATCTGCAAGATAATTCACACAGTTTGAGGTACTTTCTAGCAGATCTTTGGATCCATCAGGCAGTGTTGCTATTTCTAAAGCTACTGTGAAGTAAATCAGACCTTTATCATATCAGCTGACATGGTTTAAAGTGTATAATAGGACAGCAAATCCAGCGTATACCAGATCATATATGTTAGTAATACCCTACTGCAAGACACAGAGCATAATAGTGGTTAAAGAGAATCAAAGAATCTCTCTACGTTCTTAAATCCTCTTGAAGCTTAACGAAAGCAACAGTAATAGCATACTTTATGCTGGTGCTACTTAACTTTAACTTAGCTTATATTTCTATATTAATTACATAGTTCAATTAAAGGGGCAACTATTGCATCCACTAATAACATAGGCATCCACTTCACTTACAGCCGAACATCAAAAAAATCTCATATTGTAGGATTATATCCGCTATCTACAGCCCTCTTTGATATTGTCAGCTTCTGAAAAGAAAGGCTAGTCAGCTAAATTGAGTCTTTTATTCTTCCCTGGGGGAACTCAACAAAAAAGAGAATGAGGGCTGTTAGCATTTAGCCTGTGAAGCCTTTAATAAAATATTTTGAGTCCCTGGGAAATTTCAGTCTGGTAAATATGATTCAGACAGGGGTTAATTGTCTAGAGGTGGAATTAGTGTACCACTGTGTTGTGTTAGCAGCAGCAAAGAATGCTACCGTCACGTGTGGAATAGCTGTGGGTGATTGGGATAGTGCAGCAGGTCAGCAGATGCTGTAACAGATACTGATTTATCAATACTCAGAAGGGAAATTAAAAATTCTGTTAAATTTGAGAGTTTAGGAAGCTAAAGGGTGCCATGCCTTGTCACAGATGTTCCATTGGATTGCAGTCATGCACATTAGCAGTGCCTACATGCTGATTTAAGTGTGTGCCCTACAATGGGTGAGCCTTGACTGTTGATAAAAATCTTAACAAATGTGGATTTGACTGCTGGAATCCTACAGCTCGGTGGTTCAACCCACATGTGACTCTGAAGATGCTCAGAGAATTAAAATTGTAAGGAACAAAGTGGCATAGTAATAAACTATTTTGAAATGGTCTTTTGGAATTATTATACAGGGTGAAACCAGACGTATTTTAAAATAGCAATCAATGCACACTGAGTTAATTCCCATTGCACTTCCTAGGCTCTGCCTGGAACTTTTAGTACGTGGCCAATAAAGTATGCTGAACAAACAGAAAGTTGAAATATGATTGACTAATCTGTGGAGGGTTTTATTTTTGGTGGTGGTGTGGTTTGTGGTTTGGTTTTGTTTTCTGTTTGGTTTTTTTTATTTTTTTTCCAAGATAAATAGATGCATGACACAGTAAAGGAGACTGCCAAGGATTAAGGTTAAGTTATGAAAGCATTACTGCTCTTGAACAATACCTACAGTTATGGGTACTGTACAACCTAGGGCTGGGGCTTGTAGATTTTATAGCAGCTGATATATATATATATGCATCTGGGAGACAGGAGACACATGGGTTAGGGAGGGAGAAGAGAAGAGGTGCAAATACTTATGATGCAAATATTTTTGGTTTTGACAGGAAGCTGATTGTGGCTGAATTTGTTAAAAATTTGGAGAGGCATTACATGAAAAACAAGCTGATATTTTTGGTGTAGGTGAAATCAGAAATGAACGTAAAGAGGTATATAATTCTGCTATTGATTAATGCTAGTGTATCATAAAAACATATCTCTGTGGGCCAGATAAAGTTACCTATGTGTCTCACTGTATTCATGGATGTCTACCTTGTCCCATTTATTAGGCAGTGCTGTATTCTTCCATTGCTTGTTTTTTCTGACCATCAGGAAGAACATTTGAAACACCTTAATCATCTTTTCTTCCTTTTGCTTCAGGCCGTTAGTGCGAGTATTGCAGATACCGAGAAAAATAGCATATTCATTCATAGACAGCACTTTGTATCAACAGGCTCGAGGGGAAACAAGCTGCTGGAGGCAGAAAGCAAGCTCTAGTTGAGACTGTTTTTTTAAATAAGAAAGATCAGTGGTTGTCTTTAATAGCTATTATGGAATAGCTGAACAGTTTTGCCAGAAAGGTCTCTGGAACCATGTACTGAAGCTTCTCTTTAACATCACTCAAAAGTACCAGGTTTTCTGTACATTTCTTTCCTAAATATGTACAATGTGGAAGTGTAACTTTTTTCTTAGTAGAGAGAGACTTGAAGAGTTTTACTTAAGCTCAGAGTTCAGCTCCTGTGGGAACGTGGAGAAAACTCTGTGCTTTCTTACTAAAATATCACAAAAGATTTGAAATCTAAACTTCTGAGAAATGAGGACACACTGAAAATACTGTGAAACCACTAGAATGGCACATATGTAACAGGAGAGAGAGTTTACTCCAGAGTTGCTCTCTTCCCAACACGTTCATTCTGATAATACATTATTCTGTCTTGCTTTACTGGGTAAATGCAAAACACTAATTTATGTTTAAAGGAAGACAGAGATTTTGCCCTGTCTAGTATGTGTGACCATTCATTTGGAATGACTGGAAGTACGGATCTGCGCATTGCACAAGGTCAGATGGTTTATTTGTTTTTTACAATAACCACATATAAAAGAAACCATGAGTTTTTTGAATGATGTTTGTGTAGCTGAAATTTCTTTCAGCCTCTTCAGAAGTCTCAGGTTCTTCTGCCGGGGCATCGCAGTCCTAAACTACAAACATGATGTGCAAAGTCTGGGTTCCTGAAGGAGTATCCTCAGTTCCCTCCAAAGACTTGACTTAACTGCAGAGGAAAGCATGCCCAATTTGTAAAATCTTCTCCTGTTTTGCTGTCACCTTTGGGAAAGCAGCATTTGATGAGGACACAGCTTCAAATTTAACTGTGTATTCCCTTGGTTTTGGTGTTCCTGTCACACTTCTATTGTTAATTGACTGTAAGGAGTAATTTAATTTCCTCTCTCAACCTAGGGCTGTTTGTTTAGCTTCTCTGTATTTAGCAGAGGCCTGTTAATCCATGCTATTGACTCAGAAGTCCATCAGTATAGCAGCAATAAAGACAACTTTCTTTGGTTTTGGTCTCTACAGAATTCTGCTAACCTGTGTATGACTATTCACATGGGAATCATAGACATTGGCTCTCAGAGAGTTGGAATGAGTGAAATTTTCCAGTATTAAGGGGATTCCCTTGGTTATGTTTGCCAACATTTCCACACAGCTGTTGTGACTGGTTAAATATTAAGAGAATATTGTTTTTAAACAAGTATATGTGTGTAGCGCTCTGTTAAGGACTGGTCAGAATTCTAGTCTTCTGAGGACATTTGAAAAAAAAAAAAGAAATCCGAGACCTCAAGTCTTATATAGACACCCCCTTGAGGTCTCTTCCAACCTTAATTAAAAAAAAATAAGAATCTCAATACCTCCCAGTTTTGTAAAGCAGTTACCTGACGGTTCCTTACAAAACAAGCATTCATTGTACAGGAAAACCTGTTGTTATTTAAGATGTGTAGAATTAACTTCTAAAGAAAATCTGTTGATGCAAATAAGAAACTTTTCACAAAGTTTTTACTTCAGTGCACCAGGCATTTATTTGATGGATGAATACAATATAATGATTGTAGTTTTGGAAGAGCTTGGGATTTTGGATAACATTGGAGAACTTTGCAGCGTCGCCTAGTAACCCACCCATGCTGCAGACTATCTGATGTCACGGTTTTCAACATTGCACTCGGATTGGGCATGGTTTACAAGGCTAGAAATAGATGAAAATTGCTCAGAAGAGCTTTGTTTTGGCAAAGCAGCAATTCCGTCTCTAATAAAAAAAACAACTTTGCAATTGAAAGACACTGTTGAAGAGACGATTTGCAAATTTTTCACACGGGGAAGTTTGTTTTAAAATGATGGAAAAGTAAATGAATCATCATAAAGTGACTCATATTTGAAGATTTTTGCAAAGTGGTTGTCACGAGCAACTCGTCTGAATCATCTGTAACAATTTTTGTCAGGGAGGCGAGGTTGTCAGCTTTCCCTAAACGAGATGCGGAATAGCAGCAGTGCAATTAGAGATCTCAAAGTCATTCAGTAATCTGCCCTATGATTTTGCTGATTTCAGGCTACTGAATGTTCTTCCATCAGTTGCAGCCAAAAGACAACTTTAAATGAAGAAGACATTTCTGAAGTGGAAGGTTCAAACTCTAGGTTATTCCTATGTCTAGATGTGATCTTAGTTTACAGTTTCTAATTACTTTGTCAGATTATATTTTTTCACATCATGTGTTGCACAGTGAATAGAGAGCAACTCATATCTTCTGGCCTCCTTACTTAGAAAGCAGCAACTGGATTCATTTAATGCTTGTCAAAGAAACTGGAGTTGGTTGTGTGTTTTTTTTCTGAAGATTTCTGTGACTTTCCTGGGCAAAGTGATCTAGACACTTTCAAAACTTCCTATTGAGAATTACTGAGGCTTTGCAGGGTGGAGCTATGCGTGAATAGATCAAAGGCTAAAGCCTGTATCCCTGGTAAAGATGAACTGCTCTTACATGACCTCTGTGATATTCAGAGGTATTACCATCGCTGGAGGGAGGGTGTAGTGTCAGTCCAACGGGGAGTGGCCAAAGGCTGAATCACTTTAGGTGGCGTTTCCTCTCAAATTCAGCTGTAGGCCATTTCTGGGAAATTTCAGCTCAAATAATTATGCAAACGTAGTAAGCCTAAACAGGGTTGTGTAAGGGAAACACGGCTCCTGCTAGTGGCACTGCGACCACAAAAGCTCCACCTTGGTGAAAACTACATAGAGAGCACTGCAGAGCCCCTGGCCACCAGTGTCTTCTCTGTGTCTGTGGGTAATGAAAAGAACCTCCTAAGGTCACAACGTACTCTTGCAAAATACTGAACACGAATCTATCGAATGTTCCTTTTGGCGTACGCCTTTACCCTGCTATAGCTCCTTGAAAGTTTAGATGTACGTCTGTTTCAGCATGATCACTTTCCACAATATATCAAAGAAAGTGTGACTTTCCACAATGTATCAAAAGCATATTAAGATTTAAATTCTTCTTCGTTTGATCCTGAGAGATGGTCGGTTTTCATCTTCTTTCTCTAAATCATTCTTTTTTCCATATGATTCCACTGTTTTTTCTTTTGCTTTAGGAATAAACCCAGCTCATAGATACTTGTAATCCTTTCCTTTTGCTAATGTATCCTTCTTGGAGTTTCTGGGAGTTTTTTTAGGTGTTGACATCTGAAGCTATTTTTTCCTCCATTATTCTCATCCTCTCTATGGTTTTCCTTCTCCTTAAAACTGTCTTTACTTTTGACTTTTTTCCCTTTAATCCCTGTAGATCATTGCTGACTCGTCCTTCCCCCCCGTTCTCGCTAGTGCTCTGGAGCAGTAGCTGCGCAAAAAAATCGGTTTCAGCGGTGCTATTTCTGGACGCTGCCATCTGCCAGGTTTGACTTCCATTCAAACAAACTTTCAGTTGGGTTTCATCTTTTATTTGGAGGCACAGCTGCTCATGAATGCTCAGTAATCACTGGTGTGCAGCACACACCTGTAGCCAAATATATAAAGGAAATAGAAAGAAAGAGCTATATATTCCCAGCTTGTTAGTTATTAAACAGGTTAGGCAGGAAATGGGGACTCTGTTATCTTTGCTTGTGCAGATCTTTATTTTATAAACAATATTTTCTCAAAGGAGTAATAAAGAAGAACAAACACAGAAGAAGGATTACCAAGCTCCTCTTGGAGTGAACCTTTGCCAATAACAAGTTTATCAGGGCAGTGCATGTGCAGGGGGCTTGGCGTAGCGTTAATTTGTCGCTACCACCAAATTAACTATGCTCTATTTTGTTTCCTTTCCAATTTTACATCCTTGATTACATATTCATAAAACTGTCCTTCCTTCCAAGCATAAATACAACTGCTTTGAAAATATAATTGTGTGTGTTTATCAAGCACCTAATTTGTTTTACTTGCCAGCTACTAATTGCATAGGAAATATAAATGAATTGCAGGTCATATATTCCATTTGAAATGCTATACAGAAAAACTTTCCGAATCACAAAATTGAATTTAAGTTGCAGCATGGGACATGCAACATGCAGTACTGTCTCCAGCAGTACTAGTCAAAGAAAACAAACATTTGAGCTGATAGCACATTTAAATTTGTCAAAACATACTGAGTGATGTATTTGTTCTCTTTAAAGTGAATTGTGTTGGTAGCCTAGAGATCTTTCTCTGTCTTTGGTTTCTACATAATCTGAGTCTATCACTGCTAAAACTTGGTTTTAGTACAGCAGAGAAAATCAAATGCAAAACAGACTGAGAACACGCTAGGATTTGGTTTTATCCACCATGTCGTTCATTTTATGTCTCATCCATTTTCTGAAAGAGATATGTAAATTCTGTCTTGCTTCTGAGTCGGATTATTGTACCATCTCAATCCATTCAAAGTAATAAAATGAGATTTAATAGACTACGTTAGTTAATTGTTTAGGAAACACGGAGTTTTAATCACTGTGACAACCACAAATCTGGGAGTAGAGAGCAGAGTGTCTTTTGCATATGTAACGACTCTTGCAGAAATTTGGTATTAGCCAGCAAACTATAACGTTCACACCAGTCTTAAAACTACTGCTCAGAATTGATCTAGCACTGCACAAGCAAACATTAACTAACTAAGCTTCGTAACGCATTTGTGGGGTAGGTCACTAAACATCGATACAATCGTGGTTATCTGGAATTTCAGTAGTGGGAAACAAAGGGCAGCGACTCTTAAAAAGGAAGCTGATGCTAATAGAGTATGTTATGAAGAAACAGATTATCCAGCAGGAATAGAGTTTTTAACTGTATCGCAACTCCAGAGCAGACACAGAGCTGAATTTATTATATTATATGCTTGTAAATAAGTTGTTCTGTAGGTTGTTTCAAATATACATGACTGGATTATCTAGACAGGTGTTTCGGAGCCATCAAAGCATTAGTCGTGGAATTTTCCCTTTAGTTTGCTGTAGCCTGATATTAATGCTCTTACTAGAAAAGCATATTTACTACCCCTTTCCTATGAAAACTTAGGTAGTTAAGATTCCTGCCCCATGGCACTTGATCGGCTTTCCAACCCTTAGTTATTTTCCTATTGGAAATACCAACCATGCAGAAGCAAAACCCGCAAAGATGAGAGGTGTACATGGCATTGACAGATGAGTACTGTATGCTATCGTTATACATAGGTGTGTTTGAACTGGGAATTTTGGTGAGCCCTGGACTCAGGTTAGAATTGGTGTGATAACGTCTGCCCGCAAAGTCGATTGAAAGTTGATTTCAGTGTACTTCGGCTTAGGTCTGGTAAGAGTTTTTGCACCCAGTTTTCCTTCATTCATATTAATTGCAGATGTTGATGCTGCTGACTTGCTTATCCTTGTTCCGCTTTCCCCTCTCTACTTTTCATGATTTTAATTTATATTTAGTTGCATTGGCTGTCACTGGAGGAACAGGCGGTTGGGGAAAATCAGTTTCTAATGATGTTTGCAGGTAGTTTAGGATATTTATTATTAATAAGCAGGAAAGATGATTGAGCAGTGAAAATCTGGAAATAAACCTACTGCCTAGAATCCAAGGGTAGTGTGGGATCAGTGCGGCAAAAATGGAGAAATCAAATGTTCTCTTCCATGATGGTAGATCATAGTTCATTAATAAAATATATATTGCCTACATGGGCTTTTAGCACATTTTACCTGGAAATCCAATAGAACAGTTGAAGTAATTAAAATGTAATAAGAAGTTATAAATAACAATGAGATAAGCAAAAAGGTATTGACTTTCTTCAGTCACAGAGTATTGAAACAGAGAGAGTAGCAGTTGAAGTGTTTTCTGCAAATAGAATTCACTGAATATGTATAAAGTGTATGCAGGTTCCATCTCTAATGTTCCTTGTTTCCCTCCTTTTTTTCTGCTTGAGTTAAGAAAATACAGCTCAGGTTGTTAACCTTTCAGATTACAGTGGCTTTGGGGAGTCATCTGAGATTTGGGGTAAGGACTAGTGCGCTTTATTTAGCCATGCAAATGAAAGTAGATTTTGGCCCCAGTTGTCAAATGCTGCACGCATCTCCACGACCTACTGCACTGTGGGTTTTTTCTTTTTTTCATCTGGTGAAAGGAAAGGGTAAAAGATCATTCTAAGCTTGTTTGAGAAGCCAGTTTATGGACTATTTCCCACTGGTTTGTGTTACACAAGATTATTTTAGTAACTATTTTGAGTGGTAGAAATGTCCTTGGTGCTATCAGCTTAAATTTTGTCAAAACACAGTAACATGCTGAAAGTGCATAATTGGAGTGTTCATTCTCGTGGCATTTCCAGTAAGGCTCACAGAGGTGTTGGGTCAAGATATTAGTCTTTTTCCTATTATTAGTAAAGCTGCATTTTATATGTTGTATAAACCTTCAGTGCTGTGTACGGGCATCCTTATTGTGCAGTTTCAGAGCAGAAAGGACCGATGTGTCTTTCCCCTCCCTTTTTTAATGTGATGTTTTCCTTACATTTCACTAAGGTATGCTTGGATTCAACCTTGGTGACTTGGTTAATTTGAATATTTTGTTTTTCAGCTTCTGTACTGAAAGAAGAAATTAGAAGAGGTCGAGTTGCCCACAGAACACCAACTCTGATAACTAGTAAGGACTTGATTAGGCAAAATTTGCCTAAATAATTCTAGGAGCCAAAACTGCAGAGCAGGCAAAAAAACCCTCAACCCCAAAGCAACTTCTGGGGTAAAATAATGAGGTAAAATTTTGTCGGCTGAGGTTAAATACCTGACTTCAGATTTGCTGGGCATTTTAATCTTGACACAAAAACACTGGTGCTTATTAGTACCATGTTAGAGTGCTGAGTAACCTCACATGCAGTCTTTGCTCTAGCTATAGACAATGTTTGAAATTTTGGAATCTGGAAAACAAATAATATCCAGAATCTGACCAATGTCTTTTAGGGCCATAAGAGGAAGCAGAGAAACCGTTCCTCACCCTTATAGGAGTCTGTATTTGCCTTATGACATAATATTTAAATAGGTAAGATATCCTCATGCAAAGCTGCAAGGAATATGCAGAAACTGAAGTCAGTGCAGGAGCAATGTAATTCCTCCGGCTATTGAGGATGAATCTTGTGCAGTACTTCAAATCATGCATGGTTTAAAGAACGTATTTTAAAAACTATTTCATCTAATTTTAAAGGCTTATGTTGGGAGAAGTCGATCACCTTCAACAAAAAAATGTTCCAGTGTTTAATTAGCCTTTGTGATGGTAAATCATTTCTTATTCCAAACTGAATTTCTGTGTCTTCAACTCCCATCTGTTGAGTCTTGTTTTTTCTTTGTCAACAACTTTGAAAAGCTGCCACCACAGCTTTCTCTTTCACCTGTATGCACAGTGATCAAGCTGCAGCTGAAGCTTTTCTTAAGAGCTAAATATATTTAATGCCTTAAGCCCTGCGTTGTAAGGCCTGTTTCCTAGCTAGTGAGTCACATTTGTGGCTCTCCTTTAAACTGCTCATCATTTTTTCACATCTTCCTTGAATTAGACTGGGAGACACAGCCTAATAAACAGTTTCTCCGATGCTGGGCTTAGAGGTGATACTGACTTTGTTCTTCAGTTGTCGTCTTTTTAAACATTCAGGGAACAGTATTAGTCCTTTCTGCCACTGCAGACTATTGGGAAATCATCTTGAGGCAATTACCTGTGATGGTCCCTAAGCTTTTCTCTGTACTTCTATTTTTGATTGAACACTATGAATTCTCTCCAAGTGTATTACGTGGCAAAGCACCGTATTAAAATACATTTTACTTACGGCAGTTAACTGGCAGTAAATATCAGGGTTATACCACCTGTTAATCTGTAAGATGTCTAGTCACTGCCGCTCTTTCTGCATTGTCTTTGCCCGATTAAATACACAAACTAAGCTGGGCAGGCCTACCTTCCTTTAAAACTTTCCTTCTTTCTGAGACATGCTAAAGGTAGACCTCAGTGGTTCAGAGAGATCTTCGGCACTCTGCTCAATATCTGGGCCTGGTACTTTGGCAACAGCAGTTGTTTGGGCTGGGTCTTCAGGAAAATTCATTTTTTTCCCTTTTCATTCACAATGGTATCCATCAAATACAAACCAGAAACTTCTGCTCAACTTTTCTACATTGATTGAAAAAAAAAATAAATTCATCTTCTCCAAGTAATGGATTTTTCCCTCGTTTAGAATTCTCTTTGCCTCTTATGTTTTCATGTACTGTATTTAATCTATTGGACACCCATAGTTCATTGCTTTAGCTTCCAATATCTACTGCTAATGTTTTAGAATTAGTAGCATGTTAATAGTTAGTTTATTTCCCCTTCACTTTACACATGGGAAGTCCAGACTATACTGTTATTTTCATATTTCCCTTTCCCTAGGATGGGACTTGTGATAATGTAATTCTTTTGAATATGCCATTGGAATTCTGTTTGAATAAAACAACTTTTTAGATATTTTCATGAATTTTATGAATGTTAGGTACTAAAAGGATAAAGTGTAGAAATAAAAAATTGAATCTGAATTCCTCTAAAAGGTTAATTTTCATTGCTTCTCAATGGGATTTGAGAACCCGTCACTCCTTAGCCTCCCTGAAGATCACAGTCTAAATCTGGACAAATACTCTGTTACATATGGAGAATTAGCTTGCAAACTGTTCATTTTATCTTTTTATTCCTCTGAAATACCACAGGGAGACTTAACATTTTATTCTGGATCTAGTAATATTACCAATGTTTCAGCAGTAGTTCCCTTTTCACATATAGGGAAGGCATCTGAATCTTCAATTTTTCCTGCAGCTAGATGAAGTTCTGCACCAACTTTTCATTTCACCTTCAAATGGTCTCTGTTGTCCTTAAAAAACCAGAGCAGCAAACAAAAACCCCCAAAAAAACTTTGAGTAAAAAGAAGAAAGTGAAATCTAAGGTAAATTCCAGGTAGCCAAATCCCGAGTTTGCTGTGCCCTGCATTTACCCCTACATTTGTGTTATGGTGGTGCTCCAGTGTAGCTGCAAACAAGAGTCCTGCTAAAGTGGCGCAAAATGCAGCATTAGATCTTGGGGAAGCTGTTACCTGCTCTTGATATTCCCAGCGCCTGAGGTTGTTACACAGGCAGCAGTGCTGTCCCTGAGCCACATCTGACTGCACAGGGATGTGAATACTGGGCTCACAGGAAGCAATCAGACAGCAAAGCCTTTGCAGCTTAATTAAAATACTTTTCGTTATATCATATCCTTCCCATCTTCTGTGTTGAAGCTCGTCTTGTTTGGTTAAGCAGACGCATAAATGACATTGGTGCCAGAGCACGTATTATGGATAGTGGAGCCATCTCCCCTGTTGACTGATCTTTTCTGCTCAGAAACATTGACCATACAATTTTAATGTTGATTTGGAGATACAGAAGCTATTTCATGGATTGAAGAAAAATACAAATCAAGAGATGACAACTAAAATTTGCAGCAGTGATGATTAGAAGAGCTGTAGGGAGAAAAAAAGCATCTTCAAGAATAAGAAAAAAGGAGAGGTTTTTAAAATAAGTCAAAGAAAAAGATGAGGATCTGACTTTCATGTTGTGTGTCCCTCAGGAGTCAGGGATTGCAGATGGAGCGGGCAGGAGACCCTGGCCCATCATTCCTGTTCCATGAGGTAGATGGCTCGAGTGTGCGGAGCCCAGGTGCCTCAGGGTGTTGCAGCTTGGTGTAATGCAGGATCTCGAAGCCCAGATGGGTTTGTACTCAGATACCAGTGGTTTCAGAAGGAGGCAGATCTCCACATTCTGTTTTCTGAAATAAATAAGTAAATACATTTTTTTCATCTGGGATTTGATTTTAATCTATGCAGCACTACTCACTGAGGAATTTATGAGACTTTAATATTAAAATGATTTCTGTTGAATAGTGTGATCTTTGCTCATCGTAATTTCCTGAAAACTCCTTGGACAAAAATCTTTGGATGATTGATGCATTTATTAAAACATATCTCAAGCTGCAGAATGTTTAGATACAACTGTCATACCTCCAATGTAAAAAAAATAATTCTTGTATAATTGTGTTCTTGGTTAGAGTCAGGGTGAACACAGGCTAAGAACCTGATTCTGCCAGAGATGTGTTTTGGAAGTAGCCCAGGACTAGTCGATTTTGCCAAAATGTTAATGAGTGGGACCTTGAGCCTCCAGGCTCCTTACAGATTTACAGCAATTGCAATTAAAGCTGCTGCAGGAGTCTGCACAGAAGGATCTTGCCGTAGCATACTGTGTTGTTCCAGTCATCTGTGTGGCTGTAGTTGCTGAGAGCTGTGTTTCTTTACCAGCCCCTCTGATATTATTCACTGTGCTGCTGCAGCAGGCTCTGCTGCATCCCCAGATTGCTCCACGTACTCATTAACTGTCAGTAGTGTTCCGTTGACATTCACTTGGTGTGAAGAATGCACTGTACTGGGTAGACATACACACAGCAAAAGCCAGTCCTGGCTGTGGAGCCTGCATGGCCCCAGACCTGCTACGGACTTTGCAGAATTGCGCTCCAAACAGCAGCTGTTTTCCAGCAGGTTGCAGCTCACTGCAGGACAAGGCAGGACAAAGAGCTGGGAAAGGGAAAGGTGCCACCGAAGGAAGGACAGGGGTGAATGCTGTTCCAACAGGGAAGATAGAGGACTGGTGTTCCAGACCCCTCTGGGTGATGCTTACGGCCCCCGGCTTCCCCCAGGAGGATGGGATGTGTTCAGTGCCCACAGTCTCTGTGGCTGGTCTGCAGCACACGCGTTTCACTGACCGCAGGCCGTCACACTTATAAGTGGGGCCTTGATTTCCAAATACCCAATCCAATGCCTAAAGCACAGTCAGTGTGTTTTAAAACAAGATGACAGTGGACAGACAGCAGAGCAAGGGGAATGTCCAGCAGCAGCATGAACTGTAATTAGATATGGATAGTTCCCTCCTGAGCAGTGATCTTTCTTGAGGAAACTGTCCCTTAACCATTTGCACTAACAGGATTATTGACATCACAAATCTAATAACCACCATAACAGAAACCTGAGAAGGCTTGCAGCCTGAATCACAAACAAAACTCCTCCGTTTGTTTTACCATGACGGAGTGAGGAGTAGTACCCTAATGCATTATGTGATTTACCTGCAGCTAAGGTATGGCTTTGCTTCTGTACCTACACTTGGTAGCAAACCTCAGGACACCAGCTGTACAAACGCTCATTGCCTCTCTCAGAACAAGACAGGATCTCGACAGATGTGCAGCATGGCTTTCCTCAACCAACGGGCCTGAAAGGTTCGGCCCCAGTCCTGAGAGAGAGGTCTCGGGAAGCTGCTGCTGTATGGGAAACATTAGTCTAAGGGACTCCTACACGTACTGTTAATTTTTGTTGTGAACCTTATTTGAGTATCAGACACCAAAATGGAGAGAGAGTACAACGCAGCTTTCATTTTCATATGCCTTTGAAACCAACAGCCAGGGAAATTGCCCAGAACGGAAGCTTTTTGGTTTCTGAACTGCAAAACTGGGACTCTGTTGCCATTTCTTTTTCTTTCTGTTTGGCAGTTTTTCACCACAAAGTCAACTGAAGATTGGCTGAAATAGATAAAGGAAGTGTTTTACTTACTCAGAGGTTATTTCTCCTGCAGGATTTGACCTGCAACATTCAGAATTTGTTTGCTTAAATCTGTAATGAATTTAGTTCATCCGAGAGTGAGGTGGAAAATTCCTATCAAAAAGCCTACAGCTGAGAAATGTATTAGATACATGAGGGGGGTGAGAGTAGATGCTGTGTCTAAGAAAAGGTTAATGTGAGAATATTGGGGAGTGGGGAGGGAGCTGAAACAAACGCCATGGGAACAGGGGGGGAAACTGCTATGGAAACAATAAGATGATAATGGAAAAGTCAATTTTTCTCTAGTAATGGCCGCTACAGGACATCTAGCAGAGGAGGAAGACTTTAAGCATACCTTATTCCATTCCTATATTGCTAAGCAACACGGTCAGACTTCAACTGTTTTGGCTCAGAATGGAAACAATGAAGAAAATGTGTGTGTTGTAGGGGAGAAGGCAGCAGGTGACATGGATCTCATTAAGGTAAAGAAAGTGTATTGGAAGCAGGCTCCATTTGCCGGATTTTCTGCTCTACAGTGATATGTGTTGAAATGCAGTTTGGGGAGAAATACAGACATTAGGATCCTGGATTCTTTGTGCCTGGCTTGGCATCCCAGTCTAGGTTAGCTCTGCTTCAGCCCCAGGAACATCTCTCACCTGCAGGACAGCCAGAGTCCATCTGTCTCCCAGCCAAAACCAGTGGGGCACTGGTGGGTGGTGGACCACCAGAGTGGGACAAAGAGAATAGGACATGGCAAAGGTTATGGCAGGGTGATTACCACGCTGCAGCTATTGTTTTTCCCCAAGCTACATATGAATATCTTAAGGTGACCAGGATTTGCCAGGGTAATTTTTAAACTTGAATTTTACTGAGGAGAGCTAAAGGTTGGTTAAAGAGTGACACAAGCCTTGCTGCACGTGGAGGAAGTGGGGTCCGTTCTGCCTTCCTTTTGCAGAATGCCATCTGACAAGCGATTGCTGGCAGTTGTTCTCTCTTCGGGGCGGTGTTGCAGGCTGCGCAGAGTGGGGTAGAGTCCCAATCGCTTCTTTACTTCCTCAGTTGCTGATTCAACTTAAGAATACTTTTATTGGTCTTTTTATGTTTGGTTTTGTTTTTTTTTTTATGCTGGCAAATCCTAAAGATTTGGATATGGTTCTCCATTATTTTCTACTTTTTTGATGATGCCTGTGAAACAGGATATAAAGCGTGGACACAGCAGTTGCCATGGTGTATCCCTTCTGCCCGGTGTAAATGACTACGTGTGCTGCGAGGCAGTGAAAGCGCTGTGCAGGGACTGACTAGGTTTACACGCATCATGTTGCTCTTATACTTGACCTTCTGTGGAAGATTTTTTCTAAGTTCTCCCTAATTTTCTGGGCTGCTTAATATAGCCTTATGTCCCCCATTACAGAGAGTTGATCCTTCATTAGTTCCCTTTGGAGTACTCAGTCCTCCAACAATGAGTAATGACTTTTTATCAGTCAGCGAGAGCAAGAATGGACTTAGTGTAATGCCTAATTATAACTCTTATTCTTTTTTTGTGGCAAAAATCAACCTCTCCCCCCCCCTCAACCTTTAAAATCAACCTCTTCTGACAAGCTTGGCCTTAAAATGTTTTGAAGTTACATCATGTAAAGAGAGGAAATATAGCAGAAGATGTTTTTCTGACGTAAGCCATGGTGGATTTTATTTAGAATCCTGCATCCACTGCCAAAGATCCTGAATGCTTTGGTGACCAAACCATAGGTAATCGGAATCCTGTGTCGTATTGCTTGTATAAGCGGACTCTCCTCCACTTCATGAATATCAACAATTAGAAATATTCAGTTAGAAATCAGAAGAAACAGTAAATTATGACAGCTTTTCCCAGCTCAAACAGAAGTGTGTAATCCACTTCTGAAACTACAGACACATGAGGCTTTGCCAGGACACAAGAGCTGTGAGTTCCTTACTAACCCTAGATTAAGCTGTTATTTTTCTCTCTGGTCCATTGGGGAGGTTTCATCCCTCAAATTAACTCAAATGGAATAATTTTATTTATTTGTTGCAGCTCCTCTGTATATACAGAGCCTGGATTTGTCACTGGACACCGACTCAGCTGAAATCTCAGCACCCACTAGTTGCTCAGCTATAGGCACAATGCTGAGAGCTATTAGCATTACCAGTAGCAGTTCACAGGGTAATACATAATGGAAAGGAGGTTTCATGCCAGGACAGCATGTACAGAGTGGTTTTACAGTGAGAAAAAATTCTTGGCTTTGACTTTAGGGGAGCTTTGTTTAATTTCTAGATTTGTCACAGACACATCCAATTGTAGTTACGTCTAATCTCTGTTCCCAGAACAAATGCTTTCCATAAATAATATAATTAGCTAATCTTGTAATAGTATAATACTTTCTGTGACCTTTAAAGTGACTATGAATTTAAAACCACCTTTTCTTATTCTTTATTTTCATTTTGTAATGAGAGCAAGAAGATGCAGTACCTTTGCTAGTCCCTGGGAGTCAGAGTTTTAATACTTATTGCAGCTGTAGAAGCATCTTCTGCTGGATGTCAGGAAGGCGGTGTTGGCTGGGACCCTTCCTCTGAGAAATTCTTCTGAAAGAAAATGCCGCTTCTGCAAAAAATGTTATTTCTGCAAAAGTAAGCATTTTTTTCTCCATCAAAAGCTTAAATTCTGCTAAATGTTGCAGATTCTCTGACAAGATTTTTAATTTTTAATTTTGGGTTGGTTTTGATCTGAAATTGATCTCTTTTCAACTCTCCTATGGAATGGCTTCAAAACAAACCACCCGACTCCATTTCCTTAAGAGTGGCTTCAGCTGATGTAGCACTGGAATGTCGATCCACCTGAACATAACTGACGCTCAGTCACCTCACTGTTGTGCACAGATGTACTTGAAAATTTCCCTATCTGACTGTTTCTCCACTTAATGATACATTTCATGGAGCTATGCCAATTTCAGTAAACAGTTCTGGTGTGGAAATTACAAAAACTTAATTTTTTGTGTTATATTATTATGCTCATTTTTAAAAAAACCAAGCCAACTATTAGGGTGTTTTGTATTATCAAAACATTTTTGTCTCACAATAAATTTTCAGTTTCTCAATTTGAATGGGAATCTGAACATCTTCAGTGTTGAATTTTGGCATGGTGAGACTTTAAAATCTTGGCGGTTCTAATTAAAGTAAGTTAGAAAACTAATGAGCTTATTGTAGAGAAACTGTAACACTAGAACGATATCGCTCCAGTTTTAAGGGCGGTGATAGGAAATGCAGTATTTTCAGTATATGACCCGCAAGAGTTAAACCCAGCAATCCCGAACACACATTGACCTTGTTGCTGGAAGTCTCTAATCCTTTTCTGTCTGACTCCTTCCTTCTGTGGCCAGTGGGCTGCTTGGGCAATGGGTCACAGTGTGAAGACACCGTTAATCCTGGCTGCTTTTCCTGACTGCTGGAAGGAACCATGGTATTTGTGAGGCGTGTTTGGTGGTTTTTAGCGACAGTATCGAGAAACTTATTTGTACAGTAATAAAACTTCCTGGCATGGATAATACAGTAAGTAATGATGACTGTGTATTCCAAGGGATAAAAGCTAAGTATCTGGAGGTTAAATACCACAAACTTCGCTTCTCTGTGGAAAACACAGCTACAGCAGCAGCCATTCAGTACAATCCGTTGAAGTCCTGGGGCCACCTGAAATGCCAGATGGCTCTACTTCTGAATTAGAAAAAATTACTTTGTAGCGTATTTGAATGTTTAAATTATCTTACAGGAAGTTTTAAAAATATTTAAATGAAAACTGTTATACTTCCGACAATTTCTGTGATTTCATGTAAAAATACTGCTTCTGCTATCTGATAGTTGAATCCAAAATCTTCAAGTACATAACTTGAGTGAAAGGACCTGATTTGCAAAACTTTTTAGACATTGAGATCTATAGAAATAAGTGCATCACTGAATCAATAGCAGTGAGAATTTAAAGAATTATTTATTTCGTAGTATGCAGAAAATTGAGCCTGTTGTCAACAGGCTTAAATTTGGTAGGCTCCAGGGTTTATATTCAAGGTGATGGTCTTTTTTTTTTTTTTAATTTTGGAAACAACTCTGTTAAATATAAAAAAATGCTACACTTAGCTTAGAGTTTTTAAGCGTAACACAAGTACAGCCACACCGACATGCTGCTGTAAACAGATATATATGTCCCCTCAGCTTTCCTCCACAGAAGTCTGAGCAGACGCATGAGCTTTGTGCCGTGCCCTTAAGGTGAACCAGCTCTGGGATGTGGCTCAGACCATGGTGCAAAGTGACCTGATTTAAGGGCCCTGCACTGGGGTTGCTTGTCACCAATCCATGTTCCCAGCTAGGGATTAGCTGCAGTTGATGCTGGAGACAGGGCTTGTGCAGGTAGGTCCAAATGATCTGCATATTACCCGCCCCCCCAGCAGTGAAAAGTCAGTGTGATCTTTGTGACGTTGTACCCCTGAAGCAAAGCAGGAGATGGTTATTAATTTAGCAGTGAAACAGCAGTAAACACTCCACTAAAGCAGAGTTTCTGACGTCATATATAGTCACCTTTTAAAAAGCTGTCAGTACAATTTTTTGCAATGCTTCCTAAGATACTGCTGCACATTTTCCATTATAGGGAGTTTAATTACTTAGGGGTGGATTTTATATTAAAGGAAACAAACCATAGAAAACTTGTAACACAATTATTTAATTAGTGTGCAAAGCATGCATCATATGTACAGACCGGTTTTAGGTATGTCTATATGCAAGTCAGATCCGCTCTGAATGTTAATTTGAAGGGCTTGGCAGACGTCTGAGTATGCATGCCTGAGTTTTCTCTGGGATTTCTGCACGTTGGTCACCTTCATTTGATCTTATTCTGGATTTTAAAAAGATAACTTATTAGTTAAAGAGTTATTTAATTTATTTCTGTTTCATAAAGGATTGGTTAGACCTAGAGGTGAAGCATGGGGAAACTTTCCAAGGAGAGAAGCCAGAAAGGCACATGGAGGTCTCTGTAAGTGCTGGATCTTTCCTAAGAAATTCTAGTGAAGATGTTGATTTCCTTTGTCATGTTTAATGGCATTTGTTTGGGTTTATGGAGCTGGAAGCCATGGCAGAAATCCCTGATCCCATTTAGGCCCACAGTAACTCATGGCAGAGGGCCCAATAAGGCATTAAGTCACTGCCAGGACTTCCTCTGTTATCTAAACAATTGTGTAGTTTCAACTTATTCAAGATAAACTGTCTAGGAAACAGTTTGCTACGTATTGCCAGGACAGGCAGTTTTATTTGTTTTATAGGAAGGGGACTGATGGAAGGGTTTTGGAAGGAGCTGAGCCTAGCTGTTAGGATTACAGTTTCTGGAAGACTAAGGAGGAACAGACAGGGTTATACACTGCAGGTTTTCCTGTGATGCTAGGTCATTTCCAGCGAACGGCCTTCCCAATCACTACTGCTACTCTGACCTCTTGGGATTCTCTGTAGCAGGGAAGATGACTTCCTCAGGAAAGAAGACACGAATTTTCAGATATGCCAGGAGCAAAGCGATTTGTATGCAATATCTCCTAAAGAGTGAAGTCCATGGGCTAAATCCTCTCTCCCTGTAGCAAAATTGATTCATAGGTGGTTATATGTTAAAGTCTAAGAGAATGGTTCCTTCAAATAAGGTTTGTAAGACCTGACCTTACGCCTTATAGATCTGTTGGCCTCCAGGATGGAAGTTTCCTGGGGACACAAGTGTGCTGCAGACATACATGTTACCATGCATGCTAAGGTCTGCACATCTCAAAGATTTTGGCAGGAAAAGCAGGCGAGGCAGGGTAGGATGAGGTCTGTGCTTGTGTGCCCTGAGTAATACTTATCCACAGATCTACTTTTGGCTGCACGTGTCTGCCTAGCTGCCTGTCCAGGGGCCATAAACTGGATGGACTTGTGTTTACTTTGTGTTTGGGAGGAAGACTGTCCCAGGTACCATGCTGGATAGCCTCAATAACCTTTTACTTTTCATATAAGCAAGTGAGTTATTTCTGGCAGAAAATAAGGGGATCTTTAAAGTCTTGAAGAGATACTATATTTAGTACATTTTTGTTTGGTGGTGGTGGAAATGCCTGTTGGGAGCAGCTTTGGCAAAGGAAACATGACGTATTTCCCTATATTGTAAATATACCATCTACTCACTGTGACAGTGTAGTCAAAGTAAGCTGCTGTACCCGCTCTTCCCTTGGAAAGCAAAAATAATTGTTTAATTGACTTTGCTGGGAATAAGGTCAGCCTTAGCTTCTGTGAATCATTGCTTAGGGCTGCCTGTTTCCTATGATACATGTCCAGTGATTCCTTTGTGAACCTGCACATACCTGAGGTACAAACACATGGCTGTGTGGAGAGCTGCTACCTGCGGGTCCTGCTGCCTCCTGCAGCAGTGCTCCGTGCAAGCCTTCCCTGGAGAGAGCAGTGGGACACACTTTGGAGTAGCTTTCTCCTGATGAGTAAAACAGGGAAGTGAGAGTAACCCAAATCGGAGGGGCAGCTGGCATGTCCTGTTCTTTGCCATGGAATAAAGAGCAGGTAGCAACCAAGTAGTGTCCAACTTCTGAAAAGGGAAATGATGATGTTCTGTCTCTAAATTAGCCTGGTTTGCAAGGTACCACTTGATTACTATAAAAATATCTGCATTTAACTGGAACAGCATAAATGTTGTGGTGTAGCACAGTTATTACTTCAAGCCTAGCTAGCAGCAATTTAATGATGAAAGTAATGTAGATTAAATAAGATCTCATTTGTAAAATTTCATTTAAATATCTTCAAAAGAAATCAGACATCAGTGTGGTTTGTTGTTTTGGTTTTTTTTAAATGAAATTGGCAAGTCACATCTGTGTTTTGTTAGGTGCCATGACTTTGCTATCAGACAGTGGCATTTGTCATCACAGCAAATGTCTTGGGTAGGGGAATGGACTAAATCTGTAGCAAAACTAAGTGACATATTTGTGTTTACAATTGGAGGCTGCTATGAGTTTTTATGAACCACCTCAGGAGTAGCAGCTGCAGCTTCTTTGGGAGGATATTTGCTCTGATATTAAGGGGATGGCAAGTTGAGGAGAACAATGAGCTCATATTTGGCTAGGATTTACCAGGCACTATTACAGGCAGTATGATGTATATTAAATAGACCCAACTTGCTGATATGATTTTGTCCCTCTAGTAATAGAAAGGAGCTCCTTTAATGCCTGTATTTATGGTCATTGCTCCATCCTCCTACACCATATGGAAGAAAAGCAGCTCTGATAATACATGTATGTATTAAGGATCTAATTTAAATTCTTCCACTGGTTGCAGTGGAATAGGCTTTTGGTGAAGCTGCTGTGGCTCGTCTTTCCTGCTTTTCACTATCGCACAAGTCTAAGACACTTACATGTGTTCTGGGTTAATTACAGCCAGAGCAGTACCATTTCCTGGTGGGCTTATGTGGGCCTGTGAAAGCTCTGGTGAGGATGTCCCTGCAAAAAAAAAAAAAAGGATCATTTCTCAACAACAGAAACTGAAATTCTGCTTCATCAATTTCTGCCCATTCCTAACAGTAAAACAAGGCCTTGAGAATTTTAAAGCTTTCAGTTGTGAAATGTCTGAAGTTGGGTAACCTGTTTGTCTGGGAGGTGGTAGAGTCTGAGGCCCTTTAAATGCCACTGCATTGCCATTTTATTTATTATTCATTCAGTGAATGTATCAAATAACTACAGGCATCCATCTGTCATTTTGAGGCCTGTCCCATCAATTCAAACATGCAGCTGCACAAAGGGACGGGCTCTCAATATACTCACCTCTGTCCCCAGCCTCCTCAGCAGTCTGGCAAACAAAAATAAAGGCTGATGTATGAGTTACACATACAAGCAGCTATTTTGGTTCTCTCCTGTGGGTTTTGTGATGATGTTTTACCCTCTCCTTTCTCTAAGGGAGCTAAGAAACCACTGACAAGTGTCTCTCAGGATATTCAGTGAAATGAAGCTCTTGATGAATCCATAGATGCTTTGTAACCTTTGAACGTGAAGTGCTTTGCTGCCTGCGCCACAGCTCCTTTGTGCGTGGTACCCAAGGGTCACTAGCTTGGGCACACAACCTGACCTCAAGGCTAGACACCAGCTACGGTGGAGTTTCACAACCGTTGTCAGACGTTGTGTTCAATTTTTGAGTCTGGAAAGGAGTGAAGTGGCCAGACTTCTCCAGTGTTAGTCAAAAGCTTTAAGCAACCTGGTCTAGTGGAGGGTGTCCCAGCCCATGAGAGGGGATGTGGAACTAGGTGATCTTTAAGGTCGACTCAAACTGTTCTATAATTCTATCATCCCTTTTTTCAAATGAGTGAAAACCACCTTGACTAGTCTCTGTCTCAATTGTTTAGTTAACCTAGGATATTTCAATCCATTTGCATTTTTTTCCTCAAGTTGTTAGACTGAGTCCAGAGGAGGGTCATGAAGTTGATCAGAGGGCTGAAGCACCTCTTCTATGAAGAAAGGCTGAGAGAGCTGGGGTTGTTCAGCCTGGAGAAGAGAAGGCTCCAGGGAGACCTCATTGTCGCCTTTCAATACTTAAAGGGGTCTTGTAAAAAGGATGGAGAGGGACTCTTTACTGAGGTAGATAATGATAGGACAAGGGGCAATGGTTTTAAACTAAGAGAGGATAGATTTAGATTAGATGTTAGGAAGAAATTCTTCCCTGTGAGGGTGGTGAGGCCCTGCCACAGGGTGCCCAGAGAAGCTGTGGAGGCCCCATCTCTGGCAGTGTTCAAGGCCAGGTTGGATGGGGCCCTGTTCAACCTGATCTAGTGGGTGGCATCCCTGCCTATGGCAAGGGGGTTGGAACCAAATGATCTTTGAAAGTCCCTTCCAACCCAAGCCATTCCATGATTCTATGATTTTCTCATAGCAATGCTTTTGACTGAGGCTCTCAAGATTTTATTTTTTTTTTCGCATTTGAAATGAGCAGATTTCAGGGGAGAAGCCTTTCATGTCACATCTGTGCAATCTGTTTAAGATATATTTTTGCTCAGGGCTCAAGATACAAAGTTAAAGGTACAGTCCTTTCAGTCCATCTTCCTCTCTCCCTCCTGTTCATGTGTGGTACGAGTGCAGATGAGAAGAACTTAACTGAAACCTGCCAACAGTTAAAATCTTCCTTTGAGTTCCGAGATAATTCATCCACATTTCAGTTGTCTTGAGCTTGTTCGAGGGCACTGGAGAAATGCATAAGCTTCAAACAAGGATAGAATTTAATGTGCTTTTAAAGTGCATATTCACTGTTAAAATTGACTTTGTTATTCTCCTTGCCTTTCCAATCTTTGCCTAAAGAAATAGGTTTGCAAATACATACAGTCTAAGCAATATCTCTACTTAAATCTGAAAACCTATTCTGGGGAGAATCTTTTCCAGTTACTTGGTCCTGTTACCCAGAATCACGTCTCTGATAGAGTACCCTATTATTTATGACAACAAGCAGGATGACGATCAGCATAAAACCGTAGAACCAATACGAATGCCTCTTACTAAATGTACGCTGAATGTATCCCGAGGCGTTAAAGAAGTCGAGTGGATCAAGGAGTAGCTACTATTTTGCAGACATCTGGTAAAAGCACAGATTGAGTCTGAATGTCCCTTGGCAATGTAGTGCTATAGATAAAGAAATAACTAGTATTGTGAAAACATCTGCTAATTTTTATGTTCACTGGGAAATTTACACTACAAAAAAAAATATTGCTCCCTCATTTGCAGTTACCTGGGTTGCTTTTTAATTAGGACTCGGTGGTGCAAGTTGGATAATAGTAAAATTGTTTCAAATTAACACAGTCGTAAAAAATGTTCAGCTAATTTTATTTATTAGGAGACCCAGTGTGAAATGTCTGACTCCGTCCTTGCTGATGGCAGCCCACAGAGGCTCTGTACCTCATCCTCCCCTTCCTCACGCAGTTCTGCTTCGCTTGGTGAACAGCCTGTTTGTGCAGTGTTACGGATCTCTGGTGTCGCTGGGTCAGGCTGCATTAGCAGGAGCAAAGTCCCTGACTCTCCTGCTGTTCTCATCTTCAGAGGAAGATGAGGGAGAAGATTTTAGCAATACATGGATTGTAAAGGATATGGAAAATTCCCAAGGAAATGGCTCTTCAGTGGTTGGAGCCCTGGACTCAAGCATCAAGAAACAGGGTGCCCATGCGGGAGTGCTCCTTGTGCCTTTAACTCCCTTTCCCAAAAGTCGTCATTCCTCCTTCGGCAGCTCCTCGGTAAGCTCTGCATTGTGGCTTCTCCTAAACTTCATTGAGCAGCAAAAGACAAGTTACACTGCTTCTCTTTGGTGTGAAATATAAATGTAAACCAGCTCAATTCTGAGTGTGTCCTCACTGGGGCCTCCTGCACCTGGGGCCTCTTGGGCGTGATTGGGCCTGTATGCACCTGGGGCTTGTTGTACCTGCTGAGGAACCAACCTGGCTCAGCTGCTGAGCGGCTGCCTCTGCCCGCTCTGCCATTTCTGCTTTGTTCTCGGTGGCGAAGGGAGCAGAGTGCCCATCCTTTCTTGTGGTAGCTTCAGTGGGTCTACTCAGCATGAAAATGTCTCCTGCTTGTTGTTGGAGGTTGTGCTGTGCATGTGCAGAGGGTACAGGAATGGTGAAGCATCTGGACCGAGCAGAAAAGTTAAGGTTTGTACTGCTGGATAGCATGACCTTCTGTGAATAATAATGTGTTTGCGAAAGATTTGAGGTTTTCAGTGGGGAACTGCTTTTTTGTTTCAAATAGAAGTCGGCTTTCAGCTAATATAGATTTATCCACTTTGGGATACAAAATCTTGCTTTCTGCTCTGTGCTATTTTTCCTGAATGCCACAGGAGGCTTTATTTTTCCCTGACAGGTAGCTAAAGGGCACGTTTATTTGACAACTCCTTCATCAGTGAAAAAGTAGAAAAGGCATTAATCTAAGGGTATATGCAGTATAGTAGTAGCAAGGAGCTCAACTGAGTACTTCGGAAAACAATAGTGAAAGCTTCTTCCAGTGCGGTGAGGTTAACTGGGAAATCAAACTTCTGTAAGTCAGTTCTAATATATGATCTGTGCATGGAGAGAACTGCTTTTCAGGAATAAATGTGGTGTAAGTGGGGCTGGGGGTGGTTAGATGGAGGCTGGAGAAACCCCAGGTGTGAAAGAAGTGTGAGAAGTCAGAGGGGTTCTTGGATCACACAAGGTTAGCTCTAACTGCTGGGAGTAACAGCATTGGAAGTCCTGCCCCCAGGAAGCAGTCTAATTAGCCTAGCCTGGATTTTTAAATTATTTATATTATAGCATAATATAGAGGCCTGGGTCAGGTTATTATGCACACACAATGCAAAGGCACTCTTTGCACTGAAGATCTTCGCAGGGAAGGGAAACTACATTGGTATTTCTCATGCATGCAATTTGCATTGGCCTGGTGGGATGTTGTATGAACGTACAGTAGGGTGTGTGCCTTGAAGGGACAGCAGTCCTCAAGCGAGCAAAATACCTGCTGTCATTTAACAGGTGAACGGCGCCTGGAAGTCAATAAAACTATTTAGATGTCCAAGCGTAGGCTTATGTTATGGTGAGACAGAAAAATACGCAACGAGGAGGGAGGGGAGAGAGCGGAAGATTGTGTACTTCTTGTGTACACTAGCTCAGGGCACAGCCCTAAGTACTAGGAATGAAAATCCTGGCTCCTCTGAGGGTTTTGTACTTCTGTTATCGACTTCAGTTGAGTCAAGGTTTCCCAAGTCTTTGTTTCCTTTTTATAGCCTTTTATTATGATCCTGAGCAACTGAAAAGGTTTGGGCTTCTGCAGATAAATCCTTTTCAGGCATTGACTTTTCTTGACAGTTTTAAATGTCAATCTGTTCTTAGTTGGTGGATTAGTGAGGCTTACTATAGACTACGTTAATTTAGTCTGTATATGTAGATCTGCATTTATAAGTAGCATGGAAACATGTGTTAATGGTTTTACATAACGACAGGTGAAACACTCGTCAGTGTTTCAGCTGTTGATGAGAGGAGTCTGAAAGCTTGTCTGCAAATTCTTACCTGGGCAGGCAGAGCTCTCCTCCTTCACCAGATTGAGAAAGACCTTTCTTTGTGGACAGAGGAAAGAATCTTCTGTAAATTGACAACACAGCCAGTGGACATTCTGTGTGTAATGTTGGCAAGTCCTACATAAGACCAATCTAATGTGATTTCTGCTAAAATGCTGTATTTGAGGTTTTATTAACTCTTGTCTGCACCCAGGACTGATGTTACTTACTACAAGAAACTGCTTTGGTGTTTAAAAAACCCCACTACACAACCCAGTCTCCAGACTTTAATTACACAGGGTGCTAGAAATGAACCTTGAGAAAGAGAGATCTGTGCTAGTTGTGGGGGAAAAAATGAGGCAAAGTAATAAATCCTTTAGTGACATATTTTTTTAAAAAAAATGGATTCCTTTGTCAGGTTTATTTTTACACCAGGAAGAAACTGTGCCTTTTACAGATGATGAGCTTGTACTGTTCTTTGTAAGACCGTATTTCTGGTATTCACATGAAAGTAGACTAAACAGAAGATGTGAGTTAGTAGTTTCTGCAAGTTAAAGTGGAACAATCCCTTTTGATACTTAATTAGATTAAGTGGAGTCTTTACAATTCGGAATGCTTATTTGCAATATGCAGGAGGTGGGAACTGTATCTTAATTCATTTTTCTATTTTTGCATTATGTAGTTGTCCTATAAGAAAACTTGGGTACAAATAAATACATATTCATTTTGGAAAACAACAAGACTGTCAGGCAGGTAAATTGGGTGCTGGGGCCTCTCTTGTTTGCACGTTATTGGGATTAGTAAAATTTCTCATTGTGAGGTGAGTGCAGTAAAGAGCTGTGCATCTGTTGCTGATGGAGGAGCCAGAGAAGAATCCAGATTTCACTCCTGTGACTTTGAGATAACAGGAGTGAAACACAGAAATGTTTGTTTAACTTTGAATGCATGAAGAGAACAAATCTGAGTAATGCAGCACATGTGGGTTTTGTGTTTGGTTTTGTTTTTTTCTCTTCCCATAGTCACATTGAAATGACATTCTTCCTTGCAGGGTGGGAATTAAAGACAAAATTTTCGTACTAGAGGCTCTGTTTTGCATGGGATAGGAAGCTGAGATCTGCACCACTTCGTGTGCAACAGTGCTAAGGATTGAGTCATTTTGGAGTAACATCAAACAGCTTATTCCAATAAGGCACATTATTACCTTTTAATGTCACTCCCTCTGCTCCACTTGAGATTCCAACATTGTTTTTTCTGCTTCTCTAGGGATTTGTGTTAGACTTTTAAAGAAACAATCCACATAGGGACTTTAAAGAAGAAATCTGATGATGGCTGTTTTGTTTGTTTAGGACCCCACCCTGCACCTTGCAGTAGTTGTTAGCAAATTGTTTGAAGCCAGTATCTTGTTTTCTTTATAACCTGTTGTAAAAGTGTGGTGCTTGCGGGTGGGGTGAAGGGGTTGTTTGTTTTTAATAAGAGACTTGGATTATTTCTGTAACTTTGGCTTCACATCAGGGTGGCATCTCTGTTTCAAACACCTATGGCTTGCCCTTACAAGGTAATGGAAAAAAATGGCATGATTCAAGTGTTTCTATGGCCTCTGTGTTGGTGGCAGGGGAGGGCAGAGCCAGGTGTCCCCACAGAAGCAGTGAGTGACCCTGGTTCCCCAGGGCCTTGTAGGACTGCTGTGCCTTGTACTCTATTTAGTCAAGGACAGGGAGCAGAGGAGACCGGCGTGGGTGGTAAAGCAGCCATACCCAGCTGCCTCCGGAGGGGATGCCCTACCCCTCTGTTAGTGTGGTGGCATGCCAGGGATGCTACCCTGCAGGTTAGAGAGGCGGAGGAAGCAATCTCAGATGCAGCAGGAGTTTGACTACTCCGCTGTGCTCTTTCAAATATGATCGTCGGCTCAAAGCAGCGAACAGGTCTGGAGTTCAGTGGTGCTGAGTCCTGCCCTCTCTTGAAATGAGGTTTCCACTGTGTGTTACTTGCAGTGTCAGGGCTGTGCTGATGACAGTATCTGGTTGTAGGTTCAGTCACTGTTGCCTTTGCTGATATGGACAATGACATCCTCCATTCCTACTGAGATTGAACTGATCTAACCTTATCATGCTTAATTTATCTGATAGTATGCAGTTTGTTTTGATGTTTCTGTTTGACAGTCGCTTCCCTTTCCAAAGCAACAGCGTTACTCTACTGCTGATGATGTATCCCTGTGTCTACATCATACCGGTGCAGCAGCATGTTAAATGCAAACCTTTAGAAAACACATCTTTGTAGCTGTCTAACCTTCGTATTCACAACCTAATGGTATAGAAATGAACCTGGCGTTGTGTGATGCAATGCCATGAGATGCTGTACAAGTACAGTCTATGAAGTGAGTAGATGAGCTGGAAAAATAGCAGCTGAATTTAAGCTGCCAAGTTAGTTTAGTGGGGGGAGACTGTAAAGCATTTTTCGTAGATTGAAATGAATTGCTGTAGGTTGTGATGCCCGTGACCTTTACATATTTTTGACAGTAAAGCATAGCCTGTTCTCATGAGAAGAAAATGCCCATCACAGAAGACACCTCTTACATTATTCAGTCCTTTGGTGTGTGTGGATAAGTAATTTTATTTGGAAAAGTTGGTATGATTTCAGCACGAGGATGCCATCTGCTTTAATTCAATCTCCCTGACCTAAGTTCAAACCCATCACACGTTGTAGCAACCACAAATAATTCCTTTGTAAAGACTGTCAGGAGCGAAATGAGGTTAAGTCAAAACCCCACGGCTCTGCAGAATGCATGACTAGCGCATACGAAGGGGTGATTGGCAATTGCTGGCCGGAAGTGTCAGTTTTAAATCGTCCTTGGAAGAGTTGTCATCCTCAATGAAAGGCTCAGCTCAATGACAAGGAAATTAGAGAAGTGCCTATTAGAGCTGATCTCAACTTGAAAATGCTCAACAAGAGGGTAAAAGTTCAAGAAGATAATTTGAGAAATGCAAGAAATGTAACTTTGTCTCCACACACATGTTAATGTGTAATACTGCAAGCTACTTCCACACTGATTTTTATCTTCTGACTTAGCCTGACTAGGTTAAATTTAAAAAAATATTCAGGTATTAGGCATGTAGGTGACAAGTAGACCTTTCAAAGCATAGGAAAAGCTAAACAACTAGGTCAGTCTAACGACCAGTAGAACTTGGGTCTGCAGCCTGACTGGATGGTATGGTTTGTCAGAAGAAAGCAGGTTCTTAGCTTATACCTTTTAGATGCCAAAATACTTGTGAAGATAAGGGTCAGTCATCTCTGAGCCTGTACAGTAAAAGCCTTTCCAGTTGTGGGTTGGTGGGTTTTTTTGGATGAAGTGCATTCAATGATTTTTTGGAATATAGATTTTATTTTGAAGTAGATTTTTGAAACTTGGTGGGATAAAATAAGGTGTCTTTGCATTAACAAACCACCTGGTCAGTCTGGAAGAGTTGTGTGCTCCAAGTGGAGGTCTTGGGCTTTGCATAGGTGGTGTTCTCGCTTGTCTGAGCAGACTCACAATTGATGAGTTTACATTGAACATAGCTTCTTCCTGGCTTTTAGTCAAAAGTTGATATTTAAAGATCTGAATCCTGCCTGTACCAGGAAGGGGGAGAAGCTCATCTGTGTATCACTGTAGTTGCACTATGCTGGCTTTCTGAAGTCATCATCTTTCTTGCCTTGTTTTTGCTAGAAGTAATCTCCCACCTTGTCTCCAGAAAAGCAGAAGACATCAGCCACAAGGAGTTATCAGTGAGCTGAACTTCAGCATCCACTAACAGATGGGGCCAGTGGAGAGAAAAAAAAAGATAGTATTTTTCCTTAAAAAAACAACCACCAAGCAAACAGGTTTATAGAGCTCAGTTTTATTGAAGTAATAGCTGTGAAACATTTACCCATTAAAAGAAAGGGGAAACGAAGGGGTAGGAAATACTAAAATGGACTGTATCTTTCTCTCTGTTTCTGAGTAGTAAAGCAGAACATTTATTGTACTTTTTCTGCATGTATAGAAAAATTAGAAATGTCTTTGTGCAGTACATTCAGCTACTTTTACTATCTTCTCTGCAACGAGTCTTTCAAAGTTAAATTTAACTTGACACCTTTCTCGGTGACCATTAATTCAGTTTGTAAGAGAGTCTGGAAACCTTTGATATTGATATTGTGTTGCTGCAATTACTGCCCATGGTCCTGCGGCCATACTTAAATCAAAAGGCCTGCATGCTTTGCTTTTAAGTCAATCCCTTAGAGGCTCAATCAGTTTGATTTCTGAAACCTGTGCTTGGCACTGAAGCTTATTAAATTCTGCTGGTATCAAGGCTGCGCACACTGGGTTCAAAACCTAGGTGCAATGTCATGTTCTCATAGCGGAGGTTGTTATACCAAATTTTGATGTTTTAGAATTTTTTTTTAAAAAAAAAAAAAAAAAAAAGTCTTCAAAGGCTATGAAAAGGTACGTGTGGAGCCGAGCAGCAAATGAGCTCAAAACCAGTAGATCAAGAGCTGTAAGACACAGACGTTTTGCTTACGTTGAGTTACTTCTTCAACATGTTTCTTGCAATAGTAGCAGAGGTTGCAGCTAGGGGAATGATCCGAGCAGCAAGGGGACATCCAGCTGAGGCAGAGACAGAGCGCATTAGCAAATTAGCACCTACGCCTTGATGCAAATTTCGATTGGATTTTGCAGTATAAGGAAATGCAGTAAATTGGCCCAGAACTAATTCCTTGTAATTAGAACCCAAAGTATTGCTGACTTCCCTGTAGGTTACTGATGCACAAAGCTTAGAGTCTAACATCGCATCCACTTTTCAAGCTGAATGATAGAAAAGGCTGCAGGTCTTGCTCATTGGCTCAACGTAAGTTTATAGGCCTCTCATGGATCTTTCTTGCTTTAAGATCATCTGCATTAGCTTCTATGACATTTTCAGGCCTGTCTAAGATACAGCTGAAGAATTTATATTGGAGAAGAACTGATTCCTCCATTTCCAGTGCCACAGAATTACATGCTCCACCCTCCCATCACATCAAACTGTCTAGAAGTGTCCTAGATTACTGTTATTATTTTGGTTAGAAAAGCAACATTCCTTTTTACCCCCAATTGCTCTCATAAATTATACTAGGAAGTGTCTGTCAAGTGATAGGAAGCTATGTATCCTTGGAAATGAAAGGGACGGAACTGTTAAAAATAATCCACTCCTCAGTAATTGTAACATGCTTCTCCAAGCCTTGCAGTCAGGGCGTTGAGCCAGACAAGAATAAATGCTGGGTAAACAGGAGAGAGGGATTTTACCACTTTGTTAGCTAAAGTAATGTTTGTGGAAAATGGTAAGCTCATGGTAATTTACCCCAAAGGACTTTGTCTAACAGAGCCCTTCCTTAAGAGCGGTTTTAATGACTCTTGGTAATTCCTGAGTCCTGAGAAAAACTTAGTTGGGTGTGTGATCATGGAAGTTGGTAAACTTCATCTTTTTGAGCGATTGCTCAGTAGTGTGCAGCAGTCTTACTTGCCTTAAACAGCCATACTGAACTGGTGCCCAAATACTTTCTGCAGCAGATCAAGAGCAGCCCAGAGAATGATGAGCAGAGCTACCTTTCCTGAGCACTGGCTGGTGTAAATCCTTGCACTCGTGACTGTGTATATGGTTTCTGTTTTTCACTGACTTTCTAACAGGGACCTTCCTGGCAGAAATGCCTTTATCACCAAAGTGTCTTTTAAACATATATGAATGGTTATCCATGGAAAAATGAGCGGCGTTCTTAAAGGTAATCGTATACCTGAGGATATCGGGTTGTAAACCTTTCATTGCTGTCAGCAGGAAAGACAAAATACTTCCTTATCATAGAAAAAATTAATCTTTTTGTATTCAGAATGTGTGTGAATAGAATTAATTCTTATCCTCATCCATTTCTGCACTCTGGTAATTGAAGAAAACATGAATAGGAGAGTCTGTTAGAGAAGGTGGGGGAGTTGCAAGTTCTTGCTATAGACTAACTGTCCTGGGTGACCAGAACTGTGACTGTAGCGGCGCAGTCCTGCAGAAATAACTAAATCCCTTGCAAAGGTTTTGTGTCTAGGGCTGCCCTGGTGAAAGGCTTTGCTTCTGTGTTTCTTGCAGCGTAAAAGGGTGGCCAGATTTATCCAGAACGCTTGTAATTTTTCAACTCTCAGCTCTGTTATGAAAATTGTTGGTTTCCATCTAAGCCTACAATTTCTTCCTGTGAAATTAGTGAAACAGCCTTACCGACACTGCAGTTGAGAATATCTGAAATAGCTAGTGGGATCCTGAAACTCACAGGGGAAGGGATTTTCCTCTGCTAGAAGAACTTTATTTAAGTAAATGTAGTTTCTTGAATTCTTTTCTTCTTAGGATTGCAAGCAAATGCGACATTGCTCTTTGTGAGTGAAGGCGATGTAGATCCTAACTAAACAGCAGTGTCATGTGAAACAAACCTTTACCGCATGGCTGCACGCACCCGATGAGAGCGGCACCCTTGATTTCCCTAAATTAATCTGAAAGATGGAATAAAAAAATATGAGGAATTATTCTAAGCATGAGAAAATGCATCAGTGAAATGATTTTGTTATGGGAAAACAGTCTTGCATTTCATGCTTTTGCTTTACAGAAATGAAAAGGCAATTCTTGTATAGTTGTATATTTACTTTCTAAACAAACCGGATCCCGTTCAATCTCATTCCTCTTGTAATTCTATCTCGCTGATGCAGGTTGACCTTTTGCTCCAAAATTTAAAATCAAAATGCAACTCATTTCTGTGGGCACAGATATAGCCCAGAACAAATGATGAGGTACTTGGAAATAATAGCGTAGATTACATGCAATTGTACGTAAGAGATATAAGGTCAAAACAGCATCTGAATTCAGTTCTTGGTTTGGGGGAAGGCTTCACTTTTTCATACATCCAACAAATACAGCATTGGGAGTTGATTTTTCAGGTCGCTTAATATTTTTTTTTTTTTATTTCCCCAAAGTAAAAAAAAATAATCATACAACATAACTAAAGAGACAGTAAGCAAATTTTTAGTGGAACATAATATGTCTGGATATCTAAGGGCAGGCAACAAGAAATCGTGTTCACAGAGTGCTGTGTGAAGCCCTTTCAGTAGGTGTCTACAACGCATCTAAACCTTCCTAATCTCTTTTGATTCCAGGTAATGACTCGCAATGATGTTGGGGCTGAACAGATACAAAAACTTTGAAGCCTCTGGCAGAATGGGTGAGTTTTAGCATGTCTCACTCGTGTTTTTGATAACTCTGACACTTGCTTATACCTCTTTCATAACTTCGTTTGTTGGTTTGGGCACAGCACTGCATGAACATGTTGGTTAAGAACCACCACCACAGCCACTCAGTTTTAGGGATTTTGCTGATTTAATGTTTATGCACTCTTGAAATGTGAAATATCATATTCTACTCTAAATCTGGAACTCCTGTTCTTTGAATTCCATGCATTCTGGATGCATAAATGAAAAGATTGCTACCCCTGAGCTGATTAGTGTCTTTCCATCTGTCTACTTTTTCCTGTAAGAATACGCTGAATATTTTCTGCATCAAACATTTTAGTTTCATTTTTATTAAATCACGAGTAAATAAATACTCTTTGCTAACGTAACTTTGAATCTGGGCTTCTGCATTGCCATATATAAGTTGTACTTTGTGTGCCTTATATAATTTCTACTGCTAGGACTGGAGAGTATGGACAGATGAGCATTGTGGATGGCCATAATTATTTCTCTCTGGTTTTACTGCCATGGTGTGTTGGAGGAACGCGTGGGCTTGTGTCAGCAGTGACATAGCAGATAGTGAGCCAAGGAACAGAACAGATCTGCACCAAACTATTACTGAATGGGTGTGGGAGGAACCTTTCATCCTGTGAAAAGTGCCTGAACTTTTTTATTTTGTGGGGTGTTTTTTTTCTGTCTCCCTCCCTCCCTGCCCTTTCATTCCAGCAATAAATATTAAAGCACTGTGGTGTGTGTATGAATTTTTGGGGAGGTTTTTTTTGAAAACACGATTTCTAGGGCTTGACTAGTTGTATTTAATGACATCAAGCTGTAGGAGTTGACTGCTGGACTCTGTGCAACTTATTTTGATGCTATTTTCCCCAGCATTTAATGCTTATTGCTGAGTTGACATATTGATTCACCCAGCAAGAGAGCTGTGGCTCAGCAGCGTCCTCAGCTATCACTGGGCTTCACATTCTGCTTGTTCTTTCATGCTTTTCCTGTGGGTCGTTCGGATTAACTGCAAACTGAAAGGAGAGGATATGCATCAAGTGCTTTGGGTTAGCGTAAAACCAATTAGGACAAGCTGAGGAGTCTGGTAAATGAAGATCCAAGCCTTTGGTGATATATGCATTTCCCTCTGCTGTATTGCTGGCGCTGGGTGATAGAAAATACCTCCTAGTTCAAACACTTCAAATGAGTTCTAGGGATCAAATACAAACAGAAATTACAGTGTCGGCTTGAATTATCTTTAACCGATAATTCGTGTATAGGTTCTAAGGTATGTGAGAAAAAAAGCTTAGGAACTTCTTACAGTGGGCAGAATTGGGCCTATGCAATGGATTACCAGCTGTGGTCTTCTCCAGAAGCTGCACCACTTAATGGAAGTAATTTACCTCTTGGCATGATGTTGAAGGAATCCTCAGTTGTGCTGAATTAAGATGTTTTCACATCTGGTGGTGGGGGAGAGAGGTGCTGGATGAATTGTATAAAAGCTTTTTGAGTATAACCTTCATTAAAATTATACCAAATTATCAGTTTTTCTGGTTTTCTTTAGGCTATTTAGCTTTTGGCTTAAAAATAATTAAATCTGGATGACACTTCTAAACTCAGGAGGGGAAATATGACAGAAGGTATTGCAAAAGCAAATGCTTACTGTAAGCATTAAGTATTTCAGGTCCCCATCATGACTGAAGACATGTTTTTAAGGCATTTAATGAATTTTTTATAGAAAGTCTTTCCTGTGAAGATATACTTTTTCCAATGATATATTTGCTTTAAGTTTTACAGTGATTTTTTTTTTGCTATTTACTGTATTGTTCAGAATTCTGTTTATAAACTTAATCCTTAAAGCAGCACACTTGTAGAAGTACCACGTGAAGAATTTCACACTGAATTTGTCTCAGTATGTTTTGTTGAAGTCGATTACCAGTTATTTTCTGGATGATCTGCTTAGAGTGAAGGTGTTAGAACCATACTGTTTCAGAAGTACTATTTTGGGCTGTATGACAATACAGATTTTTATTTGGTTTTACAATAGCATCTCACTTAATGGAGTATGGTAAGGCAATTCTTAGCACTCAGATAGCACTTAAGATCTTCTAAGCAAAGTAAAACCTTAAACTAATCCTTCTAAGCAACCCTGTGGGAATCACCCATGTTTGTATTTTGCAGTAATGCAGAATGAGAGTGCCACGTGGCTTGCCCCACAGGCTAGGCAAGGAGTAAGTGGTATAGTGGGGATTAAAATTTGAAAGCTCCTGGCTCTCAAGCTGGCACCCAACCCACTAGATATCACCAACTCTTCTAATCAAACCTCTGAAACTACAATGTCTTACCATCTGTTGTGCAAATTTCCTTGGGGAACTTCAAGACACTCTCTCTTTTACATTTCAGGCTCTCTGAAAATTGTATTTATAAAAAAAAAAAGGCTAGAAGTGAACCAAAAATGAAGACGAGTCATGCATTTATGCTTGTGGTGTGTTGGTTTGGGTGTTGGACTCACCTTTTGTTTTCCTCAATAACAAGCCATCTCCTACAGAACATTTCAAATTTTCATCTGTTTGGCAAAATGTTTTTTTTTCATGATGGAAAAAAAGGGGAAAAAAAACCCCTGGCTTAATTATTTCCACCTTCCAATCGCCTCTGTCACATTCCTTTTGATTCAGTGACTTGCCAGAATTTAGCCATTGGCACAACACTTATTTTTAGACATGTTACTAGATTTCAAGTAAAGCTCACTGACGCATACCAATTATTCATTTAAGCATTGATTTGAAAATAATAATAATACATATCTCTCTAACAGTGTGTCAGGAAAGCATTAAACAGTTGTTCTGGAAGCAGTAATTGTAAGGAACAGTTTGCTGGAAGATTGTTCAGGTTTGAATGACAACAGAAAATGCAAGCCACGAGTAAAGAAAAGCAGGAATTTGTGTTCAGCACTGACATGCAGAGGGTGCCTCAGAACACCAGCTTGCCCGCAGCAGCAACAGCCTTGGAACTGCAGGTTGGAAAGCACTTGCTCCATCTCTGCTGCTGCTTTACAGCCCCGTTGTATCAAAGGCAGGCAGCACAGAGAAAGCAGCTCGTGTGCTGGGGTGAGGAGCAGGGCATTTCTTACCCCTGTTAGCTCATTACCAGGGTACAGGTGATCTCCCTTCTCCCCTGATCTGGAGCCTATCCTGCAAGCTGCTAACACTTAAAAGGCGATGCCCTGATGATGCTGCAGCATCAAATGATACGCATTTGATTAATAATGTACAGCTTTAGCACTGGCCAGTGCTCCTGTACATTGTGATGCTCCTATAACTGAGCAACGGTGACATCTTCACATTTTGATAAAGTTCTGCACCGCTCCTGGCCATAAGTAACTCAACTCTCCTGCACCTCACTTTCTTTACTCTCTCCTTGCTCATCACATCAGCTGTAAGCTGCTTAGCTATCTAACACGTGACAAGATGTGGTTTCTATCCCATTTCATTTATCAGCACTCATCTGACGAAACTGCTTTTCCCTTGCTTCTTTTGGATTGTTGCTCATATATGAAATACTCTCTTCAGTCTGCCTTGGAGTTGCTTCTGTCCTCCATCAGTCCCTTGTGTGGAGGCTGCTGGCTTGGAGGAGCTGTACTGAGGCCATGTCTGCTGGTGGGACATGGGAGTGACGGCAGAGGGAGATCTGAGCTGGTGAGACGCTGTATGTCACATGCAGCGCATGGTGGCTGTGACACCGTAGAGATCCATGGCCATAAGCAGGTGATACCCATTGCTTCTCTGATCTCTCCTCTTCTGCTTTTCTCAGGCTTATGATAGATTTGCCTGGTACTATAAAATCTCCTGAGTGAGCAGTTTTGGGAGCACTGAAACCTGTATGGCCTTATGATGTAGCGCTGCACGAAGTTAATACACCATGTTTCTCTCTAGGGCAACACTGAGCAGAGATGTTTCCCAAGGATTCTCATCTGTCTGGGCTAGATACCATGTGCTCAGTCTGTGCAGTACTGAGGACAAGAAGAAACTGGTCTGTGGAGCTCAAACAGCTTCTACTTTACACATACAGGTTACTACCTATAGGGGGGACCTGCAACTCTGTGTTGCAAGAGTTTGTTAGTGCTTTCCAACTCTGTGGTAGAAAACCTGTTCTGAATGTACTTGACACCTAAACATCACCCAGTCTTTGGGGGCTATCAGATACTGACTGTTTGCATGTTGTTTGGACAATGTGCTACATAATAAACAAACAAAGTTATTGATATTCAATAGAATCCACAAGGCAGGGCAGATGGATTTTTAAAGGGGTTGGACTGTACATATGTGTGTCTGTTTCTGCTGTCAGTAACTGTTTTATTTATGTCACTTATTCAGTGGCCTCTGATAAAATATCTACTGACTAGCATTCATGCATTTTCGGGTTTTTGTCTAGAGCGGTGGTTTTTTTTGTCAAAAGATGTAAACCAAAACACTTTCCCAGCCAACCAAAATAATTTGGAAGGCTGTCCTGATGACTCCGCTGGAACCAGGTCCCAGGGAAAGCAAGACTATTCCTTGTTATCCTGGGTATTTCTCAAACACCCCCCACCCCCAAAAAAACCCCAAAACAACCCAAAGCAAAACCAAACCGGGGGGTGTGGGGGGGGAATCTCTCTCTCTTAAGGGTTAATGATCTGTGAATTCTGTGATAAAAGCAGTAACTTCAACAGGAGAGAAGATCAATTGAGATGCGCTAGAACGGCTAAAAAGTAAGAGGGGCTTTCTGTGAAGGGCATGGGATGCCAACAACTTGAGCCTGACCCTCAAAAGAGAAGTCTGTGAGTTGCCATGCTGTTTGTGTGGCTGGTCTGCAAACAGACTGTGTGTACAGACACCCATCAGTGTAGTATGGCGATGCTCTGATTTTATTTTATTTTTTTTTAAATGTGGTTATCAGTTCTGACTAAGAACTGTAGCTCCCATCTGCCTCTCATTCTTACTGTTTTATTTGGGAAGACATTTTGGATATGAAATAGCTTGCTGGCAGATTGCAGCTGACTTGAGGGGTTAGTGTGTACATAAAGAGTTGACGTACTTTGTCCATGCCATTGCCTTATGTGGACACTCGGTGGGAGGAAGTAGTTTTCCTGAAATTACCAGAACCTTCTATTCTGGTGGGGCGGACAGGGTGAAAGATGAGAAAGAAGAAAAAGCACGTTCTGCATGGGAGAGCATGCTGTACGCCTCCCTTAGGGGTGCTCTGTACATGATCTACTGTTAGGAAATGATGTTCTCTCCTGGCTAAAGGAAGGTGCCTTACAAGTGTGGTTCAGGTAAAAACAAAATAAAAGCAAACAAAAAAGGCAAGTCATGCTCCTTGGACTCCTGCATAGTCTGTGGTAGGAGGAATAACTGATTTTGTTGTCTGGTGTTACCTGTAGACGAGGCCTGCCGTCTTTCTCTCATTTTGGACTTATGATCTTTTCTTCAGTGAAGCCATGAGCTAAAGGTGTTGACTTGACTTGGAACAAAATGCAGTGAATTTGGCTAGCTGATTAGCTTCCCACCTCAAATTAATTAAATCCAATGTGGTTTTGGAATGGGATTTCAAAAACAAAGCTGAAGCCTTAATATTATTGTGTAGGATTTTGGGTTCCTGTGGCTATGTGTGCGTGACAGGAATGTACAAGTCCATGTGAAATGGTGCAAATGCAAGACAGAGCTGAAACAGCCCATTGCTGCCCAAGTTTTAGCCCACAGGAAAGCTGGTATAGGAAATCTTTCACTAAGTCACACTATCAATGAAAATATTTTTACTTACATTTAAGAGACATGGCTTCACACTAGATCTGTTTCCACAGTAGTGGCTTCACTGTCCTGTTAAAGGACAAGGACTGTCACTAATTCTCCCTCTGATTTTATCAAGCTAGTCCTACTAGGACAGAGAGGAAATTTTCTTGGTTTTGTAGAGAGGCAGAGCAAAGGCTTCTGAGTTGAGATTTGACTAAAATGGCATTGCATAATTATGATAGAAGTGCTGTTTCACTTCAGAGCTTTGTAGTGGAGATATTTCAACCAATCCATGCAAAGTATTTAAACAGGAAAATACTTTGCAGAAAATTTCTTTGAATATCTTCTAAATATGTTATTTGGCAACCAGTCTTAAAATTCTGAAAGACCTGGAGGGAATCAAACATACATAATGCATTGGGTTACTTGCATTTACTGACAAATGTTGCCTAATACAGCTTTTATAGAAAGAATTCAAGTGTAATGTTAAACTACATTAAAGAAATATCATTAAGGTTGCAAAATTAAGCAATCAAACATAAGGTTGTCAGTGCAGCCCTGATTCAAGCCCCTTGTGTGTATGCATTGTGATACAGTCTTTAATTACATGATCATATACTACTTTCTTTCCCCCTGCCTCATTCAGTGAGCAGGATGAATAGCACTCACTGAACGAGCAGCTATTCAGTATTATGTTTTCCCCATTGTTCAGTGTGTGGTCCCATGCTTTATTTATGGCACACTATTCAAACTCTGCTCTGAAAAGGAAATCTAAATCTCCTCATGGGCTTTTTAACAGCAGTTGCCACTGCAGTGTCTGAGAGCTTCACAAACACTAATGATGACTTTATCTTCACAACAAGCCTGTGAGATGAAGCGGTGACAGCAGCTCAGGGAAGCCGAAGCAAAAGAGATAAAGGTCAAAAGTCTCCCGCTGGCTTGGGGTGCTCAATTTAAGACCTTTAGCATCTGATTCTTTAGAGCTGATACTGCACTCTAACTGTTTAAGAGTAGTTTCTGTAAACTGAGTACCTGTGTCTGTATCCCTGCCATTCTCTGTCTTGTTCAGTGGCCTCAGTTATGAGGCTGTCCTTTCTCTTCCTGTTCTCTTGGGTCTGATTTAGCATGGACCTCTCCACTACTCTCACATGAGCTTCGGTGCTGGCACATGTGTTCTGTACAGCTGCGTATGTCACGGTTATGTGTAGGAAAAGGTTGAGTGCATTTGGTGAGATTAGGCAGTATTTCAAGGACTGAAATAGAGCACTTTTGTTGAATGTGTTCCATTTACAGTTCTTCAGAACTCATAGTCTGACCAACTTGGATAGACTTTCATGAGGATAATATAGGGAATATCTCTCCCTGTTGCATGCCTATTGAATTCCAAATGTTTAGCATCTCTGGGGCTTGGAAAAGAAACTTTAGCTGTTAAGAAGTTGATGGTGCAGTAGATGGTATTTGTCCTTTTTTAGACATAATGTGATGTTTTCTTTTAAAAATCTCTCACAGAGATTCCGATAATTCTAAGAAGATCAGCCGGCTGGGCCACTGGGGTGGGGGGAAAGCTTCCCAGGGACCAGAGTGGGACTGGGTGGAGTTTGCTTCCACTCTGTCGTTGAGTTACCTGCATCCATACTCGGGCCAATATAGTTCTTCACTGTGTTGATGTGGTGGATGGGAGAGTGGAGTACACAACTCATTTCCATTCTGCTTTCTGTAGTCTTCTTGAGGTTTTCTCTATTTAAGTGAAATATTTCCATTTTTATTCTAATAAAAATCTAACTTCTGATCTTTTTGGAAGAGCTCATAGTAGAGAAAAATATCTAGACAGACCTCAAAGCTCTGACAAAGGTCACAGGAAAAAAAAAATCCACATGTGCTTTCTTTACTATGCTGGTAAGAATGGCTGCAGTTTATATGTGCTTCAAATCAGCTAGAGGTCGAGACCTGTTACAAAAATATTCAGTATTGTGTACATTGCCTAACCTTAGGGGGAAACAGAAAACAGGCTGTTATAATGGGAAGACAAGGAATCTTATTAAAGCGTAGTATTACCGGCCTTAGCAATGCAAATGCCAGGTTTTCAACTGCCATAAATGGCAGTGACTGTGTGGACTTCAAAGATGGCATGTTGATAGAGAAGCTGACAGTCTTGCTAACATATTTCCAAATAGTGTTCGTTAAAGATATAACAGAGGAAAAAAAATAGTTGCCATGCCATCTGTAAGGTCCCATTCTGGACACTACTGAAGTAATACAGCAGTTTGACAGGATTCTCTCGCATGTGTCAAGGATATGAAAATATAGAATATGTCACATTCTGTCACAGTTGCTAACTAAAGTTGGGTGTTTATGCACATTCTTTCTCATCAGTGTAAATGCCCAGTTTGGCTCTCCCACTTTGCCCTTTTACTTTGTGGGTTATTTGTGGTGGGAGGTTGGTGAGTTTATTTTAGTATTGCTGAGCAAAGTTGGTAATGAGAGATCTCTTTAGAATGTGTTATTGTAAAATACCATGTCATTCTGTGTTTGTGCAGAAGTCTTATTCACAGCTTTTATCCATTGTCTGGAATCAAGTGCAAACCCAGGTAACAAGGCTTCATAATTCATGTTTTGATGGGGAAAAAAAAAAGTTCTTCAGCTCTGCCTTCCTAAACTGAGTTAGGAGTCTACTTCTGTGTAGGGCTACATTGATGGCACTTTGGAGAAGGGTGGAGGTGAGAGAGAAAGAGGAGAACTTCTATAGTGAGTTTGGTTTGTAGCTAAATTGATGTATTCTGAAGATGTAGGAGTAGATTGTCTACTAGAGCTCTGCTGGTGTCTGGAAGCATAGTGGAATTCATAACGTTGCATCCTTGGAAGCATGGACTCCTGCCTCAGCCGTCTCGTTCTATTCTGTGTGAAATACTGACTGTGGTGAACTCTTACAGCTGTAGCACACAGATTTGCCCTTTCTGGAAAATAGTCTGATTCCTTGAATATAGGAACAGGCAGGCTGGCAATCAGCTATTCTCCCCACCATACATAAAGCTGAAGCTACTGTTGAGCTGCATTTATGGATCCTGCAGTGTTTCTTACCAAATTCTTACATTGCAGTGCTTTCCAATGAAACCCGATGGGTGACAAGGTTAAATTGGCACAAGGACAACCAGATTCTTCATTGGCTGGGCACTAGGTATTTATTTTTGAAATTGTTCTCTATCTGGCTGAAGCAAGCTTTTCTAGAGGTAACAACCACCACATCACATAGCAGTGATACAAATGTACGGAGATGAGCCAATCATTAGGGGATAGATTTTCAAAGAAAAAGGTTGGTGTGGACTTTTTAATGTCATATTTACACTGCTTAGGTAAAAGTGCTCACAAAACCCCCTTTAATGGTGCATGCTTGTTAAAAAAATCAACGTGATTTAAGCCTTGCAGCTTTTTTTATACATGCTTCATTAAATCCATTTGTAGTTAGCTAATGCAGTGTAAGCCCATAGCGAAGGCTTTATCTGACCCTGGCCCACGGGTTTGTGTGTGTGTTTACGTCTTTGGGGTGGACCTACTGGAACTCCTGTGCCTGTCTAGCTATGTGCTTTGCAAACTCCAGCAAGGAATCCTCTCTTCAAAGCAAATAATAGCCAAGCAAGTCGGTCAGGCTTTTCCTGAAACTCCCTTTCTCCATTTGCTGACATATTGCACACAGTTTCTAAGTTACACGTTGCAGAAGCACCTGTTATAGCAGACAGTGAAAAGTCATTATAATCTGCCAGCTACAGCCTGCTGTTCCATCCCGCATCCCCATCGCACGTCCTAATGGGCTGTGTCATGGTGGGCTGCCTGTCACGCTTTGCACGGGCAAAGCTGCTGCATCTTGCCTAGAACGGCAGGGTTTGATGTATGATACTAGAAGCCTGTTACAACAAGCCTTATGTGTGCTGCTGGCAGGAGAGGACAATGGAGATTTGTGTAAAATAAATGACTATCAAGGAATGTCACTTTCCAGAAAGTAGCTTGGGTACTGTGCAATGTGTGTTCTGGCTACTTTGCCAAGTGCTTTTGCATTTACTTAGTACCTGTTTGGAGAATGGGAAAAGAAAACAGTAGCGACTCATTCTGATATTTGGAGCGAGGCTTTGGGAAGTCTCCTCTCTGTGTACCCACGCGTTGAGAAGTGGAGCAATTAATTTGCTGTGGTGCTTGTGCAGTAGAGAAAGTAGACAGCCCTTCTTATGTTGGCCTCTTCCCTGGCATGGCCAATTTTTCTGGTGGTAGCAACTAGTGGCAGGATGGTCAACCTTAAGCATCTAATATATTAGATGTGGGACATTCGCCATGGTAGCTATCCAGAGATTTTTTAGGTGAGGCCCTTTTAGCCTAGTCATACTCTTCCCAGGCTTGTCCCATAATTCTCTCAGCCAGGCATTTTCCAGCTTGCCTAACTTGGTGTTTCTCCTTCAGGAATAAAAATATCCAACTGTTCCTTATCTGCTACTGAAGTCCCTCTGTAGTGTAAAGGCTATCCCTTTTCTCACTGGGATGGGAGGATTTTGGTAGTGCTTTGATTTTTAACACCCCTCTCTGAGGGATTCTCATCTAGCCACAAATGCAAAACGCTTCCTGCACCCAGTTTAGTTTTAGTTAGTGCTGGTACAGTCAAGAGATTGGCAACAGGTAAGGAAGAGTCTTTCTTCATAGAAGCAGTCTTCAAAGTTAGGAGGCCAGAAAAGAAATAGTAGAGCAGAGATGTTCCCCTCAAAAGGTCCCTGCCTGTCCCATGAACAATAAAATCAGAAACCTCTTTAAGTTGTGCAAGACTAACAACAGCACTGGCAAAATTAATGACTGTGCTAGTACCAGCAGTATAGAAGGCTATTCTACCGTGACTTGGTAGGAATTTGTCCCCTGAAATACAGTGAGGTATCTTTTAGTAGGTAACCAGAAATCCTTGACGTGACTAAAGAAGGCTTTCTCCCATGGTTCTGCAGCAGGACCTCTCTGCACTCTCCTTTAGCAGTGGAGGTCACTGGGGAGGTGGTGGCAGGACTGGAACAGGGCTGAGACATAGCGATGCTGAGCCATCCCTTCAAAACCTTCTCAGTATCTGCTCAATTTCTGGCTGTAGCCTCATCCCTTCTGCTATATCCTTTCTTTTGGGGTTCCTCAGAGTCTAAAAATGCATGCAAGTCAACTTCAAAAGGCAGAGTGGTGCAGGGTGTTTCAGGTGTGTGTATGTGTTGTGTTTCAGAACCTTCTTCACAAATAAATTTATTTTCTATTCAGAAAGTGTCTCCAAATGGTCTCTATCAAAGACAACAAATGGTTGTTGGAGTTTTTTTAAGATTTATTAAAAGAGTAGGCTTCTGTAGGAACCATACTGGGACAGCTCTTCATAAGCCTTTTGAAATAACTTCTTTTATTAGCTTTTAAGTTTCTCCTGCTGGGATTATAATGGGTTAAACAATTTTAAAGCACTCTATTATTTTTTTAGACATAATTGAGAGCCATCAATAGGCGATTAGTAGAAGAGGTTGCTGCTCTGTTTTGCTCCAAACACTTCGGCAACAAGATGAAGGAAAATTAGTTCCTTGCGTTTTGCCTACTGGATGTCTGGGACAGCTGTCTCTGAGTTTTGAGTACAGATGATTTCATTTATAAGAGATGAACTTTGTTTACCTGCTGACTTCTGTGGTGGAAGAACAAGATGTAGAAGGAAGCTGATAGATTTGAGAGCTGGATGTTGGAGCAGAGTGTTATTCTGGTGAGAAGTGTAGGTGCATGCTGTTGTCAGTATAGTCTGGTGTCTGCATTGTAAGGTGGGACCATGGTTTCTGTAGCATCAAGTTCAAGGACCGGGGAGCTCCCTTTCAAGCTGTGCACTTCAGGTTCCCTCTTCACAGAAACCAAGCATCCTGCAGGCGGGGTGGAGGGACTGAACATATAGATTTTGCCCTAAAATGGAGGTTAGACGTGTTGTTCTTCCAGACCTTGGCTGATCAAAAGCACTGCCAGTCTCTCGAGTTACAGATTGCTATAGACACCTGAAATGCGTTTCCTCCTCCTAAGGGAGGGAATTGTAAAGCTCAGAAGTGGTTAACATCACTCAGTCGCTCCTTTACTGCAGGGGTGTGCTGTCTCAAGGAGGATTTTCCTTGTGCAATCTGCTCCTCGCTGAACAGATAATACATATATTTTCTGTGATTTTATACTGGGTCACTGCCTAGTGAGTGTAAGGAAGAGTGATGCTGGTTCGGTCAACGTTTTGCTTTTCTCTGTTGCAGTTATAACTCTGTTTTGCTCATGTTAGTTACTATATACTACTGAGGTTTTTTTCAGTTAGATATTTAGTATTTTTTTATTGATCATTGGTGTTGAATCTGACCAGAATATTATAAACAGAAGAAAAGGGAAGCCAGGCACTAACTCTGTTCAGATGAATGTGTAAATTCTCAGCACAAATCCACATCGTACCTTGTCTTAACAGGAGAATTATCTATCTGTACCAGTGGGTAGAACGAGCTAATGCCTAGAGCCAAAGACGATAATTCTGAGCAAATTCGTGTATCAAGTATCACCCACTAGCTATTTTTGGGGAAAAAGGTCTTGCTGTGCATAAATGTGACATCACTTCACTTTTGAAAATAATTAATGCCCACACAGTGAGGCCAGTAAATAAGCTGTATTCAGTACCGGATTTGCTTTCAGAACTGCACAGTTCATTGCCAATGGTTGTTTGGTCATATATCTCTGCAGACCACACTGCCAGGTTTCCCCCCCCCCCCTTAGTACAAACATATTATTATTACTTTCTCTGAAATCTTGAGGAAAGAAAAAATATTTTAAGCAATTTCAGGTAATGGTGTTTCCAAGGATAATCACACTTTGAAGACACTGAAAGAACTTGGCTACAGTTTCTGCTCTGTTAAATCTCGGAGGGATGATTAGCGTGTGGTAAAAGTTCCCTTGTGAGTTGTTTTTTGTTCTTCGTATACTGTTGTCTTATCTTCTTCTGTATGATAAAGCTCTGAACATCCTTCACCTCTGCCCCTTCTCAGTGTGAGCCTGCTCAGAGAACCAGGGGACAGATACTGGTTTTGTGTGCTTGCTGTTCCTGGTAAAGCACGGCTAGCCTGGCAAACCAAGGCGATGGGCTGGTCTGGAAACTGAAAAAGTGAACAGAGAGACTGATTGCCAAGGGAAAAGTGACAGGGGAGTCCTTGAGGAGAACATGGTGCTGCAGAAAGATGAAATGCCAGTACACCTTTCTCATCCACTCTCTGTCATCCACCCAGTCATGGGGCAAGGCAGGTGACAGGTTAGCTACTGAGAAGGCTTAGGGCTGCTCTAATTTGAGACGGAAACACCCTCCAGCCAGAGGCCGTTAATACAGTTCGAGCTCTAGGCAAGGTTTGTGCCAATTGAAGTCCCTGATGTCCAGATAAACTTAGGTGTTTGAAGTAGCTCTAAGAAGCTGCTGAATCTGTCTACTGCAAGGGTTCATCTACTTAATTTTTTACTTCAGAACATGAGCACTAAGGAAGGGTTTCACCTCTGTTCTGTTCAGGTCTGAGCTTTGCAGACTACCGTAATCTTTTGATGAAGAAAGAGACAAGAGAGAATAGGCGTCCAGTGTCTAGTCCTGCTTAAATACATTAGACTGTCACTAGGGTTTCTTTCATGTCCTGTGTCAGATAGTGACCTGGCTCTAATGTGACACCGAAAAGCCTGAAGCTTGGTATGGGTTTATTACTAATGATTTTATGAACGCAGACCACAAAGACAACCAATATTATGTTTGCATTGAGCTGAAATCTGGTTTCCACTGAATGCTATGTATTATCATGAAGTAGTTGATCATTTTTCTTGGGTGGGGTGGGAAAAGGGACAACCACATGAAAAGTAATGGACAGTATCATATTCTGAGTGACATTTTAGGGAAATTTGATACTTATTAGTATGTTGCATATTTTTATCTCATGTATACCTTTGTATTAAACTGCAATAAATAAATTTAAGCTTATTTAAAGATTCACTTAGTCAGTATATTTTCATATGGCTTTGCCTTTTAAAATCAATTAATAGAGCTCTCTGTAGGTGCAACTGGAATGAACTATTACCAAAGTTCTTCCTTAAAGAATCAATGCAGCAGGTGGTCCTTCTTTTCTTCCTAAAATTAAGGCAGACTAAAATAAATTCTATATATTGTAAGACTGAGAACTGGAGTTGGAAGGCAGAGCATGGGACCATGTCCAATCATAGAATCACTAAGGTTGGAAAGGACCTCTGAGATCATCAAGTCCAACCGTCAACCTAACACCACTATGCCTGCTAGACCATGTCCTGGAGTGCCACGTCTATGCGTTTTTTTGAACGTCTCCAGGGACAGAGATTCAACCACCTCTCTGGGCAGTCCATTCCAATGTCTCGCTACTCTTTCCGTGAAGAAGTTTTTCCTAATATCCAACCTAAACCTCCCCTGACGCAACTTTTGAGGCCATTTCCTCTTGTCCTGTCACTTGCTACTTGGGAGAAGAGACTGACACCCTCCTTACTACAACCTCCTTTCAAGTAGTTGTAGAGAGCGATCAGGTCTCCCCTCAGCCTCCTCTTCTCCAGGCTAAACAACCCCAATTCCGTCAGTCACTCCTCATAAGATTTATTTTCCAGTCCCTTAAATGTAAGACTTCAGGAGCACATTCATGGTTCTGTGCAATAATACTCATGCAAACAATCCATCTGTAATTGATTCAAGCTGCAACTCCTCAGGAATGCTTACAGTTTCTGACAAGCCAACATTTAGTACTTTAGGAAGTCACTGAGTGATCTTACCAAAGAAAATAGAAGTAATCACTATAATACACATAATCACAGAAAAATTCTGTCCATAGTCTATTCTTTGCAGTGTTTGTTCAAAAATAATTTCTATTGCTCAGAAAACTTTAGTCTTTATAGGAATAATCATCCTTTAAGGGCTTACCTCAACTTCTTAGGCATTCAAGACTGATAAAATGAATTATGTTCTCTAATTGTGAAATTCTTTGCACAAAAGAGGAAAAGTGACTGAAAATGTTTCTCATCTTCCAAATTAATGATTTCCCTATACCACAACTCGATACACCATCGAGAATATGAAGCAAATGTTTATACTGATTTTCTGTTTATTTGCAGTTAGAGGGATGTCTCTGAAAGGTAATGTTGGAATTATCACTTATAACTGTGATATTTTCAAACATTTAAAGCATTTGATTTAGCTACACTTTTATATTTCAAATATTCCTGAATCAGCTTTACTGTTGTCTTTCAGCTGTCTACTGACAAACATTTATCAAAATCATATGAATGCTTCCAGGATTTGAAGTATTTGTAACCACAGAGGGGGAAAAGGTGTACTTCTCTGCCAAGCCTGTAACTGTTTTCTCATTTAAAAGAGGAACTAATGTATTGTTGGCAGTGCACAAAATTTTTGTCTTACTGTGATGTATCATTTTTGGGGAGAGGGGATCTATTTAATTTGCTGTCTCAGTTAAGTGATCTGTATGAATAACTGTGGATGATACTGTGATACACTCGGGCTGTTTCTGTAGCAACCACTTGTAGGTTTTTTGTCTATATTTTCACATTTCTTTCCAGAAATGCTTTTTTTCACAACAATTTTGTTCTCAGAAGCGTTGCTTGAATTATTTTTATGTGCTTCATGTGCACACTGTCTTTATATGTGATAGTCCACCACGAACGATTGAGAAATTCTTGTATAAGTTACTGAAAGCACTATGGCAGTCACAGCGATCTTTAGTGATCCTTATGCTTTCTGTAATGAGTGGAAAATTGAATTTTGTAATTCCTCTTCTTCCTTTTGAAGATGGTAGACTTATCTGATGGAATGTTACTTTTGCAGTCGCTGTGACAATCGTAATTTGTGCGGTGGTATAACTCAGCCAACCCCAAATATAAGTGAAACATAAATTGGACTTTAAATTGTGATTGCTGTTTGCTTTGTATTGTTTATGTGCACTGGGATAATACCTCCCAGATATTTTAGTGCTTGATAAATACATGGCATCATAACTCTCTTTTGCCACTGGCAAAGGCTGAAGAATTTGGTATGTACTTCAGACTGTGTGTATACAGCGTGGGTTGTGTGGGTTGCTGTTTATGTTGTTTTTGTTTTGTTTTGTTTTTTAAAAAAAACAAACCACAACCAACATCCTAGAGTGGTTTTGTGTTGTTTCTGAAGCTGTAGTTTCATTTTATCAAATCATTTGAAATAGTTTCAGAAGTCCCTGTCTGGACGATGGTAAATAATCAGAACATGTGTTTCCCTTCATCCCAGCCCTCTCTTGCTTTCTGATTCTCCATGTTCAAGCAATAGGCATGGGGATTTTTACAGGACCGTTGTGGTGAGTTGACCTTGCCTGGCTGCCCAGCCGCTTTCTCACTCGTGCTCCCCTTCCTCCCCTCTCCCCCAACAGGATGGGGAACAAAATAAGGTGAAAAAACTCATAGGTTGAGATAGTTGAGATAAAGGCAGGGAGATCGCTTATCAATTGACGCCATGAGCAAAACACTCAACTTGGGGCAAATTAATTTTACTTATTGCCAGTTAAAACTGGAGTAGGATGGTAGAGACAAAGACAAAAAATATAGAGCACTTTAGAATCATAGAATCATTAAGATTGGAAGAGACCTCAAGGATCATCCAGTCCACCTTCCATCCTCAGTTCATTAGGCGGTAGGGAGACAGTTGGACTAGATGATCCTTGGAGGTCTCTTCCAACGTTAATGATTCTATGATTCATCTCAGGCTTAACTTCAGCCCTTCACTCTGGACCCGTCTACCTCCCTCGGCCCCGAGCGGCGCAAGGGTGAGGATGGGGGGGTTGTGGTCCATTCTAGCAGCTCCTCTCTGCCGCTCCTTCCGCCTCACATGTTCCTCTGCTCCAGCGTGGGCCCTCCAGGGCTGCCGTTCCTGTCAGGAAAACCCTGGCTGTGGTGGGCCTGCATCTCTCACTCTTCCCCTCACCTCTTGCTGCTTGGCAGTGTTTTGCCCTTCCTTAAATACACTTTTGCTGAGGCACCACTGGCCTCCATGACTTTTTTCATTCACAGGCTGTGAAACTAGGAGGAGACTTGCAAAGATACCTCGGTAGCTCTTTATATGCTGGGGATGATGTGCAGTGCTCTAACAAACTAAGCGTCTGACACGGAACATCACCAGTCGTGCAATTCAGTGCAGGCGTTGGGCTATGTGAAAGGAAGGACAATGCTGGTTTCCTTACGTGGCTTCGAATATTTTAGAGTGTTATAATTTTTTGCGATATTAATTGCTCTTAATTTTATCTACCTATCTAAAAAAACTTTCCTAAAAAATTAACTATGTATTTATAAAAATGGAGATACTCAGTAGATACAGATTGCAGGCTTCAGAGCTGTGATGTTTTCCCCTTTCCATGGAGGGTGGACGTATCATACGTTACACATCTGGTGGTGCCAAGGCTTGCAGATTAAATGACACAGCCAGTATGCAGCCAGGGTCGCTGCTATTCTTAATGAGTCTCGATCTGCTTAGTACTTTCACGTTAATAAAGTTAGGAGCTTCTTGGTATTCTCCTGTAATCCAACCAAGCATCAGTATTTTCAGTGACAAATGGGTGTTGATTACTCAGTGAAGATTGATTACAGACTTCAAATTTGCTGGACTGATGCTTGTGTTAATGGCCCCCCTCTAATAATCATTCAATTTACTAAAATCTACTCTAATTTTAGGCCTACGATACCAGTGTTTCCACTTCCTGGTGACAGTTAAGTCCTCATTGATACTGGTTAAACCATTTGGACAATGTGGTGCAACAAGCATGATGGATGGCTTTAATTTGATATTCTCAGGCTGTCTTTGATGTTGCTCCTGCACCAGGGAAACTTGCGACAGAATTAAATTAACACTGCATCTGCTTTTGTGCTTGTATTCCGATAGCCAGAGGGCATGTAAGCCTGCATTAAAAAAATAAAAACTTATTTCTACGTGGTATTGGAGGGAGGGGGACACTGATCCTTGAGGTCTCTTCCAACCTTAATGATTCTATGATCTGGAACTCTCAATTAGAGTGACAACGTTAACAGCCAAGATCCGTTTCTCTTACAGCTGTATCAGGTAGGAGGTAAGAATATTGTTTGTACATATATATAGATTTATATTGCTGAAAATGTAAATAATCTTTTGAGGGAAATGCTTCCTTTTTGTGCAGAGGGTCACAAAATGTCCCATATTACAAGAAAGGGATGAAATAAAAGTGGGGGGAACATAAACATAACATAACATGATTAAATGTGTTTTACCTCGTGTTGGTTTTGTCTTTCATACTAGCAACCTGAACCTAACCATTCCTGAACTCTGAATTCTTAAATAATGTCTTTATTGGTCTGGAAGAACCCATTTACTTTTCTTTCTTGTGACCACTCCTGTGAGCAAGGGCTGTGTCCCCGTGTGAGCAAACATGGCAGGATGTCTACATTTGTTGGGGCTTTTTGACCCAATCCAGGGGCCTGTTAACAAGTTCGATGAGAAGTTCCAGTAATTTGTTTTAAGAAAAACCCCTCTTGCTAAAGATGTTGGTTTGTAATTACAGCAGTCTAGGATTGACTGCTTAGTGATGATTTCAGAACAGGCTTTTCTAGGAAGTTTTCGTCACCTTGCTGACCGGGACTGTGTTTGTTTTGGCATAGTCTGGTGTTACGCAGGAGGTGCTGTAGAGCAGTAGATAAGTCAGCAGGTAATAGCAGGAAGCATTTTTCTTCCTTCCCTTTCTTTTCCCTTATATCCTCTTCTGCTTTCTACACTAAGCTGCTCTTCTCTCTATGCTGTGGCAGCCTTACTCCATGAGGGAGTAGATGCTTTCTGAGGCAGGAGAGATGAAGTTTCCAAGTTCCTTCTTGCTGTGCTGATTGAACCATCAGTTGACCAGCAAATCTATCCAGCCTGCGTGCGGTCTTCATGGTGGACTGATCTCATGCGGCCCACTTGGTAATCTCCGTGTCCTTATTAGATGTCTCTGGAAAGGTGAAGCGCTTTAAGTAGTTGTTGGCAACACTTGTTTAACCTGCAAGCATTTATACATTCCTTTTGATACCCTGGGTAATTGCTTAATCACCTCACCCTCCCCCGTTGTTAATGTCTAAGACCTGAGATGCATAATATAATGCAAAAATGTTTTCTCTAGGATCTAATAGGAAGATTTTTCACATGAAAATACCTTAATTAACCTCCTCATTTTTGTGAAATTTCAGTCAGCTAGTAATTGCAAAGATGAAAACATTTGCCATATTACATGCAGAAATGAACAAATCTGCTTCCAGCCTCTGATGTTGAAGCAGTTGGATTCTGCTTGTAAGTAAAGAGTAGGGTAATGGTAGAGGTGCATTTTTGGTGTATAAAGATGCTGTTTGTTGCTCTGGAAGAAAAATTAAACTGAATAAAACCAATTACTACCTAATCCGAAGCCCACTCAGATCAGTGAGAGCCTTTCTGATGACTTGAATGGGCTCTGGATCAAATTCCTAGTGCACAAATTATAAATACTATAGCTAGGTCACTTTATTCAGAAATACACTGAGCTAGAGACAGTTCAATTTTTCACTAGCATATGCCCTTTTAAGATAGTTCCTCAAATAGTAACATACTCACTGACCTAAGTCCAGACTATTTTACTTTGCAAAGGCCACAAGATCTTGACAGACCTATTGGCGCCTCCACCGATTCTACTTGCTCGGTTTATGTGGCTGGACTTCAATCCGTTCAATAGCCTCAATAGATCCATATCAGTAGAGAAGAGAAAATGAGTTTTACGCTGTTGAGATGAAGTAGTATTTACAAGATTCAGTAAGATTTTTTTCAAAAGCTTAACCTTTCTTTTGGATGCTAAAATACATAGGGGTGAAAGCGTGTGCTGTCTGGGCTGCTCTTTTGTTGCGCAATTTGTCCGTTACAGGCAATGTGTGTCTGTAGATTTAGTTAAATGTGTTCCTGTATCGCACAAGAGTAATTTTTTTTTTAAATATTCTAGGTAGGCAAGTTATTTAAATATTTGACACTTCAAAATGCATCTGGTCCCACACTGGCAACATTACAGGGGTTATACTTTCACTGGAGCTGTACAAAATAGTTTTTTTAATTTCATTATATATCTGTGAAGGTTGCTTGTACAAAGGAAGAAATCACTGAATATTTGCTGAGGTATCTGCATTGGAGGAAGGTCAACTCCTCTCCTCCGAGCTTCTCTCTCCCCCCACCAAAGATAAGTCGGGGCACAGAGAAAGCCTGTAAGTGGCTGGCTGTTCGGCCTCCGTGAAAATTAAATCCCTCTGACTTGGACACCTAAGGATTGAAAGAAAATTGCACAGACTTGGCATTCAAACACTTTCACTGTTCTTGCTGGTTTTAATCACTCTGAAACAAGCAATCCTCATTCTAAACTTGAGATTCAAGTGACTTGGTTTCAGGAAAGAAGCCATAAAAGAAATGTACATTTCATGGAAATATTCGCAGCTGTAAGTTGAATAAGGGTTGTGTTGTTTGGTTTGTTTTTTGTTTTTTTTTAAGACAGGATGAGTCCAGATTGATTTAGACACTCAGCATATCTCTTGGTACATGGATTCCAAAGAAGAAAAAAAGAAGTAATTTTCTTAATAGTTTTGGGATTGCACAGATGTTTTTCAAATAATTGTGTGTTCCAGCATTTCCTCTGAAGTCTTAGAACAGTGTTAAACCCAGGGTAACTTTCTGGCCTCTAGGCATGGAGTTGTTTAAGTTATTGCTACATTTTTTTTAATTGCCTATATTAGTTACGTATTTAAATTGGCAACACCCACGCTCCCATATTTTTGATAGTGTGAGTGGAGAAAAGTCATACCTGCTATCCGCAATGATCACCTCTGTGCCTCTAGGTATTCACTCAGCATATGCCTCTGTATGTGTTGGGTTTTTTGTGGGCTTTTTTTTAGTTTTCATTGCTGTTATCAATAGCACATCTCAGCAACTACCAACATATCAGCACAGCTTATATTAATATTCCTTCCCCTGCCCTTTTTTGATCAGTGAAAGTCTTATGGCTTTATTCCCTATGAGGTTTTAAACAAATAATGACTTATATTCCTCTACAGAATCATAGGATTCTGTTATCAGAGGATGTTATTATCACAGTATCATAGAATACTAGGAACACTGTGAACCTAGACTGCATTCCTTAGCCAGCATAGATTGGGTTGTGTTGAATATTGAAATACGTGTGCCTTGGAGAAGAGAATCGATTGCTTAAAAATGATTTTTAACACTTTGTTCTCTCTAACAAGGTGTTAGTCTCTTGGGTCAGCAAGGAGCTAAATTTAAGCTTCAGCAGTATATCATCACTCTCCCGTCAATTTTTGCATTAAATATTTGCACTGCGCATACCTATATGTACTGCGATAGCAATCCCAGTTAATAGGTGGAGAGTGCATTTATATTATGTGTGAACATCCCAAGTGCTAGGTGCTCTGGCACTGAACCAGCAGAGCATTTGAGCATCTGCTTACCTTCAGGAAAAATGGGCTTGGTTTTTCTTTTAATGAAATCAACATTCATGGTATGAGTTGAATGGTTTGAATTATACAGGTAAAGCAGCAGGGAGGATTTTTTTTGCAAAGTTTAAAAGCTAAAATCACTGGACAAGGCTACTCATATCTTTAATACACACAGAGAGCCTGTATTTGTTAATGCCAGAGTTCTCAGTACCGTGCATGACTGAACCTGTTGTGAGGATCAGAAAAGAGAGAGCTGGAATGTCTGCTATTTATGGTTTAAAATAAGCAATTGGGGCTCGGTACTCTGACTGGATTAATACGCTATTGCATGCTTTAGTTATACATTTATTAAAAATGTTTTATGAACTTGAAATAATGCACTCATTCCTGGCATCCAATGTGGTTTGCCCTAGTTACTCTGTTTTGCTTCTCTTCCTTTCCCCTTATCTATTTTCAGATTGACTTTGTCCAATTTTTTTTTATAACTATTTTTAGAGGTGAATGTCCTTTGTGGTGTATTTTTAATCATGCTGAGTAGCTATATTATGTTAAAGTCTTATTAACGACTGACATGAACTGAGAATGGTTCATTGTACTGGGCAGTAGAGTGCAATAACTTATGACTTCTTAAAATAACTTTGGCTTTTTAATTTCTCATTTTCTACTTCTGAGAGAGATTGGAATAAAAAAATTAGAACCTTTTAAATCCCTTCTGTTACAACATCATAAATCCTTTGCTTATCTGAATTGCATAATTAGCATGGGGTGACAAAGGAGAGGGAGGGGAAAATTTCTGGTACTTGTCCTAGTCACCTTTCATTTGTGAGACAGCTGCACTTACAGGTTGAACCTTTTGGGAATCTGGATGGTTCCCTAGAGTATATGGGTGCCTAGAGGTGCCTATAGCAGGTGCATCGCTGAAACCTGTACCTATAGAAATGCACAGGAGACCTTAGTGGGTTGTCCCTACTGATTGGTGGGCAGGAGAGATGATAAAGATGACCTTTATGGGGAAACAGAGTGCTTCCCATAAGCTGCTGGCTGACCTCAGTCTATGCAGAGACAGACTGGAAACAGCAGTCTCACCACAACATTCTGTCACTCCTGCACACTTCATGTTTTCTAGCACAAATGTCAGTGAGGAAAAAAAACTCTACCCCCTGTTTCAGGACTGTATCCAGGGATTTATGTCTATGAGAAAGCATCAAAGCTAACCCTAACTTTAATTCTGGAAGTCTCCTAGTGTGTTGTACCATTTAGTTGTTAAAATGTAAAAATTATATCTAATGCATGCTTCTCCCATGAACTTATGACCATTTGAAAAAGTATTTGTATGAACTGGCCATGGAGGTGAGGTGCCCAGTCTCTACAGAGGACTGGCACTGCATCTGTCCCTCACTTCAGACTCAGCTCTCTAACAGCCTTTCTGCTACTCGGAAAGGCCAGGAGGCAGTAGCAGGTGGCAGACCTCGCTGCAGACCTCGGCAAACAGACTTGAATGTAGGTGGGTCCTGAGGGAACTGGCAGATGAAGTTGCTGTGCCACTATCTATCACATTTGAGAAGTTGTGGCAGTCCGGTGAAGTTCCCACTGACTGGAAAAGGGGAGACATACCTCCTATTTTTAAAAAGGGGAAAAAGGAAGACCTGGGGAAGTACAGGACGGTCAGCCTCAACCTTGTGCCTGGCAAGATTGTGGAGCAGGTCCTCCTGGAAACCGTGCTAATACACATGGAAAATAAGGAGGTGATCTGTGACAGCCAACGTGGCTTCACTAAGGGCAAATCATGCCTGGCAAATTTGGTGGCCTTCTACAATGGGGTTACAGCGTTGTTGAATAAGGGAAGAGGAACCGACAACATCTACCTGGGCTTGTACAAAGCATTTGAGACTGTGCCACGTAACACCCTTGTCTCTAAATTGGAGAGATATGGACTTGACAGATGGACCATTTGGTGGATAAGGAATTGGTCAACTGGTTGCACTCAGAGGGTTGTGGTCAACGGCTTGATGTCCCAGTGGAGACCAGTGACGAGTGGCGTTCCTCAGAGGTCTGTATTGGGACCAGTGCTGTTTAACATCTTTCTCAGTGACATGGACAGTGGGATCGAATGAACCCTCAGCAAGTTTGCTGATGACACCAAGCTGTGTACTGCAGTCAACATGCTGGAGGGAAGGGATGCCATCCAGAGGGACCTTGACAAGCTTGAGAGGTGGTCCTGTCAAACCTCATGAAGTTCAGCAAGGCCAAGTGCAAGGTTCTGCACAAGGCTTGAGGCAATCCCAGGTGCAACTACAGGCTGGGCAGGGAATGGATTGAGAGCAGCCCTGAGGAGAAGGACTTAGGGGTGTTGGTGGATGAGAAGGTCAACGTGACCTGTCAATGTGTGCTTGCAGCTCAGAAAGCCAACCATATCCTGGGCTGCATCAAAAGAATTCTGACCAGCAGGTTGAGGGAGGGGATTCGCCCTCTCTATTCTGCTCTTGTGAGACGCCACCTGCAGTCCTGCATCCAGCTCTGGGGTCCCCAACATAAGAAGGACATGGAGCTGTTGGAGCAAGTCCAGAGGAGGGTCATGAAGGTGATCAGAGGGCTGGAGCACCTCTTCTATGAAGACAGGCTGAGAGAGTTGTTGAGGTTTTCAGCCTGGAGAAGAGAAGGCTCTGGGGAGACTTTATAGCAGCCTTCCAGTATCTGAAGGGGCTGGAGTAGGGCTATTTACAAGGGAAGGGAGTTACAGGATGAGGGGGAATGGCCTTAAGCTGAAGGAGGGGAGATTTAGATGAGGTATTAGGAGGAAATTCTTCTCTATGGGGGTGATGAGGCACTGGAACAGGTTGCCCAGAGAAGCTGTGGGTACTCCATCCCTGGAAGTGTTGAAGGCCAGGTTGGATGGGACTTTGGGCAGCCTGGTCTAGTGGAGGGTGTCCCTGTCCACGGCAGGGGGTTGGAACTAGATGATGTCTGGTGTCTCGGGCTGTACACACCAGCATTCCTACAGCTTTTGGTGTTATCCCTGAGCTTCCTTTCCTTTCCCAGAGATCTTGAAAATAAAGACAAGGATCAGGTGAAAAACATTCTTTTTCCCCCCTTTGTTTCCCTGTTTCCATTCTAGAGAGGCTGGTTTTATTTTGCCTTCTAGTTGTGCTCTTAACTTGGTTTACAAGTTGCCCTTCTGTGCCCAGATTGTCTCCTTGATTAGTTTTCTACTCAAGAAGAATTAGAGGCATGTGTATGAGGGAAAACTGGGGCCTGTGAGAAGAGTTAAGGAATTGAGAAGTCTGTCTCCTCATTCTCAGAGTGATGGGGAGGAGAAATGTTCTGCTTACTGGACCTTTGCAGCAAACTTCACTTTTGCTTTCACGAAGACAAAACGTAAAGATTTCATAATCCTCTTATAAAGGTTTATCTACCACACTGCGTGCTTAGTCATGGTGTGGTGAGATAAGTGCCATGTGTGAGGAAGGTGTGTAGAATTTGGGTTTGGAACGTGAAGGACCGTGCTGTGATATGAGGTTGAACAGGGTTTATTTGCATAAATGCTTCTTTTTCTTTTTCTTCTTTTTTTTTTTTTTTGCCTTGTAGTTTGAGTGAGGAAATAACAAGTTGATAGGTTGTGGCCTAGAGGCTAAATATTGGAAATCAGCTTGTGAATTAATACTCAAAGTGTAGGGAAAGTATTTCGGTTGAACTACCTAGATATGATTTGCTGTTCTTATCAAAAAACATCCAGTATGATTAATTTGCATTTAGTCATGGAAAAAGCTTAAACTGAGCTATCTACAAATGTTTTTCATTTTAACACTTTAATCTTCCACACTATGTTTTAAACATGGAATAAGTTTAATTTTCTCGGTATAGTCTTAGCTTTGAACTAACTTGTGATTAGAGACATTAGAAGTTTCAAGGAAGCTTGAGGGCAAGTACAGTATCCCAGTCAGAACCAGAACCTGTTCCACATGTAGATATCACTTTGACTGCAGGGACCTCAACAGGTTGCTCAGTCTGGGGCCCGATGTGCTTGAAGCCCATGCTCTGGCGCACCAGCTGGTTGCCACACTGGGATCGCAGCTGAGTTGGATCTGTAAGTTTTGGGCAATGGCATTCCAAAACACTCCAGTTTAACTCACTGGCATTTGGCAGTTCTCATCTCCTTTCTAATCTAGGAGTTGTATGATCGAAGTCTGACTGCTTCAGTGTCCCCGGAACTTCTGATCGGTTTTCATAATGCAGCACTTTTGTGAAAGTGGCCAGATTCATCTAATTGGACAAAGACTCTTCAGATTGCTGCAGTGTTGCATGGAGAAATTGCTGAGGTCGAATTCCTGAACTTCCTCTCCAAGCATTGCTTGGAAAATAGTTGTTTTACAAGCCCCAGGAAAGTGATGCCTGATACGGGCTGCGTGCGTACATGTTTGTTTGTAAAACTGTGTTCTCCATTTTCCTGGTTTCTGAGACTTCAGGGCATGACTCTTCCCATCTTTAGTCTCTGTGAGATCTCTGAATTTAAGTAGCACCTTGCCAGTGGACATTGATCCTGGCCACTCTTACAGTACTTTGCCTTCAGCAGTAGTAATAAATGCTGCTGTTTTCCAAATTTTGAGAAAAAGAAGCTACTCCCTTTCTGGGTCCTTGTCTAAGGTCTTTGCCCTCAAGAGCAGTAAAGCTGAGCTTTGCCCAGAGCATGCTGATCATGAAAACCATTCTTTGACCAGATCTCCCCATCATAAATTGGGGGTCAAAGATTGGACTGAAATTCCTGATTCCAACAAGATGTCATGAGAGAGATGAGGAAGAACATTTTCCCTTCCCTGGACATTGGACCTTCATGTTCTGCATGAAGCACAAGACCTGAGCATAGGCTAGCAACTTACTGTCCTCTTTGTGTACTTTCCTTAGAAAGAATATCCAAGTGCAGGGACCAGGTAAGAGCTGTGATGTGCTCCAACAAATCTAGATTTGGTCTATAACAACAAATCAATAAAGCAAGCTAAGGATATCAGTGCAGCATGGTTTCTGTGTTATAATCCAATCTTTGCCCTGAAAACCTTGGGCAAATTTAGGCGTTGGTGCTTCTTTTACTGCAGACACTTGTCTTTGAGAGTCAATCCCTTTGCTGAGCTTTCTGATAGAGTGTTCAACCTTCATGACTTTGGTGAGGGGAGCTTGCTGTGCAATGCCTTGGTTAAGGTACTGATGTTCTCTTCCATTAATTCACGGGTAGTGATTAAGCCTATTCACTCTGTTTCCGATACGTACGTGGTTTTCTCCAGGTCAGTTCAGAATCAGGGTTTGGATTAAGCCGGTCAATTAAACCCAGGTGGTTAGGCACACTGGTTGGCTTCAGCAGCTTTGTTGGCTTACTTGGTCAATTTTTAGCACCATGAATGCAGAGTAGTTGGAGCCTGCTGGTAAATGCCTTTCTAATAAAATGTGCCTGTGCTATTTCAAGACATTCGGTTGAAAACTGTACGAAGAGCTTTCTTTGCTACACTGAATTATTCTTTCCCAGTAACTTTTCCAAAAGGTAGCATCACTTTGCAGATCTGGAATAGAACAGCTGAGCTGTCTGCTTTCAGTTCTGCTGCAGAAGTGTTTGCAAAAGACAGATTTGGACTAACTCAGGGCGATAACTGGGAAAGCCGAGTCCAGGAATGACCACTGTAGGGTTTTTAACTGCCTTCTGCCACATGCTGCTGCAAGTGAATAATTCACCAGCTTACACTTATGAATAAAATACATGCCTCGGGAAATCCAGCTGGTATGTGCCCTTTTTGTGCTGTCTCCTGTCCTTTTTCTTCCCCCCACTCCGATGTTAAGTCTATGTTCATGTTTCCTGTGTTTCCAGGCCAGAACAAGTTTTGTGATTTAGTCAGATTCTTCCAGGGAATATCTGCTACACCTGAGCCCATGCAGAAAGTAATACAGTGGTGCTTATTCAGCTTTTCATTAACAACTGTGTGTTTTGTAAGTAGGGATTTTCTGTGCTTGTTTGCTGCGTGTTACAGAGCGCAGAAACTGCCTGTGCTCTTTCACCATAACGGTAGGTGCACTAGCAGGAGGGGTGAACCTTCTGGGTTTTCATGCATTGCAAACTTACTCCCAGCCTCAATGCGCAGTGTAGTTTGGAAATCTTTTTGTGATGTGTTAAAATATTATTCTTTCAAAATGTTGTATGAAATATGATGCTCACTTAAAACAAACACTACCACTTTCACCATAAACCATAAACCCCAAAGTTAAATTAAAAATACACCCTCCATACCTTCCCCCTGCCACGCTCCAAAGACTTGCGGTACAGTTAGGGGCTGGAGAAGCTATTCCTGCCTTTCATATGTCCTTGACTTGAAATGCCTCTGGTCTGCCACTGGACCTTTACTGATTAGTGATTGCCAAATGTGACTGAAATCTCTTGGTTGCTTGTTTATATCATAAAGGATTAAAATTAGATTGTGAAATTATTTTCTCCCACATTTAAAGCAGTTAATTATTATAGAAGGGGAAAAAACAATATGTTAACCTCTTCATGAAACCTGTAATCCTGTTTAATTTCTTCCTCCCCAACAAGAAATATAGCTGATTTATTTAATAAAACATCTAGCAGATTTTACAGATCTTATTATCAGTAGACTCTAAACAGATGCTGGTTCAGTTATTGTGTCTGCTGCTGCTTTCATTTGGCTCTGCAGGAGTCAGATATGAAGGAGTTGCAACAGCATGAAAACAAATGCAGCCTTTCGTTCTGCTTTTGAGTCTTGGTGAAAGATCTTGGGTGATCCAAGTTGCAGGGGTTAGCCTTGTAAGTGTACTGTAGCACTAATAATCATAATTACAACGAAGACACTAATGACCTAATCAAAGGGTAATTCTCACAGATATGCTCAAATTCAAGATCCTATTTGAGGCTTTGTCGTGTAGCATGATACCTGGCAGTACGTTTCTACACAGTTTTTCATCTCAAAGGATTGTGAAATGCAGGACAAAACCTAGAGCGTTGGGAGGAACTGGTGGCTTGGCAAGAGACGTCTCAAGTGTATCTTTCCCAAAGGTATTACCAGGAAGTGGAAGTTCCTTTGGCAGTTATGTCCATGTGGTTTCCCTTGCAGGCTAGCTGAAGTACGCTGGGGAGCAGAAGCATCGTAGTTTATGGATCTGCAGGGAAAACCCTGCTTTCTGTCCCTCCTGTGCTGGGCTTTGCTGGCCATCCAGATCCCTGCCTCAGGGTGGCCAGTGCAGAACTACAGCTGCCAGGTGCATTGAAGGGCTTTAATTGGTCATCTGCTGAGCAACTGCTTTGGGATGGAACGGAACAAAACAAAACTTGGGAAGAAAGTCCAAAGCAAATTTTGGAGGTCATTCTCTTCCTCTGCTCTGCTTTCATGAGACCCTACCTGCAGTCCTGCATCCAGCTCTGGGATCCTCAACATAAGAAGGACATGGAGCTGTTGGAGCAAGTCCAGAGAAGGGTCATGAAGGTGATCAGAGGGTTGGAGCACCTCTTCTATGAAGACAGGCTGAGAGAGTTGTTGAGGTTGTTCAGCCTGGAGAAGAGAAGGCTCTGGGGAGACCTTATAGCAGCCTTCCAGTACCTAAAAGGGTCTTCAGAAAAGCTGGAAAGGGGCTGTTTACAAGGACATGGAGTGATAGGACAAGGAGGAATGGCCTTAAACTGAAGGAGGAGCGATTTAGATTAGATATTAGGAAGAAATTCTTCCCTGTGAGGGTGCTGAGTCCCTGGCACAGGGTGCCCAGAGAAGCTGTGGGTGCCCCATCCCTGGAAGTGTTTAAGGCCAGGTTGGATGGGAATTTGGGCAGCCTGGTCTAGTGGAGGATGTCCCTGCCCATGACAGGGGTTTGAAACTAGATGGGTTTTAAGGTCCCTTCCAACCCAAACCATTCTGTGACTCTATGAAAACAGTGCAAGGGCAGGCTTTTCTAGTGGGAAAGAAACTTGAATGATCAGCATTTTTTTTTCTTCATAAAATGGTTTCCTCTTCTTAGTATCCATAGAGAGAGCTTTTTCAATCAAATATTACCGACAGCAAAAACATTATCTAGTGTATAGACAGATGGCAGGACGATAATTGTTTAGAGGGACAGATGGTAGTTTCTTGTACCCACTTTCTAGTTTCTGTGTTTTTAAAGCTCAGCAGTTGCATTGTGCAGCATTCACGGTGCCATAAAATACCAACCACTTTAAATAACTCTGAACCAGGCTTTCGAGTGATTTGTTTAAAAGGAGCCAGTCCTATTTAAAACGTGATCAGCTGAGAATGCCTAGATATTTGACAAAGCAGATTGTAATTTAGAGAAATAGTGCCTAACTTGGATCTTATATTCTCAGCAAATTCAGAGCCCTTCTGCCTCCTTTCTGTTGGTAATAAGAAGGGTGAAATTACAGAAGAGGAATATTCTTTTTTTGCAAAAAGAAAAAAATCTCACTTAGCACTAAGGAGAGGACATCATAGGACTAAAAATATTGTATGAGTTGGAGTGAGCTGCCACAGATATTGTTTGTAGAGACATGGCTGGATTTCCAAGTTAGTTTCTCCCACGGACTACAGTAAATGTGATTAGATCCAGAACATAAAGAATCTTCTACATTAAATACCTACAATGAAAAAACAAATATTTAGTTGTCCCATGAGTCTGAGGATTGCGGGAAACACCTTTATCCTTCTCTACAAAAACTAAGATCTTTTTAGGAGTAATTTTGTGAAACGTGGGGATGCTTCAGGCTGAATCCTGCATGGTTTAAAAAACCTTTTGTTTCTTGAAATCTTCTGGTGCACCTCTTCCTCCCCCCGTCCCCTTTTTCCTGCATCTCATTCTTAGTAACCTAAGTAAAAGGAAAGAAGAGAGATCTGTTCAACAGGATTGCTTTCCGAAGTTAGGCTGATGGGGGCAGCTTTCAGCATGATACACGAAGCCCTCATTTCACAGGGGATCAAGGGTCTACATCGTCAGATTATGTTTTCTGGTGGACTTCTCTTAGCCTCCGCACAGTTCCACTTTATACAGTATGCTGAAGTATTTGCAGGCTTTCTGGGGTGGAGGCTTTCGCTTGGAAGTGAACTACATGGATTCTTGTCTTTGATACTTACTGTTTGTATAAATACCTTTATTGTGTATGAAAGTTCCACCGAAATAGGTACACGTAACTGGAAGACTACAAACTTATTAATACAGGAATTTTCAAACTAGCAGTAGCCATAGCGAGGTGGCTGCACTCCCAGTAACAATCACGTGGCTTCAGCGGTGGTGCTCTGCGTGGGTGGGGAAAAAAAACCCTGCACTTTCAGTTCTCAGCCTTCAGGATGCTATGCGATGAGAAACTGTTCACTCCAAGATAGAGTTAGCTAAAGTGTGAATAGATATGAGCAGCTGAAATATAGTTTCAATGTTTTTTTTAAAAAAACAACTTTGTGCATACATTCTTGTCAGCCACCAATTAAATAATTTTATGGAGGGTGTATGGAGAAAAATAGAAATTTTAAATTAACACTTAGAGCAATGCAGGAAAACCAAACTTTCAGCCAGCGAACATAGAGTGCTCTAGTTCTGAGACTAATGGCAACCCAGACAGCCCAACCTATTTTGTTTTTTAAAATCTTGCATAATCACAAAGAACTGCTAGTGAGCAATCTGGAATCTCAGAATTATTTGAAAAAGATATTTTGCAAATAATTCCAAAGAAGGAGCATGTGTGAAAAGTGCCAAGTATTCTTGGACAATTCGCAAACAGGAGGAGGCTAAATTCATAAAGTAAATGATTCACTACGTATTAGCTCAGTTTTCCTTCTGAGCTTGGAACCTGTTGGAGCTGAAAATCAGTCATCTTGTTATTTAGGAAAACTTTTTTTGTCTTGTTTTCCATACTGTTTTTTGAGTCATTAGTGTCAAAATAAATGTGGAGGCAAGAAGAGTGTTAAAAGACTTTCTTTAAAGTTAAGTCTCTTAAGGAGCATCGCTGTCTGCATGAAGACACGCAATGCCCTGCAACTGTTAAGAGGTTGAATTGTGTGGAAATTTTCCTTTTAAAATTGTACTCTCTGGATCAATGTGAACCTTGCACACCTGGGTGTTTGTATCCATGATCAAACTAACAAAAGGTGGGGGGGTTAATTTTTTTGGGGGGTGGTGGGGTGGTGCAGATTGTTGAATTTAGTATCTGATATAACTTTGCTATCAATTCTTGCAGGGGTCGGGCCTCCCCTTTCGCTGACCTCACTGGGCAGAGAGTGGTGCCAGTACTGAGCACCATCTCTAAGTGCCTCTTTGCAGTCAGCGAGCTGAGTCCGTATCCGTTGTATGCATCGATGCAACTGGTGCGTTCAATCTGAGAGTGCTTGGGCTGTCCAACAGCAGTCACATAGCTGAAGTTCTCCAGTGGTCTTGTCCTTCATTTCCACTGCTCCAGTTAGTTTAATGCTTTTCCTTAACTGCTTCTGAACTCTTTCATGATAGCAGATATATAGCCAATGTCATCTGACAGATTTTTAGGCATCTCTGTTGTAAACATGTAAGTATTCATTTAATGCTTGAATTGCTTTACCATCCTCTGTGGCTGTATTTCTCATTCCTTTCTGAAATGATCTTTCTTCATCCTTGGCTGAGTCCCCTTCTATGCTTTGAGAAAAAGCTTCTTGATATCTAACACTGCCAGCTATACTTCTTCCAAATTTATTTCGGATTCTTTCCTGATTCATGTGTCTTTTTTGTGAACTCTTTCTTCTTCCTCTCTGTTGTCTTGATTCCTTTTTTTTTTTTTTTTTTTTTGGTATGGCATGTTTATTTTAAACCTGATTGACACTTGCAGGTCTTCATAAAAGCTTCAAAAGATTCCTTGAAAAATTACTAATGGCTGCATAAGTTGGTTGTGGCCCTGGCCTGGGGAGGAGATTTGAGCTGAAAATATCTTGACCACCTCTGGCACCTCGGAGGAAGGTCCTTCTCCCTGTATCCCCCCAAAATGGCACCACTCGCACCACCAAAAGGATTTCTTTGTCAGTTGGTATTTATTTCCTTGCAGTGAAGTAGCAGAGCTCTATAACTTGCAGCAGTTGACTGGAGAAGGTGACAGGCGTTACACTGAAGAGCCTTGGCTGTGATGGGCCAGGCTCTGTATCCTGTCCACATCTGTCTGACTCACCACAGCTTGATCCTGGTGCTGAAGGTGAGATCTGGGCTATGGGCACCCTTCCTGATGGCAGCCTGTTTGATGTGCTCCTTTCAGTGGCCTTGCTGCGACCACTCAGAAGTAGAATTATGCTTGTTTGTAAGCAAAAAAGGCAGTATCTCATAGCAGCAGAGGTCTGGACGGATTGTGATGACTCTGAATCTTTATGAGGGGAAGTCATGAAACAAAACAAGATAGTGATAAGGTTTGAAAACTCCTATGAATAAGAAAGCCTTGTCCTTTGAACTCAGTGATGAAACTCTACCCTTCACAGGGGCTGAAACTGAAAAACATGCATGATTATCTCCTTGTTCATAGGAATGGTACTGTTTATCAGGCTATTCAGAAATCTATTGTGCACATATAAAACTATTTCTAAATTAAAAATAAAAATTTCTTCTTTTGCCTTCCAAACTTCCCAATTCACATCCCTCTGCCTAAACCAGCTACCTACAAGAAGGTGGAAGGTGATTTCTGTTAGCTTTCATAAGTTACGCAAAGTGCACTTCATAAATAAGGACAGTTGAACATCTGTTAGATTATCAGAAAATATTTGCTGCTTCATAAGCCTGTGATTTTTTTTCTTCCCCCTTTCCCTACCATTAATCTATACTACTTTGGAACAAATGTTTGCATTAATTGTGCCAACTTTTGAATTAGCAATAGATGAATCTCTAGAGGCTTAAAAATTTGCTTAAGTAAACAACCAATGAATCACATGTTCCTCTAGGGTTTTTTGAAAGTAAACAACAAAATTTTTTTTTCCCTAGTATGAAGAAGGACTTTCCTTTTTTAAAGATAGGCTCTCTGCTTAAGGCTGGAGACAGACATAACTTTTCTAATGAAAAAAAAAAAAAATTTAGAATTCTAAAAGGGTAGATTTCCAGACTTGAAGAAATCATGCTTTTAATGACTTGGAGAAAAGCTGCCCTTTCTGCTAGTACTTTGCTTTACTTTGGATTGACTTGAGTTTGAAGGTGCAATCAGGCCAGCTACAGCAAGGGAACTGGCATTTGGTAAACTGTTGTGTCCTCGGCATGTTCAGTGTTGTTCTGCCCTCTTTGCGTTCCTGTAATGTGATGGCATGAATGGTTAATCTTTTTCTCTAGCAGGGCACCTCAAAACCTAAACCCAAGTATGAAGTATAGAACTGGATGACTTAAAGAGATTTTCTAGGCCTTGTGTGAACTGAATCTTCTCTATGTGCCAGGTTGCGGTGTTTGGTGTTGTTTTTTTTTCCTAGCACTGTATTAATCACATCGCTTGGCAGTAGAGCATTTATTAAACAGACTATTTTCATCAATTATCTCTCTGGTTTTCACATGTGTTATAAGATGTAGTGGCTTTTCCGCTGCATGTTGCAATGAAACAAGTGACGTTCAGGTGAACAGAAACTATCCTGCTTCTGTTCCTAACAAAAGACATAGACTGAAGCTCGTACTGAAAGCCACAACAATAAATTGTTGTCAGTTGCTTTGCTACAGTCAATATGATTTTGCTGTTTCCGGTTCAAGTTGAAGAGATGATGGAAGGATGGCCTTTCTTTGAGTAATTATTTTTATGAAGAAATAGAAATGCTTTAGCATTGCTAACAAGGTGGTATATGGAACCAGTGGCGCATTTAATGTAAATGCAGTTCTGCATCTACATTTTTCTCATTCACATGTATTTAATAATGAAAACAAAATGCAATATTATGAACAAAGTGTAATGTCTTCCTTGTCTGGGAGAGCTTGGGTTCCTAAGTCAAGGTGTGTGTGTCGGTAAAGACATCTTTAAAGACAGAGATCCTGGTGCAAAGCAATACATTACTCAAAGTCCTTATTTTTTTAATTTTGTGCTTGGTTAACCATCTGACATTTTCAAAACTTTTACATAACACCTTTCTTGGGGGTTGTGACTTTTAAGCCACTGGTGCTTTGCTGCTCCTTAGCCATTACATAATTGTGTTCAACACAGATTCCTGGTCATACGACCAGGTAAGAAGCAAGTTAGCTAGTGGGTGAACTTTATGGATGCTGACTTGAGAGCTCACACTTGGTCTTATGTCAGCTACTAACCAGAGTGATAGGCCAGGCATGAAATGCCTAATAGTCTCGGCACAGGAGAGTTCAACCAGCAAGCGGTTAAAGTTTTTCTGGTAACCAGAAACCATAAGTAATGAAAAACGGCGTATCATAGACTGAACACTCCATTAACTTGAAATCTAAATTAAATTTTGGGTAAAAGTGAAAGTTTATAGCAGAAATTCACAAGATTACAACAACAGAAAAATAAATAATTGGGAGAGAAAGGAAATGGTTACGTGAATTCTGAACTGCACATATAATAAACAGCTAACAGTCTGGAGACAGTGTTAAGTATAGAGGAGGTGGATGGAACAACAGTAGTCACTCAGAAGAGCATATTTTATGCTAACCACCATGATGATCTCGAGATTGTGAAAGGAGATCCTGAAGGATGGATAGAGCCTTGGTGGGAGAATGCATCCCTGCCAGGAGTCTCCAGCCTGGTGAGTCTGGACTTGAGGAGGATCTCTGGAGCTTGTCCCCACATACAGCTGCTTCCAGAGGAGGCAGCCCAGTGGGTAGGCCAAGCCAGCTTGAAGCAAGGAAGCTTACAGAGAGACTAGAAAGCAAGGGGGGAAGAGAGTAGATGATGATTGGAAAATCAGGGAAAGGATTTTCTGGATCAGCTACATGCTGGTGGGTGCCTTTTTAGTGGATAGGCACAGCAGGGTCTCACACAGCTGGAGGTATCTGATAAACCGTTATTTCAGCACAATTTCCTCTGCAAATAGTCATGATTGAATGAGGAAGGGTCCATTCATTCTCCTTCCTCTGTAACAGATTCAATGAGCCATGCTTTTTGAGTTATTCTTTCTTTACAGCTGGATGAAATTGCAGAAGGCTGAGATAAAATGGTGTAGTATGAGCAGATGCAACTTTGTTCTCATTAGTTCTCACCTTTCGAAATGTTTTCCTTTCTCTGCGTAACAGCAATGTGACACAAAAACGTTTGAGTTAGCTGCTGGTAAAATGTATCATTTCAGTATTGTTATTTCGCTACAGTCACTTTGAGTCAGAAAGTGTTGGCTATTAATATTGTATGCGTTTGATGCTAATCCTCTGCCTCTGTTACGTGGTAAGGTATGGTACTGCTTGTACTATGAAACGGTGAGGAGTCTGGGCTCATTTGTTCATTCCTGTAAACATTTTCTGCTCTTGATGAAGATGTAAAGGTACTCTTTGCTCTCTGCAAGAAGAGAAGACAGACTTTTAGAGACTTAATGTTTTGGAAAGCATTAAGAGGCAGCCCCTGAGGGCTGAGATCTCAGGCTTTATTGAATGAGACTGAACCTATGAGTATGTCTTGTCTGGTGTGCCCTTCCTTTAGCTAACCCTGATAATAGCCCTGTGAGTGGGAGGTGGTCTGCCCTCATCAGCACACTGAATTTGGAGTGTGAGCTGTATGTGGAGCTGCCATGGTGGGGTGTGCAGCCCCTGCTACCACAGTGTGGAGTGTGAACAGTCTGAAGCTTTGGTATTTCCCCCGGGAAGTTTATGCTCTTCCCACCAGACTAGTTTCAAAAGGGCCGGCAGCATCTCTGCTGCCTCTGCCCAGTCTGAAAAGCCAAGCTGGTTGTTATGCCTCTTCAGTGCTTGCTCAGGCTCATCCGGCTTTAGATCTTATTTAGTAGCTATTTGATTCCAGCCAACTTTCCTGCCTAGGCATGGCAAGTGACAGTGAGTCACTGAACAAATATTTTTTCCTGAATAATATTCTCTTTCCAGTGATTAATCAGTTCTCTGCATCTCATTTTATGTTGGAATGTAACTTCAAGTGTCTCCTCTCTTGTTTAAGAGGAGGCAAACTCATCACATAAACAATACACAGTTCTGTTTGCTTGAGTGTATAACCATTAAAAGAAATACGACTAAGCTCTGGGAGACTATGGGCAGCAGAAAGTTAATCACTATTTCCTCATGCTTTGTGTATCTGTCTCTTCTGGTACTCATTAAAAAAGGACATCAGTTCCCCGCTAAGTACCACACCAGATGCTACTTATTCTGAATGAGAACTGAAGGAACCATCAGGAAGGGAAAATTCACATCATTTAAGTGTGCAATGAAAGCCATTTGCAGTCATGTAGGGAAATACTGTTTTAGAATTGCTATTAGTGAAGTTTCACAGGGATGCAGAATATGATGGTGACCTCCAAACACGAATATGTTTGTTTTCCAGAAGGTAAGGAATTAATAGCTTAGGGTGGAATAATCTAATTCAAACTGGTGCTAAATGATGAGTCACTCCCTATCTTCTCTTTGCTTGAGAAGGTTAAGCTCCTTGCAGTGCTGTTAAATCATTTTGACCCAAGTGCTGTATGAGTTTCAAGGAGATACTCTACTCAAAATCATCACCTTCTTAAAAATTGTTACCTTCTAATGTTATTTCTCTTTGCTTTCACCTCTGACTGTAACCAGTTTCTGACTGTTTGTCTGGATATATTTTGAGTTTGGGGGAAAACATACTCATGAAATGTTGTGTATCTGAAGATCAGGTTCATATATACATTTTAACTTAGCTATGCCCAAGGTGAATTTCCCTCCAAAGAAGTCTGAGGGAATTTAGAATTATAGAAAGATAGCCTAAGGTGACTAGCTTATACATAGTCAACAAATTTCCATGTGCCTATTTGAGAGTAGATCCTGCCCAAAGAGACTGACAGTTTGGCTGGAGTGTAGACCAAAGGTAGTATTTCCATGGAATGATCCAATGTTTTGATCACTTGACATGCAGGATTCCCCTAATATGAAATCAAAAAAGAAATTGAAAGTTATGCCTGTTTAAAATATATTTTGCTGAAAACACTAAAGTCTATGTCAGTGAGCAGTAATACATCTGTTTTCCTGAAGGGACTTGTGTTCACTGAAGGGTCTGTGCAGTGCTCAGGGTGATGACACTTTTGTGGCTCTTGATTCTGGGCATTTGTTATGCACCTTTGCTGAATTCTGCAAGAAGCAGCCCTGTAGTGACTGTGTGGCCCACGACCCCTTTATAAACCACGGAAAGCTTTCTTAGCTGGTGTATTACTTTTTGTTTGCTTCAGCCATTCTGGTAATTCTGTAAGTATAAACTCAAGAAAAATCAGAGATCTGTTTGTACTCTTGCTGTTCAGAAAATTTGCTGTGGAATAGTGGTCTGGCACATCTGTAGTGACCAACAGCTTTATTACAAAGTGGTGGGCATTTTGGTTGGGGTTTTTTTGTTTGGGTTTTTTTTAAACCTGTAACACATTTGTCCAACATTAAAAAGTCCCTGTGAAATATATAGGCACAGATAATATTGGATTTCTGAAGTTAACCTGAGAGCTGGAAAGACTTGCTTATATCTAATGGAGCAATGTGATTTGGAATAAGATTCTCCTTTTTTGAGCTACTGGGAAAGAAGAAAGTGTGACAAAATGTTTGTAGATCTGAAGACACTTGCGACAAAGAGTGGAGGAACACCGACCATAACGCATTCCTACCAGTCAGTGTATATTTACCAGAATGCTATATAGTACATTTAAAGCTAGTTCTCTTTCTCCTTCCCCAGTGAGCCTAGGAAATAAATTCAGTTTAAGCAAACAAACATTTCCCTGCTGAGGAGTCTGTGCAGTGGCTGTCAGAAAGGACATTTTAATTTATTGGTTACTGAGAAGTTGGCTGGCCCTAGCACACCAACAAAGTGTTCTCTACTGCAGTTGTTTGCCATACAAAGTATACTCAAATCATCTTCAGTGCTGCTGGTAGCGTTTTTATAGTTCTGGCTTCTGTGAGCAGTCAGTGCTGAGTAGTCCCTGTTTTGCCTTTTTTTTTTTTTGATGAAAGTGGAAAATTTCCCAGTCTTTACGTCTGTGTCTCTGATTTATAATTCTGAAGATAAGATTGACCAATGAAGCTACTGCAGAACTACATTTAGTTATGGAATGTGTCACACTCTTTCTCGTTATTTCTGCAAAATAGGCAATGCTGATTAGATCTAAAATTTTGCCTCTGGAAAGCAGGAGATGACACAGCTGTGGGCTAGTTGATACAGGCACGGTGTGACCTGTCTGCAGAGCAGGCTCATAGCTGGCTAAGGGGGCAATGCTACCCTGGGGAGAGGGGAGTCAGCAGCACTCTGTAAGATTTGCTCTACCATCCTCTTCCCTCTCATCTGCTTCACTTGTGTTCTATTTCTCAGTAAATATTTTGATTTTTGGTTATAATTCCTTTGCCAAAGAGGAGAAAGCTTACTGCAGTATTGGTAGTGCATTGCGATGCGCTAGATGAAACTACTAGTTTCATGGATGTTTCACGTGATCTCTCTTCAGAGCTGTAGGTTATGCTCCCTTTACGATATTAAAAGGTTAAGAGGAATTCTAACACTGTCAGTGCTGGAAAACCTCTGGAGAGACATGATCCAATTAGTGCAGAGTCTCTAGTAGCGGTTGCTTTATAAAATAGCACTGCTTTGAAAATGCTGTCCTTTGTAAATGAAGGAGATAGAGTGGTAGGAGGAGGTCCACAAAGATGAGCCTGTCTTTCCCTCTGCTGTCTGCCCCTCCGTATAGGATTAATTAACTTATCATTGGGTTTGGGCTGAAGACACTAGTGGCTTTCTACTTGGCTTTTCAAGATGTACAAGGGGCAAGGGCATGCTGCTTGCAGGCAAAAAACTACTGCTGATCCTTCTTGTGGAATTTCCCAGTATTTGCTGCTTTGTCTCAGATTCAGAACATTAAATGGGCTTGGGCTCTTCCAGTGTTTTTTGATGTTATGTTGTGACTTCGTCTCACTCCAGCTCTGGAAATTCAGAAGCTTCCAGGCCTTAATTCTCTGGACTGTCAAGCCCCACTCTGCCGATGTGAGGCCTTTTGGCCTCCGTCTTGTAGTCTGTTGCTATAGCACTGGCATCTTGTGCATTTGGAGCATGGACCTGTGGTGGCTTCCCAGGCTCAGGAGAAGGGACAGCGTGAGAGGTGCTGTACCTCTGGGACTCCTGTCCCCACACGCATGTGGACAAGAACCTGTTTGTGGGATGTGTGCCCTCTGGCCCTTGGCTGCCACCCAAGCAGCAGCACTGAGAACATTTGGGAGGTTATTTTGTGTGTGCTTGCAGCCTGAATCCCCGGTCTGATGTCCTTTTGCTTGCTGCAGACAAGTGAGAAGGAGGTTAGCAAAGAAGGAGCAAATAATTGGTATTTAGTTGGCTTTTGTAATTTAACCCGCTCACCCTGGTTTGCTGTTTGCATCATTACTAAAACCAGGCAGAGCTTTTGGCACAAAGAGCTGTTTAACTTAAAAGCCAAACCTGTTTTCCTTCTGTGTGGGAGCAGGCTTTCACCAACCAAGGTTTATTTGAGAAACGTGGTGAAACATGGCTAGCCATGGGCTGTGTATCCTGTTCTGACCTGCTGGATTGCCCCTCCAGCTTAGCTGGCCACTGGGTATAGCTAACGCGGGGTGTCCACACTGGGTGTAGCAGAGTCCCAGAGCATAGAATCATAGAATCATTAAGGTTGGAAGAGATCTCAAGGACCATCCAGTCCAACCATCCCGTCTGTGTTGTCCCCCCCCAGCCCCCCCCCTATTACCCACTAAACCATGTGCATAAGTACCACATCTAACCTTGGAGACAGTAGGTCCAGCTAGTCTGAGGCTCCTGCAGGCCATGGCCTTTGTGGTGTGGGAGCTCAACTACACCTGGAGTCTCCTCTGCCTGGGAGCAGAAGACGCCCAGAACTAAGGTGTGCACAAACATCCTGGCTTTTGTAATGCAAACTGCAGTCTGGGGTTTTTCCAGCATGGTGGTGTTTCATCCTTAGGCATTTGGAGCAGGTGGGGAAGGTCTTGGCTTAAAAGATGTCCTCCAGAAGGAAAAGGAGGGAGGCTTCTGGGGAGGGCAATGAGCACAGCAGCGCCGGCGCATGCTTGTGAACTTGCGTGTTTTCGGTGAAATGGATGGCGTGATTTAACTTGCTCTTCTGTTTTTCTGTTCCTTCTTTACGCTGTGCTTTTCTGGTGAAGCTTAGTAATAACTTCTTCCATTAATGCATTTCCCTAAGCCCATGTTTGGGTGTTCCCACTCCTGAGATCAGCAGTCCCAAGAGTTTGCGTTCAGGCTAGCTGGAAGGCTGTTTAGTGCCGTGGTTTGGGTTTTTTTTTTTCTTCTCCTTTTTTTTTTTCCTTTTTTGCATACTGCTGCATGATTCTGTTCCCCTGTATGCCAAGTAATTACTACTGAGCTCCGCAAACTTCTCTCTTGGCACTAATACCTCAAGGACATGGAGATAGCTGTGTCCCCCTGTCTCCCCCCACCTGCCTTTCTTGATGCCATGGATGTAGCTCCACAATATGATTACCAAAGGGGGTCTAAGTAAGCCTGCCAGCCCTCCACAACCCCAAACCAGAGCCCTCCTAACAGTATTTTCTGTGCACATGCAAACTCTGTCATCACTATCTTTAAGGCAGAGCATCTGCTGTTGTCCTATCACCAGTTATCTCCTCCTTATAGCTTTGCTTTCCTCTTGGGTATGCTATCGCATAGACACCTTGTTTTCTTATGTTCTATGTGATACATCCTCAGGGTTTTGAAAAGACCTGTACATTCAACGACCTATTTTTTATTACTATGTTTCTGTATCCATTTACCCTCTCTTCTCATGTTCTGTTTCGATCAGTGATCTTGCTTTTTCCTCTCTGCTACATGACCATCCTGTTTTGTGCTGTCTCATAGTTCAGACATGACATCTGATGAGCCTTTTCCTGTTTCCTTATTTCCCTGCCCCTTTTTCCTGCAGACTTTTGCAGATTCACTTTGGTTAATTGTGCTTGTGTTTGGCAGGAGCTGCTGTCATAAACTCTAACACAGCTTCTTGAAGAATTTTACATCTTTCAGTTCTCTGGCTGCTTTGAGCTTTTAACTAATTTATCACCCTCATCTTGAAAGCATAGAGCTTGTCTGGAAATCATGGATTTTTGTTCTTCATGAGATATGCATCTATACGCATCCTGTGGAGCAGAATTATGAAAGGCTTTGCTTGGTCTTTGCTAATGCTAAGCTAGTTTTTGAATGGAGCCTGATATTTATTGACTATCCAAATCCTAATGCTCACCTGTTGTGTGAGCTTGCTCAGCATCTCTCTGTCTCAGCGTAAATTTCTGAATAATAGTAATACTTACTTCTTTCTCCAGAAATGTATAAACAGGTATTTTCCACTGGTTTTCATCACACCACATTTTGCCAGATTTCTTGTTTTTGTTTCTGAGGTTTTGGTTGTTTGTTTTAAATAAATAAATGCAAAGGATCTCCTTCCAGGGTGAAAACCAGGGAGGTGAGGTCAGTCCTTCCAGGATAAAGCTCTTCTATGCAAACTCAGTTATGGAAGGAGAGGTATTGCTATCCGTCCTTGTAAAGCACAGTGTAAGATGTAGAGGATCTGCTTCTGCCTGGAAGGCTTCTTCAGACAAGTATTTTAAAACAAACAAAATCCACAGTGATATTTGCCTCCAACATAAGTACTACCATTTTTGTGGATTGCAGTGAGGACTCTTCCCACTCCCAGTGCTGTCAAAAATGTCGTAAATTAAACCTCTTAGAGAACAGCCTGTTATAATGAAAAAAATAATTAATGTTGCGTAATGTTATATACTGTATATAATTTTGGTCAAATTTCCATCTAAAAATATGTTAGTAATTACTTTCCCACAGCGTACCATCAGGCTTTAAGTTTTTGTGAAATACTGCTGTAACACTAGAAATGTTCTGCTTTCCTTTGCAATGTCACTGGGAGGCTCAGAAGTTTCCTCTTTAGCCACAGCAAAAGTGGAATATAGTCAGGTCCTCTGAAATACATTTATATGACGTGACTCCAACAGTTGGCCTGAATTTCCAAAACATTTGTGAGACAGTTCAGGGACAGTGTCATTAGTGGAGTCATTTAATGTGCTTAATTATGCTGTAGTGCCTAAACTTTCTGTGTGTGTGTGCGCTATAGGAAATCCAGCATTAACAGCTTTGAGTTCCTGGGGGCAGTAGTGAAATGCAAATAATTTTGTGTTGATATCCTTTGTGTTCATCTGTGTTCACGGTGAGTATGAGGTTGATTAGTCTAAAGCTTTCATAGAATCATAGAATGGTTTGGGTTGGAAGGGGCCACAAGGATCATCTAGTTCCAACCCCCTGCCATGGGCAGGGACACCCCCCACCAGCCCAGGGTGCCCAAAGCCCCATCCAACCTGGCCTTGGGCACTGCCAGGGATCCAGGGGCAGCCACAGCTTCTCTGGGCACCCTGTGCCAGGGCCTCAGCACCCTCACAGGGAAGAATTTCTTCCTAACATCCAATCCAAATCCCCCTTCTTTTAGTTTAAACCCATTTCCACTGAATTGGAAGTTTTGTAATAGGTTTAGACACAGATAGGTTTGGGCCCTATTACAACTTAACTCTTTCCCACTTCCCTGGCAGGATAGCATGTTCTGAGTTTTCTGTAAGTTTCTTAGTTTTCTTTAAGTTATTGACCACATGCATATGAGGAAAGTATTCACAATGCAAAACTATTTAGAAAAGCTTATTTAATCAACATTGCACAGCAGAAGTTTTCTGTGGTTCACTGAAAGGAGAATTGAATTGCATCTAGTTCAAATTTGGAAAATGAGCTGTTGGATAATAGGGAGCCTTTATCTGGCAAGTATCCAAGCTGAACACAATTTGAGTTACTGCCTAGTCAGTCTTAATGTTTAAAAGTTTGTCAGACATTAAGGAATATTTTAGAAATTAATCTCTCATGCTTGTCATTTAATACTGCTATCTTTCTAGACCTTCCTTTGCAAACAAGAGGTTTATCTCGGTTATAATAATATAGTGTAATTAAGTGGATGAGTTTATTAATTAGCATTATAAAACTTTTAAATTAAATGTAATGGTGAAGGGCCTCCCGAGGCCTAGCCATGCTGGAGATTGTTGTGTTTTCATACATCGTTCTAAACAGATAAGAGGATGTAAAAATATTAGTATAACTGGTGACTCTATTTCACTGCTTTATGATCCTGTGATTTGAGTCATCAGCTTTATGTGTGTTAACAGGTGGATTTAATCCTGAATTTCACCCTTTAGGTCTCAGTGCTTGTAGATTTGGGCAGGCAATGCCATACAGCCCAAATCCTTAGTCTTCAGCCTGAATGTGTGTTCCAAAATGTACATTACATTTGAGGGCACTCCACGTGTGCCTGTGGTGTTGCAAGGAGCCTTCTGCTCCTGTGTTTCATTTCACTTCTGGTCTCTTTTTCCTTGGGCTCTATTTGCTATTGGACAATTTCTGTCTGACCAGGAGTGGGTGGTGAAGCTCTGCTGGCTTGTTTCCCAACCCATTAAAACAAGTTGCTCACCCAAAGCACCATCTGGCCTTGAACCCGCTCAGCTCCTCCACCTCTAGGCTACTGCTGTGCCCTACTTTTACATGGCCATGCAAGAACATGGGGCATCAAAGCACCTGCTGTTTAGGCTTGGCCTTAGGGCTGCCCTCAATCTAACTTGCTCTACCTGTATAGATCCCATTTGGATATTTTCTCCCTTGGAGTGACCTTAGCTTCACTGAGAAAATCCAATTTGTACAGACAAGTGGCATCAGGACAGCTGGGATCGTTACTCCACACGTAGTTAACAACCGGACAGAATTTATGTGAGGCCTCAAGGGAAGAATTTGAAGTTTGATGAGCTCCCAGTATGATGGGCCTGTGCTATGTTGTCCCTCTCCATCTCTCTTGTTTCCTGCTTTGATTTGAATTTGATCAACAACTGTCCTGCAGGCACTTTTAACCTTCCATTGAATTGGAAAATTAGAAAAAAGGAGGGTATCTTGGGTTATCTGCCAGCATAGTCCAATCTGTGAGGAGAAAGCTTAAACTCTCTCTTCCTGCTTCGTTTGAGGAGTCGTATATTTTGTTAAATGTGACAACTCTTCCTAGAAGTAATAGTTATTAATATCTAGTTATTGGGGACGTTAAGTTTACCTGTGCCAAAAAGGTCTTGTTTATATATGGAAATGGCAGTGGAAAAGGAAAGTACATGACATTGCTGAAAATGGCTTTAATAAGGAAAATTATCTCAACTACTGCCTGACAATCACAATACTAGACACTGTAGAGAAGCAAGTGTTGGCACAACAAGGGTTCAGACCAGCAGCAGAGGCAAGGGTGTATTTGTACAGGCAGCAGAAGCTGTCATACAGGTATCCAGGCGAAGGTAAACTGAAGCATAGCCTCGTGCCATCAGAGACCAGCGCAGGTATACTCCTGTATTTGCAGCTGAGTTCTGTAAGGTGGTGGGGTGCTACCATGCTATAAATCCTGCCTCTCCTTTGCCAGCTTTGTGTTTGAGAGCTTGTTGCAGTCCTAACAATAGAGAGAAAGAAAAAGAAACACGAGTTGTGAAGAAGAGACCTTACGCTGGTGTGGGTGAGGCTGCAGGTTGTGGAAGGATGGGGAGCAGAACCACTGCAACCCCTGGCTTGAATTGCTCTGCACCGCCTCTCACTGTGGTCACCCCTTGGACTCGCAGCTTTCCCTGGTGTTGCAGATTGTGCTTGGGCTGTTGCGGGGAGATATTGGTGGTGGTTGTTGTATGGATCTCAGCAGTGAATGTTCCTGTAAGCAGCTGCCTACTTCTCCCTAAAGTACATTGCCTACGCAGTAAGAGCAGCTTGCATCAAGAACAAGGCAAGTACGCAGGTTTTTTCCTTCAATAAGACAATGTAAAAAAACATTCGTCATGCTTGCTGGGAGGTGGTTTTAATATGTTCTCCTCTTCTTGATGGGCTTTCATTTTGCTACTACTTTATGGCTGTGGAAAAAATACATTTTTACCTCACCCATCAGTGCCGTAGCAATATGGAAAAAGATTTAAAGTTCTAATATATATTGGAAATCTAGCCATGCAGTCTGTGCTGCAGGAAAGAAATCCAGACAATTATTCATAGAAGCTGATCTAAACTTAAACCCACCACTACTGATACTTTAAACTGGTGTTTCAGGAATAAAACAGTTAGCAAAATTCACATGCCCTGTGTTTTCCAACCTAAACGATTCTATGATCTTAATTTGAACAACCCCCGTGAACAGTCCTTTTCTCTGTGGCTATCTCTGTTTGAGGCTTGCATTCCCACAGGGGATGGATCTATGCAGCACACCATAAGAAATAATTTCATGCACCACTGCAGTCTCTTGAAACTAATTTAACATCCTATTTTGTTGCAGTACTTCTTTGTGGTAACAGGCACAGCTTACTGGCATGCTGGCCACATTCCTCCTCTTTTGTTTGCTTTTTTCTTTTGTTTTTAGTACTTAGCATTTAGCTGTTTATATTAGCAGTGCTGCTAATTAATGAGGTCTAGTCTAAACAGGTAATCATTCTCTTTTTCCAGGTGGTTAATGGGGGCTCCTATTAGTATCACCAAGGACTAGCCAGGAGTAAGTGTTTGTTTACACACATGAAGTTGTCCTCTAGGGTGCTCTAGAAGGAATGCAAAACGACATATTTTCTGGTATCTAAGCAAAGCCTGCTTCACATAGGTTAATCTTTAAATAGTGCAGAGTAACTCAAAGGGTCAGTATCCTTGTATTCTTAAAAATTTCTGGGGTACGCTTAGTTTCTTTGTATTCTGTGAGTTAAGTAAAAATATCACCAGAAGTTATAGATGTCTATCTGAATTTAATCTTAATTGTTACTCCCGTATTAACTGAGTTGTTGCTAGCAATATTTGCTAGGCCAAAAGGTTTTTTTCCCCCTTTTCTCAAATATTTATATCTCGGCTCTTTTTGAGGTCTTACATGGGGATTTTCAGGAGTCTCTGCAACTGGAGTCCGCTGACTTCTATTCAAATGTGTGCTGCTAATCACTTTGAGACTGATTAAAAGGAATGCTTAAGTGAGACTTCAGCAGGAGGTGCATAACTCCAAAACTGAGTTGCTGCAAAACTTAGAGGCACTTACGGGGCCCTGAGTGTAGACCAAAGCACCCTCTTTCTCCATGGCAGGGAGTTGGCACTGGATGATCCTTGTGGTCCCTTCCAACCCAAACCATTCTATGTTTCTGTGATTCCTCTGGCATGGAGCAGGGGGGTTTCACCCATGTGCTATAGCCAAAAGTTTGTTTTTAAGGAGCAGGTTTTCTGAAGGGAGTATTCCTGAACTGGACTCTCTCCATTAAAATACAATTGATTCTGCTACTTTTGGAAAAATCATGACCTTAATTTTTAAGTGAGTGATTAAATGTGGTTCTAGAAGCCTGGTGCGGTGGCTACAGTAAGTAATTAGACCACCTAGCAAGCATTAGAAAATCATCTTGAAGCAGCGTTCTGTAACCTGGCAAAGGTAACTGGGATGGGAGACGCTGCATAGGTGTTTCTGCGTGGCAGGCACAGCTCATCTGGCTCCGGCGGTGGGCAGGCTGGGGTCTGGCTGTGCCCCTCTGGGTTTCTGGGCTCCCAAGGTTGCCTTAGGCCTCTGGATGCTGTCTGAGCCAGCCTAAAGCAACTGTATTTCCTACAGACCGGAATTTACCACATCCTGATATTATGTGTAATGCTACAGAGGGATAGAAGCTTGTGGGGTGAGGGCTCTTTGCTCAGAAACATTTTAAAAGGCAACTGATCTACTTCATTTTGACTGCATCAGTAATACCAGCTGGAAAACAGGGTGAGAAGAAAATACCTGTTTGTTAATCTGTCCATTCACAGTGTTTTTAAGTCTGTGTGGCCAGCTCTCATCTTCAGTTAATTTGTTCCTTTCATAAAACTTTAGTTCGGTCATGTGAGAAGACATGGAATGTCATTGGAAAAGAGCTAGAGATTCATAAACAATTAGTGGATTTTAATAATTAATGTAGTAATAGGGTCATAATGCTTCCCAGAAGAGAAACAATGTCTAAGATCAAAGTAAAATGTGTAATAAAAATGTGTAATAAATTCTACACTATTCACGTATGGCTCAGCTGTAGTGCTAGTTTAGGTTTTAGTGTATGGAAAAATGCAAGGATATAACTTGCTTAAAGAGTCAGCAAAGTGTTATCAGTTCATCTTTAAGTGTAATGAGAGATTTTTATTACTCAAAAGAGCAGAGTGACCAGTTCACTAATTTTCTCCATCACTAGAGGGCTCAGATCACTTTCAGAACATCATGCATCTTATCCAACTTTGATGTTAAAATAGTGCTTCATCTTTGTGCAATGCATGTATGTTTACGTACAGAGAGGGAGAGACATGTTTCAGTTGTTCACGTGCTGAAGCATTATGACACTTCTGACTTGCCTTTCTCTTGCTGTTAGGAAGTTCCATACAAGCAGCTAAGGACGTGGCTGTGTTCTGCCCCATGGCATTTTTGTGTTCGTTTTATTTTTTAATTTTCTATGATGTTTCCATCTTTTGGTTTTTGAGTTCTTTTCTGAGGTGTGTCTTTGAAAATACATGTTAAAGCTAGTAGATGTGTAAGCAGATCAGAATGTTTAAATCTGTGTGGCATTTCCAAGTTTGTAGAATTCAGTCAAAATTAGGAAGCATTTCTTTACTGAGAGGGTGGTCAAACACTAGAACAGGCCTCCTAGAGACGTGGCCGATGCCCCAAGCCTGTCAATGTTTAAGAGGCATTTGGGCAATGCCCATAACAACGTGCTTTAACTTGGTCAGCCCTGATTTGGTCAGGCAGTTGGACTAGATGATCACTGTAGGTACCTTCCCACTGAGATAGTCTATTCTGCTCTATTCTAAACTGGGAGATGCCACTCTGGTACATGACAGAGTGATCCATTAATGACTAGACAAGTTCCCAGAGCTCCTAATAAGATGGGAATTGTGGCACAGATGGAGAAATCTTTCATTTGACCCTCCTAAGATGCTCTTTTTGGGGGCTAGCCCCTGTGCAGGTAAGCAACAGAACTGCAGTATTGCTGTCAAGATTTTTTGTACCGGGTATTACTCACGCATTCACCAGAATGCATTTCCATCTCATGGAGATGTTTTATTTAGTCTATTCCTAGATTAATTTTGTCTCTGGAATATTTGTGAGGAGGAGAACTAATGATTACACCCTGGGTAGGCTTATGGCTATCTCAAGGAATATTAGAGGTTATATTAGGGCTTCTGAGAGGTTAAAGTGAGCTGCTAGTAGAGGAAAATGAGTGGACCAAATCTAGCTCAGCTTCCACGAAGACGGCTGAAAATGCTTTACCTTGGAATGGGAACAGGAGTGGGCTCTCAGCAGAAGTGTCACAGATATGGCTCAAATCCTTCTACTGAGGAGGTTCTCTTTCTTGGAGTCCTACTGTTGGAAAAAGAAGGGATATTTGACACAAATTTTTTAGACAGCTTCTTTATATAAATTCTGGGATTGTGGCTACGATACTCATGAAGGTTTGGATGCAGTTCAGCTTAGGGGAGCATGGGAGTCTGGCTGACAGCTTCAGACTTTATTTGGGCTTTGTTAAACTATGATGTTCAGAGTCTGCACGCAAGCTTTCCTTGTGGGAGTTTCTATTGAATGTGTAGGCTTACAAAGCTCTTAACTCTCTAGCAAAACAAAATCCTAAAGAAGCCTAAAATCTTGATGGTAGCATCACTTTCAAGCCTCTTGTGTTCTTAGGCATTGAATCTAAAAGAAATTGAATGAATCAGTGATTGTTATAAATATCTTCAGTGCTTCATATAATCTGACTAATGATTACATGTGTTATAAATAATACCAAGATATTGTGTTGTGTTGCTGAACTGTATCAGTAATTTGGTTTTTAAGTTGTCTCACAATAGTTCCTGGCTTATTTCATATCTAGAGTATTGTTGAACCTGAGCCAAAGTTCTTTTTATTTTTCATAATATTCACATTGGCAAGAAAACGTGTAGTATTTTTGGTAGATCTTAGAGAAAAATGGAGATGTGCTGTTAATTAGAAAGACACAGTTGCTTACTGTGTTAGGTGGGATGTGGGCCAAAATCTGGTTCTGCTTTTAGTTCTGAAGTTCATCAAGGTACGAAAAGTATTGCAAGCTCAAAGCTGTATTCAGTCCCTGGCTACTTTTTGTGTTCTTCTCAGCACATAGTTCTGAGCTGCACTTTGTTGAATATGCATGTGAGGCTCCTGCCTCAGCAAAGGTCAATCCTTTTTTCCTTTTTCTTCAATGAGCAGCTATTTGGAAAAGCGTCCTCAACTTTTGTAAATGGGACCTTGATCTCATTCTTTGCGATGCTGTTGGGAAAGCACCCGTTAGATCTGGTGACCAAAATGCAAGTACTGTTCTCTTGTGTCACTGATGAAGTTGGTCTGAATTTGCAATTCATTCCCAGTGAGGAGTGTTTCCAGGTTTGGAGTGGCTGCCATTTGTAGCACTAGGAAGTCAGAAGAAAAATCAACAAATTATTTATCATTGCCTGACTTCGTTAGGAACGTTTAAGTAGCTAAAGCAGAGTCCTTCTGAGTTTGTGTTTAGCTGCACGAGTTGTGCCAGTGAGTCTGTTGAAGAGGTTTGCCCTGACAGTGTGCCATACCCGCAGCATATAGTCCCTTCCCAGGTAAAATTGCAAAGGAGTATCTGCCCTTGGATCAGAATTGGAAGGTGCATGTGTTGCAGTGCTGTCCACCTCTTGCATTCTGTCTCTTGGAGAAATTGGGATGACTGTTTCATTCCGCTGTAGAAAGGAAGCAGATGGGTGTTATTTTTATCCTATATGCTGAACTCTGGAAAGCCCTGGGAAGAACAACTTTCCCAGTGATACCTGGCCAGTACCTTGCTGTGAATGAATTTAGAGTTACAACCTCCTTTTTTGGGAATATTACCCTACAATTCTAGACTTTGTAGTTGTTCTTGGTGCTTCCTAGAACATTTAGTGATGCAGTTTCACTAATCCATTTGCTCTGCTAAGCTCAGTAAGTGGATTACAGGGTTTTTCTGTCACTGTAGATCTTGATCGCTTCACAAAATGTTTTTCATCTTGATTTGATACAGGAGAGCTGAAAAAAAAGTACAGATATCTGTATTTCATCTAAACCTAATGAAGAGAACTTCCTCTGCTTTGCAGAGTCAGAGGAGCTGTGTCTTAAATTAATTTTCCATCACTCTGTAGTTGTTAGATAGGGATAAGACATCAATGATTTTGTGGCTTCATCCCCCAGAACTGATGACTTCTCCTCTAGGTGAGGATGAGACACTTGTCGTAGAAGGTTTCAGAGCCTGAACAGTTTTTAACTCTGTCATTATGCTTTCACGCTCTTTCAGTTAAAGCCACTGAAAGGCATTGTTTCTGTTTGGCAGTCTTAATACTTGCCTTGTTTTCTGCAAAAATGAGGATGATTGTGTTTTTTTTTCTGAAGTCGTGCTTTTTATTCAAATGACAGTAAAGCAGGGAAGATTTTGTTGAATGATTTTATATTATGATGCATTCAGACACTGGTTCATCTTGTCTGCTATTAAGACTGAATTTGACATGTTAACTAGTTGGGAATAGTCCTTCCTCCTATTAGCTGTTATTCATAGCAAGAAGCAGTGCTCAAAGTCCTTTTTTTTTAAAAAAAAATTTATCATCACTCAGGTATTGATTCACACTACTGCCTATTCCATCAACAAGATTTTGATGCTATTCTTATAAGTCTTGTAAAGTTACTAGTATGCTACCTATCTGTAGCTGAGAGCCTTGTTTTGTACTTCTGCATATAATCACCCGGTGCTGATTTGAAGAAATTATGCCTCAGTGTTCAGACAAGAGAGTCAAAGTTGGACAAAGACTTCTGAATGCATATGAATTTCTTTTGTTAAACCACAGAGTGGAGGAGTGGATCTCTGACTCAGCTCCCCTCTCTCTGCTGGCAAACTGTGAGCTTGCAGCTGGGAAAGTGCTATGGGAGGAAAAAACTAAAGGCCAAAGTCATCATGTCTATGGAGCCAGGCCAGAATTTGTGGTTGAGGAAAATCCACCCAAGATAATGTCAAAGAATTACCCGAAAAAGTGAGAGGAGAAGGATTGCGAAAAGATGACATTTCAAGAGTATCAGCATGGTCGCATATGATGGAAGTATTGGACAGGGCAGTGGGAACAGAGTGATGTTTCTGAGACTTGAGTAAGATGAAGTCATTCATCTTAGTTAGAACAAATTCAGAGAAATGCCAAGTGAAGGACAGAAATAGTAAGCAAGAGGTGTATTAGAGAGGAGTTGAAATGGAGACCAAAGTAGAGTTGAAGGTCAGGCACTTTAAAGTGGGAATGACTGAATCATGCTTGTGTTCCAAGAGAAGAGACTAGAAAAGGCCAGAAACAACTGAAAGGAACTGCAAGGGAAGAGTAAAGAAGGGACAGAAAATAGAAGTTCCAGTGGGATCAGCACCGTGAGCAGCCTCGGAAGTCAGGAGTCTGCACCTCTCTCAACAGGGCTGGGGAGGAGTGAGTGAGGGGAGGGCAAGGGGCAAGCTGTGAGGTGAGACATTATGTTGTTCAACCTGTAGGGGAGAGATGCAAAATTCTGTGTGTGAAAGTGGGACCACAGGTAACTAACCCACATCACTGACATCACTGACACTTATGCATTTTTCTTGTGCTCCTCTACTGCATTCCCCAATCTTTCCCCAAACCCGTGCTGCTTTGTAATACTTCCTGTGTTAGATTATGTTGTTTTAAAATGACTTTTACTGATGTAATGGATTGTCTCTACAATTTTCCTTCTCCTGGTCCTATTTGATGAACAAACAAAACTCCACTTCTGCTGTCCTTTGATCACGAAGAGCGAGGAGGGAGATGTCTTGTGCTGGTGACATTTTTGTACTCAGTAGACTTTGTCCTTTATAACGATGCTTCGGAGTGTCATGCCCCAGTCTGGTCTGATGAGGCATATGCAAATGAGTGCCAGGAACAGGGCAGGATGTCATAGAACATAAGAAAGATGAAAATCATGCAATTTTTTGTGCTCTTGCATAAGAAGTAAGGGAAATATTTTGGGTTTGAGTAAGACAGCCTTTCTCGTACAAAAGTTGTCTGCTACCGAAGCTGCTGCCTCCTTTTCCCTGCTGCCATTTGTTCTGCCTCTAGCACTGACTGCTGTACTCCCACTTCCGCCTCTTTCTGCTGTCGACGGCACACAGAATCAGGAACCCACTGCCACTGTTTCTACCTTATATTACTATATATATTTTCTGTTTTCTACTAGAATGAACGAGAAGAGCTTTTGGTCCAATTTGGCTTTGAGTCTCTTACTTGGTTGTTCCTTAAGCTATGTATGGCTTCTCGGTGTTTGCTCAGAAATTCAGTCTGTGATCCTGTCAGCATTTGGATGTTATGTCCACTCAGATGAAAAGTATTTAGTAGCTTTGTGGACTCTCCTGCTTAGCTGCAGTACAGTCTAATTAAACACTTTGTCTTGGCTGAGAGGGCAATAACCACAGGTGGAAGGGTGCAATGTTCTAAATGACGGTGTGAATAGGCTTGTAGCCTCTTCTCCCACCCTAGAGGTGACTGAAACATGTCTAAGAAAGTAGCATTTTGGTAGAAAGCTTTGACATTTAGATTAACAACATCTTTTTTTCCTGCAGGAAGAGGAATTATATATGAAAAAAAATACAGTGGGTTCAGAAACTCTGCTCAGAAGAGTTGTAGTTTGTGCCTGCCCAATGCTCTCACTCTTTCATAGACTGGGTTCTCTGTGGTATTTAATTCTTTGCCGTGCACCACAAGGTGTACCCAGAAGTATGTGAGATGGACTTGTATCAAGAAATGTCTGTCAATAGGAAGTGGGAGCATCAGTCGCTGAGAGGCATTTTTGAGCTATCCAATTTTGTCTCTGTTGATATATTTCAAATCTCATCCCAAGTATGGATCATTACTTCTAGTTCCTGCTCTAAGCAGGATGTAATAATGCCATATTCAACACAGACTCTGTCCAGGTAGAATTGCAGTATTTTTGGTGTTCCTTTGCAATCTCACATAGTCATGGCTGTGCAGTTTGATGTCTTCCCAAAGACAAGTGCGAAGATGCCCCCTGCTCTCTTCTGGCACAAGAAGAGTGAGTTTGTCTAACAGACCACTTACGCCACTTTCTGGAGCACTTTTATTTTCCTTAAACGCCTAACATCCAAATTTATTTATTTACTTACTAAAGTTGTGATGTCCAGTGAAGCTTGGAGCTGTGTGGGGGTGTTTCCCCAAAGGAGTTGCTAGTGTAATGTATTCTGCTGAGCTGATGGCAGCACTTCTTCCTAGAGCATACCAGTGGAGGGTGAATGAATAGCATGGTGAGGATGCAGTATAACTTCAGTTTAAGGAAGAAAGCAGACTTCTGTTTGTGGTCAGTCTAGAATGGAAAGTGTCGGCCACAGAGCACACCATGTTAATCCATGGTTTGACAATCACAGTACGTTCTGATTACTATTGCTGTGAAGCAGCCTTCCAAAGCAAATCCCAGGGCACTTCTGTTATCTTAAAAGGAAAGCTTTAGGAACCTAAGATGCAGCTGCTTACCCTGAGCTGTACAGTTTAAAATTGACTGTGTCCTGTATGCTTGAAAAGGAAGTAATTTGCATTACAAAAGTATATCTGTATTAAGTCTAAAATAATATATCTTTTTTCCAAATCTTTTCCAAGTTGCAAAATCCTCAGGTCAAACCATGCTTGATCCCGTCTGTGCTTGGAATTTCTGTTCAGGCTAGTAAAGGTAGCAAAGCAGCCTTCCAAACAGGCGTACACTGGTACCAAGTTTCAGCATAGTTCATTTTCGCTAAACTGAATGTCCATTGTGACGCAGGATTGTGTGTGCTGCTATTTCATTTCAACAGGATTATGAATATATGCTGTTACTGATTATATTAATATGTAATTATTACAGCAAGAGACTAATCCACTGAAACCATTGGTCACTTGGTGTATGTTCATTTAGCTACCAATGCTTTTCATTTTCCATTTGTATTTTATCATTTAATTGCTTTACTCTATTCAACATCACCCTTTTTTGATCTCCTGTTAATCATTATTTGGAAAGAGAATTAGCCCTTAAGCAAACAGTGCCCCAAATCTATCTTGCTCCTTTGTGTGTACTGATGACCTTGTGTTGGACAGACAAAAAAAACCAATTAGCTATAACTTTAGATTTATAATAAGAGTTCTCAATTATATTTGAAAATTGCAGCTGAAAATAAAACCTTAACATTTATTTGTATTGTAAATCAACCGATTGTATTTTTGAAGGAGTTCAGATTCTAGAAATATCTGATATTCTGAACACCTAGTGGAAACCTTTCCTTAAAAATAAAATAAAGTTCACATCTCACTCTCTGAAAGACACCTGGGCACTTATAATTTCTACAGCCTTTGAAGGGAATCAAGTTTGTAAGCATCACTTTTCAAACTAGGAGTTGGTACCCAAGGCAGTGATATACCTGGAAAATTCGACACCTAAACTCACGTGATAAAGAAAAGTATCCGCCCCGGAGCTGTTTGAGCTGGCCTGTGGAACGGCAGCAGGAACAGAGAGACAGGGATCTGGCAGCGGTCCCGGATACCCTTGGGAAAGCAGCGTAACTCTGCAGTTCCCTCCTGGCCTCTGTATTTGCTTTCCTTCCAAAGGGGTCTCGGACATGACAGTCAGGAGGTATCAGGGCTGTCCAGAGCCTTCTGCAGAAGGACAGCACATGCATCTGGGGATTGGGTTTGCAGGTTGCACAGTTGCGATAACTCTCCACACTGTCAAGACAACAGCCATTGCTTGGTGCCCACTTCGGAGAGGCAATCCTGTTCCTCTTAGTCAGTAGAATGGCATTTTCCTCACGGTACTGGACTTGTAAACCCTTAATGTTTACGTGTTTTGTCATAAAACTAATGAGCATCCGCCCCCTTAAAAATTTCATTAAAGTTTCTCTTTGGCAGGTTGCCTCCCAAAGGCTTGACAGCACTTTGGGTGCTGATCATCTGATCAGACTGTCTTCTCATTCCCTCCTCCTTCCCCATCTGTGTCTATCCACCTCTGTGTTACAAAAATAAACTATTTGGGGTAGGAACCATGGGGGTTTTTTTTTCTGGTTTTGCTTGATGCAATGCTGTCTGGTGCACAACTTCTCTGCGGTATGAGTTACCCTCTGCTGGTCACTGCTACGCCATCTCCTCTATCCACACAAGTTACTCAAGAGTAGACTGCATACCGCAGCTTACGCATAGTATACAATAATACAAATAACTCTTACGTTTTACTGTATATAACCTGCATCTTATACCATCCATTTATACTAATAACTCTGGCCACCCGCTGAAAATCAGTGGTAGATGCAGAGGGACTGTTGAGGAGGTGCGCAGAGGTGTGGAGGCTCAGAGGCTGTGGAACTTGTAGGGAAAAATGAGGTCTGGTCCCTCCTCTTCAGTATAATCTGTACAGCTGCTGAATCTTGAAGGGAGGAGTGACAGAAAGTTCACGCACTATAAATATAAAAATGTAGCTGTATTTTAAGAAATTTTAAGATACTTCATAAAATGCTGCTCTTTGTCTACTGATTCACCATGATCTGAGATGATACAAGGAAAAAAGCAAGGGAACTGGAGGCTCAAACAGCCTACAGGAGCAAATTCTTCACTTGCGTGCCTTTGAATGTTTTAAAGCCAGGATTCTTTAAACAGTGCTTTAGGGGTTGCAGCCATCATTTAAAAACACCTCCTCTAAACAAACGAGAAATAGTATAGCTAAACACAAGTAAGATAGAATATAATTCGGTGTTCTTTGGTAACCTTTTATTAAGGATTTGTCTGTAAGCAATTTTACAGCAGATTGCATAGTCATGTCTATTCAGCAGGCTTTTGGAAATTGGGGAGATTGTTGTTGTTTAGCAATATCAAAGAACTTTTGTACTTATTATATAGCTCTGGTGAACAATCATTAATCGTCTTAAAAATTACTGGGGACAGATAACATAATAAACTACCCCTGGGATGTATTTCTGTTTTATCAGCCAGCAGTTATAAGTAAAAGGCAGAAATGGTGCTTCCAGCTAGTTTTGTTTAAAACAGCAGGAATGAAGAAGGAATAATCAGAATGTGAAACACATTAAATCATGGCAAGAAAATTCCTTTCATCTTGAGTACGGCTGCTGACTGTCAATAACTGAGATTAATGCTACAGGAAACAAAGCAGAAATGTTAAATGTAATGACATTTAAAGAAGAGCAATAACCAGTTTATTAAAGGAAAGTGGTTTGAACTCTGTGAGGCTGGCAAATGGAGTTTCAGAAGCATTTTAAGATACTTTGCCTCGTCTAAATCATCATAGGAGTAAATTAAAATATATCCTGTGAATGAAATCTGGTCTCTTTGTATTATCTCCTCTAAGCGATATGCATACTCCTAATTTTTAAAAGGAACTCAAATGTCCTGACTGTGAGCCTGAAATTCTGTATCCCCCAAAAGTGCCACTTCAACAACTTTCCAACCTGATGTGAATACACCGAAACAGAGGCTGCTTTAGCAGTGCATGTTCCATTAAGAATGAAATTGAGCTGGGTTTGGGGTGGGGTTTTTTAGCTTTCTTTTCTGTCCCATACCTTTCTCCCTTTCCCAAATTCAGTTGCAGCTCCTGACCACGCTTGGTGCCGCTGCTCACAGGGAAGTACAGAGCCAGGCTGGCGAGAGCAGCTCTTGCGCCAGCAGCCGAGGAGGGTGCATGACAGTTTACTTCAGCCACTGTTTCAGTTAGTGGTGTGGCATTAACCTGGGTGAGTCTCCTCTCCAGTGAACTAAGTTCTTACACGTCCTACAAACATTATCTTTAAGACTTCTAAGCCTCATTGCCTTGGGAAACCTGGCCAAAAATATCTCATGGTCCAGAGACAGAAAGGCTCAACTCCCCTCTTAGCGGGGGAGCTAGAAGGAATTTGGCTAGCAGAGGTGTTTATTAGAGGCTACAGATGAGGATCTCTGTAGTCCAGAGTGCTCCAATATTTATATACATCCAACTTTACAAATTTCTGTGGAACCCTAAGGATGGAAGGGCCCAGTTGTATAGAGGGGGTGCCTGTAGAAGGACCTTTGGTCTAAGACTGCAATATCCTTGTGAACTCTAATGATCTTATGGGGCACAGTACCATTTGCCTGCTCCTACCGCCTTCCCCTTCTTGCCTGAGTGTCGCATTTACTCCATTAGTTCCTTCTCCATTAATGTTATCAGTTTCTGTCACTCTGCTGAAGTCCTGTTTATTCTCTATCGGTCCAGCTGTGCACGTCAGTCTTTTTGATGTGTACCTGTTTCTTTTAATGAATTAATTCCAAGGCTAGATGATCCTTGTGATCATCTTGCCTGTCCTTCTGTATAACACAGACCATGCAGCTTCCCAGAAATAATTCAGTCGTAAGAGGGAGGCATTTCTCTCTAATGTTCGTTTAATTGGGTGCAATGATTAGTCTTTTAGTTCATCGATATTTCGGAAGAAAGCTCACCCTAACCTATGATTAACTGAGAGCAATAAACACTTTTTGGATTGAAAAGTTAAAACTAATAGATTCAAATAGGCTGTTGTAGGTGATTAGTAGAAGTAACTAATTTACCTGACGATTTCTAGCAATTTCTTGTCCTTAGACACAAGTCTTAGAGGGACACTTGGCCTTTTTGTCCTGCTTAATGTGTGAGCGGCTCCTGATAACATAAGCAGGACATCTTTTGTGTAAAGCCTCTGCGGGCCGTGGGTGCGTCTGTCAGCAGCGCAGAGCTGTGCAGGGTACCTCAGCAGGCTCCGCGTCTGCCCCGCGCTCTATTCCTGGCGGTTTTTGGGTCTCCCGGTAATCATGGGAGCTGCCTTCATGTTGTTTAGAGTGAGAAATGAGTTTTGTCACTGTAGTCTCTTGTTGAGACTGACTTGCACCCAACGGTACAAAAGCTGTTTCCTCTTAAGGGTAGTGTGGAATTTTGCTCGTGTAAGAGATGAGAAGCAGAATGTGTTCAAATGAGAGTGGGACCAAGGACTGTTAACGCCTGATGGAACGTGGCCCTTGAAGATACTTGTTTGGGAGCAGCTTTTATGATGATGTAGTAATTACTCTTCTAATGGGAAAAAAAAAATAATGTGGGCATTTAACAGCAGCAACAGAGGGGATCAAGGAGAAATGACATAAATGCTGATAGCAAACGGGGGCGGTGGGTGGGGAAGTGCTATTGACCTTAAATCTGAAGAACTCAGATTATGATTTCTCTGGAGCAGGCAATATATGCACTATTTAATTTAGTAGCAATCTTTTTTCTTTAGTGATACTGAATCTCTGCAAGTCTAATAGAAATTATAATTAACCACAACAAAAGCTTCTGTGGAGAAATGGTTTCAGCCTAGCAGAGTACAGGAGAAGAGTTCACATGTCCCCGCTCTTCGGAGGCTCTGTGACCTGCTCCATGGGACCAGAGGCTTAACTGTGTTCAGGGACTTGGTGGAACTCCGTGTCCTTGCTTCAAAGCCACTTTGTTAATTAAGAAACTAGAATTGCTTTGTGTCATGTGGTAGCCTAGGTCTAATGATACTGCTTACAGCATGTGTGTCTGTTTGTCGATCTTATCTACAGAACTATAAGCTGAGAGGGGGAATGAACAGCGCTGGAGATGGCTGATGGCTTTTTGCAGAGGCAGACTCTGTGTGGCCTTGCTGTTTGAATGGCTCATGCACATGGCTCAAACTAGAATTGGGTCTAGCTATAGGAGCAGAGCGACTGCTTTCATTATTTTATAACCCTGGCACTCAGGAAACATACCTAACCATCATTTTTCATGCGGAAAAAAGAAAGAGCGATGTAGGAAGCAACAAATGACATTGGCTCTGAAGGTCAGTGTGGTATCTCTGTAGCGTGTGGTAGATGAACTGAATTTTCCTGGTTCTGGTGCACAAGAAAGTGTGGGCGAGACAGTGCTGTCAGAGTGGAGCTTTGCTTTTTCCTGTGTGGTAGATCAGACGCAGAAGGCAGTGTAGGGTTGGGGTTTTTTCATTCTTTGGGTTTGGGTCCTTATTTTTTGGTGTGCCAGAACTTGATGTTTCACATGACATAGATGGGTCTTTGTTACTGTTTGGAAGATTACTTTATCGATCCAGATTTTACGTGAAGTTCACTGGCTTCTACTAATCAGCATTCTGTGTACATCTGGACTTCCGACTTTGTTGCTGATAAGAGAATATGTTTTAATACTATTTGAACCACTGTATTCACACTGACTTAAATGCCAGTTCTTACCAATTTGACAGTGTGTGGATTTAGGATTTAGAGGAAGAAGAGTTTCACTGAGCAGATTATCTGAACCGAAAGGAGAAAACAGTTTTCCAGATGACTTGATCCTGCTATGTACATCACTAAAAATAACAGAAAGCTCCTAAGCAAATGGATGCAAGCTTCCGGATGACATAGGCTAAATAAACCCTGTCTGGAGTGGTGCTCTGTGGAGGATGAAGCCATCTCTAATGAGTGAAAATACAGCAATCGGGGAAAATACTCTTAGTAGGGATCTGAGATTTTTTTGACTGTGAGATGGTATTGTCTAAGCTGGGTAAAAAGCGGTGGCTGGATTTTGGCTTGCTCTGTCAGTACGTACGTTCTCTACCACCGCAGCGTGGGTAGGGATTTTAGGATACGTTGAGCTGGGCTCCAGTTTATGGAAATGGGATTTCCAACTCCTGTCTGCGCTGAGCTCTGGACGCTGAGGTTTTGGCAGACTTGTCCAGCCTGGTGCAATGCACACGTGTGTGCGCTCACCATCGCACTACATGTGCAATATAGTTCCATTCCCGGCAAGTAATTCCTGCATGTTGGTGGCAGCCCATGAGTGTGGAGGTGGAGAGAAGCTGAATAAAACTCTGAATACACTAGTTAGGTATCCTGCTACTACACCTAATTTGGGCTTGTATAATATGATGCTGGATAAAGAATTTAAGCTTATTGATGGAGGAGTAATTTGGCAGAATTTCCCAAACTGGCTGTCTGCAACTATTTTGAGAAGTCCTGTGTAATATCTCTCTGCACTTCATAGTACAGCCATAAATTAAGATTCGCAATAATATTTCACCTGTTCTTTCAGGGGAAGGAATATTTTCTTAGCAGTGACTATGAGAGAATACAGAACTGCTTCTCCTTGTTGGCTGAAATGCCACAGGAATGGTTTTCCCTGCGGGATTTCATTCCAAAGCAAAATAGCTGCATCAAGAAGAGTTTTCCTATCCTGAATCTTAATGGTTCTGTTTTTCTTGTCTATTGACTTCTCAACTTCAGGTGCTTTGCACTTTTTTTTTTTAAATTGAAAGTAGAATAATAATTTTTAAAAATTGGGCTATTGTAGGTTTTAAAACATGAGAAAATCCTATCAAATAGAAAAAATATTCAAAATTCAGTTAAAAGTCAGTGTTATCTTCAAATTGAGTGCTTCTCTTTTGCTCTGGAGGTGATTTTTGGGGACTCTGTGGTGTTCCCAGTGCTTAAAAGATTATTTTTCAGTAATCTGTGTTGGGACATTAGTAGGTGAATGCATAATTTTCCATAATCATAAGAGACAAGAATTTTGAGTAGTGGCCTTAGACTTCTTTGGGTCACTCACAGCTTAAATTAACTTGTGTTCATTTGGTGGTGGGTTTTTTATCTTTTCTTCAAAATGGTTAAGAACACCATGAGGCTAGCCAGCAGGAATTTTCTCTTATCTATTGAATCTCACTTACAAGGATTAATGAAGAGGAAATGGGAGCTTTTGTTGTAGGAATTGAGTGAATCTTATGGCCTTTATAGCAAACTATTTGTTGATTTAGTAGAAATTGTGTTTCACTAGCAGGGTAATTCATCAGCATCAGACACCAGTAGTACTGTATGTGCTGAAATCAATTTTGTGTGAGGTTCAGAGCACACTAGAAGTCTTATGCTTTAAAATAGCTTTTTGGATGTGACAGAGAAGAATCAAGTGATTACCCTAAACTGAAGTAAATGAACATGCTAAGACATGTCAAGCTTTATCAATCAAAGCTATTTAACAAAAAACCCTATGCATTGGGCCATTTTTATTCATGTTGGCAATAAACACTTCCATTTTCTGAAAAACTACTTGGGGAAATTTTTATCATGTTGAACTTCTCAGACAGCAAGGTGCTGGATGAAAAATGTCAGAACTGCTATTAACTGAGAACAGTTTATATGCTGGTAAATGATGAATGAGTGCAATGGGTGACGATGGTCCAGGACACTCAGCCCAGCACAGGTTTTGCCTGGCTGGTGCTGAAAGATGGGAGGTTATCAGTCCTGTGCTCCTCTTCCCCCCGTGGTTCTGAAAACTCTCTGGGAGAGTATATATCCAGCCACCAACACTAACTGGATGCAGTTAGGTGACTGTCCCTGGACGGGACACAAAGGAGCATAAAATCTGGACATAAAGCTATTGGAGAGTATCCAGAGACGGGCAACCAAGTTGGTGAAGGGTCTAGAGGGGGAAGATGTATGAGGAGAGGCTGAAGTCCATTGGCTTGTTCAGCCTGGAGAAGAGGTGACTGAGGGCAGAGCTCATGGCAGCCTACAGCTTCCTCCCGAGGGGGAGCCAAGGGGCAGGTGCTGATCTCCCTCTGGTGCTCAGTGACAGAACCCCAGGGAACAGCATGGACCTGCCACAGGGAAGGGCTAGGTTGGAGATCAAGAGAAGGTTCTTCCCCCAGAGGGTGGTGGGGCCCTGGCACAGGCTCCCCAGGTCACCACCCCGAGCTGGGCTGAGTTCAAGCAATGTCTGGCCAATGCTCTCAGTCATCTGCTGTGATGGGGCTGGTCCTGTGTGGGGCCAGGAGTTGGACTGATGGTCCTTAGGGGGCCCTTCTAACCCGGGATATTCTGTGATTCCATGATCTGGCCTGAGACAGAAATAGTGGAGTGGAGTGACGAGGGGTGAAAGAGTGTGAATATATCCAGTAGCGAAGAAAACTACCTGAAACTTTATCTCCTGACAATATTTGTGTCCATGAAAGCTCTCTATTAAGCTTGACAGGACTGTGACTGAGAAGGAGCTTAAGGATGAGGGTATAACTAGCTTTGTCCAACAGGTTTGTAATTCTTTAAGAAAAAGCTGTCAGTTTTTGAAATCTGCTTCCCTCCCTCAGACCTTGCTGTATATGTATGTTACGAGGAAAATTAAGAACTGTTAGTGAAAAAGAAATTAATTACATGCTAAATCAGGTCTGCGTATACAAATCTCCCCTGTTTTAAAATTGGTCGAGCTGAGCCATCCACAGAAAGAACTGCTTAAATCTCAATGCCTAGGGCATAAAAATTACCCACAGTTGGAAGCTAATAATATAATGTCGTAAGGCAAAGTAATATTTGTGCTAAAAAAAAAATAGTATTGATTAAATCCTTTGCAACATATTGCTGGATTACTCATATTTAGGTTCTTGCTAAAGGTTCATTGAGACACATCAGTTCTCCTTTAAGCACACAGTCATTCCTGGCTTGAGTTTCTGCAGACAGCTGTTTAGCAATGCGTGTGCTTTGGAGTTTATCAAAAACTTCATGTTATTAGTCACGTTCACAGTAATATTAGAGAACACGATTAGTTTGGTTGTTTCCAGAGCAAAACCATGTCTAGCCTTATCCTGGGAAATTTGCTTGGAAAATGACACACCTCTTTTTCTTCAACCTTACCAGGAGTATATGCTTAAAGGACCATTTATTTGCATGTAGATGCTATGAAGTGATAAGTATGAGGTATCTATCTTCATTCTAAAAGCCTCTCCCCTGAGCTCCCATGGAAATTTGGCGTTGCTGTAGCATAGAATCATAGAATCATTAAGGTTGGAAGAGACCTCCAGGATAATCCAGTCCAACCGCCCCCTCCACCTATTACCCACTAAACCACGTCCCTAAGTACCACATCCAACTTTTTCTTAAACACCCCCAGGGACGGTGACTCCACCAGCTCCCTGGGCAACACATTCCAATGCCCGATCACCCTTTCTGAGAAGAAATTTCTCCTCATCTCCAACCTGAACCTTCCCTGGCGCAACTTGCAGCCGTTCCCCCTAGTCCTGTCACTAGTTATCTGCGAGAAGAGGCCGACCCCCAGCTCACCACAACTCCCTTTCAGGTAGTTGTAGAGGGCAATAAGGTCTCCCCTGAGCCTCCTCTTCTCCAGACTAAACAAGCCCAGTTCCTTCAGCCGCTCCCAATAAGACCTGTGCTCCAGCCCCTTCACCAGCATGCTTTCTTCTCTTATACATTCGGATTATACATGTATTTCGGACAGGCAGATTGATATCGGCTAAACCTGATTTTGCAAGTATAAATAATGAACTCACTTTCTTAGCAATTATTATTTGCATCTTCCATGTAGGCCACCTGTTCTAATCTGCCCAAATCAGATGCTCAGGGTTTCTCTACAATTAAATGGGAAGATAAACTTGCAGTACTTGCTTTACTTTAGTTAGTTCTCCTAATAAAGTTGAAGAAGTTGCAGTGGCTCTGTAGTAAATATGAAGTACATTTCCAAACAGCTGGTTGGGGTACAGAGAGCGCTGAAGCCGTACGATGCTGACAGATTCACTGGCTTTGTCAGCTGTAAGTCACGGCTGTGTGCCGTGCCCGTGAAGTCCTGTCACTTGATTAGAAGGAAACCATGAGCTGGGACATGTAGACAAATGTAAATGGAAGCATGATATCCTGGTGATGGTCTGTGGTTTTTCCTGAGGTGACTGGAAAGCATTGCGTGAAGTCTGTGGTTACCAGGCTGCTGGGGTAACCTATGAAACAAGTAATTAGGATGATTTAATGTTCAAAAAACAAATTTTGTGTGCGTATTTAAGACTATTGCACATTACAAGTTTTATTAGTCTATACTTCTTTATTTAAAGATAAACACCCAATTCACATGGATACCCATAAACATTGTACTGACAGCTCTAACGTGAGGGAGGGATGACTGCAGTCTTCTGTATTCCTGGTGATTAAGGTGTGCTGATGGACATAAATGATTGTTCTGGGTTAGGTCTAAGATTTGTCTTGAATGCTTCCTTTTTTTTCCTGGCAGGAGAAAAATTAACCCCATTCTGTCCATCAGAGAGAGCCCATAAATTTGTATTCAGAAAGTATCTCATGATTCATAGCTGCTTACAAAAGTTGACTTTACTAAACTATGTCTCAATCTTTTCCCTTTGTGGTCATAGCTGTGACTTGCAGTATTCTGAAGGAGCTCTGGGAAACTGCAGGGTCTGCTTTAGCGGCAGCCCAGATGTTGCTGCTACCTTTCAGTGCTGCTGCTTTCCCGGCAGAGAGGGCCTGCAGCCAGAAAGGAACTGCATCGTCACAAGCTGAAATGGAGAAGATCAAAAGGAACCGAGGAGATGGAGAGGCTTGTTTATATTATGCCACAGTTTATTGCTTATTTATCGTTCATATCTTTAAAGATGGGCTAATGGAGAAGGGGAACTAATCCTGTGGGTGTTGAATCTCTTCTGACAGTGAGAAACACAAGCATAAAATTGCAGGAAAGCAGGACGCACTCAGAAGAATTTTCCTAGGAGTAAGCTTTTTTCCCCCTACTGTGCAAAACAACTGGAAAATTTCCATTATAACCATGCTTTCCACCCGAGTTAATAGCTTTGTATCAGCCACTGACTTCCTTGAGTGGCCTTCCACAGAAGACAGAGAAAGAAAATTTTATATGCTTTAAACTTCACCTTTGACTTAACAGTTCATAAGTCTTGCTCTTTGTTGTGTCAATAAGAAGACAGATGGAAATGCCATTTGGAAAAAAATGGAATAAGTAAACACACTACTGAATGTGGCCCAGGAAAGTTAAATTGATTATTATTTATTTTTTTTTATGCTTACCAGCAGGCAGATCCCCTTCTAAATACCCCAGTTTTACAGCATACCAAAATGACGTGATAATATATTGATTATTCTTAATTCTTAATATCACATTTTGTAAGCATTGGTCCAGATCCCAAAATTTCTTCCTCTGCGGTTTGTTGTAAGGATTCCTGAAATCCCTTAATCTGGAGTGGGTAATCTCTCTCAAACACATTGCTTCTGTCTGCTGTTAGAGGATTGAACAGAATTAGTATCCAGGAAGAAGTTCTTAGGGTTTATGGCTTTCGGAGGTTTGTCCTTCCAAAATCTGAGTTCATCCATCATCTGGGCATTGGTAGCCAAAAGGAAAGGCTGTAACTAGAGACTGGAAAGGAAAATAGGACGGGAAACTGTTGACACTTCTTGTTTTTAAAACTGTGTGTAGTCTGGCCATATGTTTGTTCCGGTCTTCCCAGCTTCGCTCCCTTTAAAGGCTCTTGGTTTGTAAGGGAACTGGGTTATGTTGTGGGTGCCAGAGAAGGTGCAGGTTGCAAAGAACAGAAAAGGGAGAGAAAGTTTTGAGCGTGGCTTGTGGGACAGCTGGGCCGCTGCAGAGGCAGACTGAGTTGGTTTGATTTTACTTACTACGCTTTTCCTTTTTTTCCTACAAAACAACTGGTCGTAAATTCAAGAGCTAAGGAAGGTTCTAGTTCCACACGCAAAAAAAATCCTACCATTCTGAGAAGATATCGTAATCTGATGTGAATCCATTGTATGTTGAATGATAAATCTCATTCTTTATTACCTTATGGTGGCACCAGCCACAAATTTGAGCTACATTTGTAGACTGAATTAGGGTTCTGAAATGGCACTGAGAGCTGATTTGTTTTTCTCCCTGTGAACCAATATCAGTAAAATCATAAAACATTTTTGAAAGATGCTTGTGCATATTGAGACTTTTGGACATTGATCTTCAGAATATATCATACATATCTTTGTATCAGAATTTCTTCCAAACTTCAGTTTATTGAATTTATTTAATTTATTGCCATTGAGCTATGCTTTTCCTAAACTGGATCTAGCTACAGTCTGAAGGAAGAGCCTTGCTCTCTTTTTCCCTTGAGCATTAAGCCTCAATAAGTGCTAGACTACAATATTGGCAACCAGAATACAGAGGAACTGGCATTATCATCAACTGTCATTCTGATCTGACAATACCGTATTAGATTCTCGATAGATACTTTTGTGAGCAAACAATGAGTGGCATAAATGACTGTGCTGGTCTGACATGGTGAATTTGACTTGTCAGTTAGAGAAGAATAAGGCAAAAATTGTATACATGGCCAAAATATTTAGCATAAAAGTACTTGTGCTCCTCCTCCCTGCAGAAGGAAGGAGAAAGTTAAGAGGGAACAAAGAGGCATATATTTAACAGATGGAAGAGGCTGCCTGATTGTACCACCTCTGTCAGCACTGTCGTCTTCTGATAAATGAAGTGCCCTGCGTTTGCTGCACAGCTGTGGATACTGAGGGAGGAACTGGAAATGCATGTTGTTCAATAGAAAAGCAAAGATTATTTGTATGAGCTCTTCACTTATCAGCTGACTCCAATATGTGTGGTGGCAGGGCTGCTGGGTGAATGATTGGGGTTACATTCTTCTGGAGTAGACCTTCTCACGGGCTCTGACCTTCCTCGGCTCGTTGCCTAGAAAGCAGTGTATTTCAGCAGAACAGAGCCTCATGAAAGACACATTGCCAGTCACAAAGGAATTTGGCCTTATTTAATATAGTCTTAGCAGAAATATAACCAATTTACTCGCAGGACTCACTTCTTTTAGAGTGGCTTAGAAATGGTCTGAATTACATGATAATTTAGTCCACTAAAAAAAAAAAGGTATCTTTCAATCAACTTTAAATATGGAAAAAATTCTTTTTAGTATGCAGTTATCACTTGTAGGATGACTGTAATTCTGTTCAGTAGAAAATCTCCAGAGATACAGTAATTTACCGGTTATATCACTTTATTACATTTTTCTTATAGCTGACCTTGGCAAGCTGGTGTTAGTTACGCGGCACTCCAGCCTTGCTTACCGTGCCGGAATGTATTTTCTTCGTGTATAAAGTGATCTTTCAAGATCTGAGTATCTACCCTAGAATAGTGTTCTGTGGAATAAGACTGATCTTTTCCACTGGAAGCTTGTATGAGTCTTGTGACCTTAAATGAAGTAGAATGTAGATAATAGCTGTAAACACAACTGTAGCATTAGTGAATTAAAATGCCTGCCTGGTTGTAAGGTTTACGGGTGCTTCAGAGAGATGCTTTAATTACAGGAGAGTAGTTTCAGAATGGTTTTATATGTGACAGAATAGTGCTTGGAGGTACAGCACAGATCAGAGCTCTTCTGGTGTAGCTGCAGTGCAGACTCAGTAAAAATTTAAAAAGCCAGGAAAATCATGAGTGATAAAAAGGAACTAGGGAAAACTTTTACAACTGGGGAAGCTGTGGCATGTTGGCCAAGTCATTGATTGCACCTGAATTCCTAATTTGGCACTTCCACAATACCATAACAGTTTCTCTTGAGATAGAAGTACTTTCTGAAGAACAGACTTTAAAACATTACTTTTTTTTTTTTCTTTATCGGGAGAGGATTTTTAATGTGTCTCTGTATTTTATCATGACTGGCCAGTCTGGAATGAAAAATACCATTCTGTAATAGAAATTGCTTGTTTTTTACTCTGTAGTACACTCTGTGCAGAAATGTTCTTGGTGATGGTACTGCTCATACATGGATCATTAACTGTTTGAGGTACTCTGACCTAACCCCCTTTCATAGGATTAAATTAGACAGAAATCACAAAATAACTAGCTTTACAGCTCTTCTCACCTTGGTCGTTCTGTACTTGTATTGGTGGAATTAGACACTACAGCAGACAAGATGATTTCTTCAGATAAAAGAAAATTTAACATCATGTCAGCAAAATAACTGCTTTTGGAAAGTGAAGGAAGCCAGGAAGACTATAGTGAAGGTGAATCACTTTAAGCATAGGTTGTGTAATACATTTAGAATTTAAGATCTATCCTGTGCAAATAAAACACAGTAACATCCATGGGACCTCTGCTACCTGAAAAGCGTAGGTCAGAGTGCAGAAACTACAATGGTGATAGGGTTTTAACTTCATTAGAAATAGGCACTTTGATTGAAGACCTCCAGTCATGGTTGCGTGCACCTTTGAGCATTTCTTATTGTCTATTTAGTAGAGAAAAAGTATGGGAGAAAGTGAATCTACTTTTAACATCTATCCCCTTGTACCGGAGCGTGGGAAAGCAGGGCTGACTGCCTCCCACCATAACAAACAAAAATCCCGTGCAGATTTTGTGCTTAGGCCAACACGTGCAAATCCTGGGGTTAGAAATATCACTAGAGCTTAGCAATACACGCTCAGTGAAACCCATTTCCAATACAGAATCTCACCGTCCCAGTAGGAAGTGTCCCTTGTAATAGGACACACAACCATGAGCTAGTTTATTGTCAGCTTACGCACCAGCAGGGTGTCTGTACTCAGAATTTAGGGCTTGGAGGCAGTTAGTATAGAGCATTACTGATGTCATAGGTGAATATGACAATCTTAAAAGTCAAAATAAAGTCTGGCAGCAGGTAACTTGCTACCAGCAGGTTTGAAAAGACCCTTTTGCACCACAGCATCTTTTGTAGTGTTGCTTGTTGTTGCTGTCAGCTGTGCCTTCAGGGCCGTTAGCATTAGCCTAGGCTTTTCAATGCCTTTTTATTGAAGACAAGTTCTGAGTTAATGAAGGACTTGATAGTGCCTGGTTGGCACCACAGCTTTAAACATCTCGGAGAAAGGAAAGCAGTGCAGTGTTTGCCTGTGGAGCTGCAATGCTGACAGCAAGGCAGCTACCTGCAGCTGTGTAGTATCAGCACAGCAGCTGCCTCTCCTCACCATCCTGGTCTTTACCAGTAAGACAGACTCCTTTTTCTTCCTATACCTCAAGTTAAAATAAGCTTTCTGCCTGTATTTAAATAGATTGATGAATGGAGGCATTCCGGCTGTGTTGACTTTGTCGTCTTTTCTTCTCTGAAGACTTCTTTTTCCCTTACAAATTTCAGTAAGAACGTGTGACCGGTTCCTCAGCTGGCTTAACTCTTCATTGCTCCGCTGACTTTTGTGGAGCTCTGCCAGCAGAAGGTAGCGAAGTGCATGGCAGGGTCAGCCACTGTGCAGGGAAGGGGAAAGGGAAGGTGGCACCAAGACCCTGCTGGTGATCTATTTGCAGGCTATGAGAATGGTCTATCATCACACCTACCTATTTTTGTATTGAAAATAGTATTATGAGAAAACCTTCTGCCAATCCCAAAAAGATGGGCTTCCCTGAATAGCCACCACAGCAGTTGGGAGGAAAGGGTTTTCGGTCTGGCCTTAGTTATCCTGATGACAGCTTTTAGTTTTTTGGTCTTAATTCCTAGAGATACTCACTGCAGAAGATCTTTTCCTGGGAATCATGTAGCTAAGTAAATGTTTATTTTAACTCCACTATTAGAAATACTGCATAGTAAGGTACAGATTTTTGAGGATGTTTGCAGAAACACTTAAAAGCTTCAAAAAGTAGCAGTAGAGTAGCCTCTTTTCCTTTCACACTAGTTCCGCAAACCATTGCCTCCAGATCAGCAGTGTCCTAGGCTACTCTGATAAAATTCAACAAAACAGCAGCTATTGGACTATGTAAGAGAACCAGTTGTTGGAGAGGAAATTGGAGATTACCATAGTTAAGATGGGATAGCTAAAAAGTGGAAGTTTAGATGCACCCTCATCACCCTGTGATGACTTAATGTGTTAGTCTAACTCATGCTTCCCCAATGTTCTATGCCACCTCAGAAGTTCCCACGTTACCTTGGAACAGGTGGGAGGAGGGGAAAAAAGCAAGTGCCTGCTCCTGGCTGCCACGGGAAGGGTGTGTTGGCTTGCACCCATCCCCTGAGGCAGCGGCTGAGCGCTGGCTTTGGGCAGAGCGCGCTGGTGCCTCCCTCCCGGAGCGAGCGTGCTGCGGGCTGGGAAGCGCTGGCAGCAGGAAGGTGGTGGGGGCGTTGGCCGTGCTTGGAGCCACCACAGCTGTGCAGTAGGTGTACGCGTGTCACAGCCTGCTTTAAGAAGTTTGCATTTCCTTTAATAATGCCGCGGTAAAGAAATACGGCGTACTTGGTACTGCTGGCTTCCCTTTTAATGGGAGTAGCTTTTGGTGGCATTTGCCATATGGAAAGTGTTTAGTCTGTTCTTAACCGTAATTATTCTTGTATATAGTCTTGGTCCCTTAATCTCCTCCTGCCCTTCTTGCCAGCTAATATAAAGGACTTTTATTTATGGAAAGTTTTGTTTATAAAATTAATATTCTTGTGGAGAATGCATTTTTAAGGCCAAGAAATAAAGTTTTCAGGATGGTTGCATTTTTTTATAATATTGCATGCACTGCATTATCTTGAACAGTTCATGGGCACTGTGTAATAGATTTCTCAAAAATATGACCATTTCAAGGTAATTTTTGTTTGTTTTTCTCTAAAGAATATTTACTTTTGCTGTGCTGAGACAGACTGACTACTGAAATTGTGCTTTCCTTTGTGCTTAGTTTTGAAACACCATTGAGTTGCTGAGTTTTGAAACACCATTGAGTTGCTGTTATCTCTCTCTTATTTTTGCTGCATTTTATAACACATCTGAGAGTAAAGTTAGACTTCATTTTCTTTAAGAAGAACCAGTGGTCCATGCATTCTCATTGAGTTTGGAGGAGATTTACGCTAGTTTATCGGCCGGTGAATCTGAATCAATAATTCAGTAGTCAGCTGTCACTTTAGAAATGAAAACTTGTTGATGATGTACTGAAACAATGTTACGTTTTTCTTTATTAACAGTACTTTACGTTTGTACAGCAATTTTCACTTGAGGGTCTCAAACCATTTTAATAAAGTAGAAAAAAAAATCTACCTCTTTTTCTTGCAAATGGACAAACTGAAAAATAGAGCAATTAAGTTCCAGGGTAGGGAACCTGTGTGTGTATTTGAACGTGCACAGGACCGTTCCCAGCCTCGCAGCCGCCTGGTGCTGCCGTGGTTTTACCCCAGCTGGGAGCTGGGCACCACGCACCCGCTCGCACAGTCCCACCTCATCCGGATGGCGGAGAGAATCAGAACGGTGAAAGTGAGAAAAGTCGTGGGTTCAGGTACAGACAGTTTCATAAGTGAAGCACGAGCAAAGCAAGGAATTCATTCCCCACTCCCCACGGCAGGCAGGGGTTCAGCCACCCCCAGGACAGCAGGGCTCTGTCACAGATAGCGGTGACTTGGGAAGACAAACGCCATCACTCTGAACGCCGTCGTCGCCCCCTCTTCCCCCCAGCCCCTTACAAACTGAGCATGACGCCATATGGTATGGAATATCCCTTTGGTCAGTTGGGATCAGCTGTCCTGTCTGTCCCCTCCCAACTCCCCGCACACCCCCAGCCATCCCGCCGGCGGGGTGATGCGAGAAGCAGAAAAGTCCTTGGCTCTGTGTGAGCATCGCCCAACAACAGCAAAACCATCTCTGCACTATCACCACTGCTTCCAGCACAAATCCAAACACAGCCCCGTACTGACTCCTGTGAAGAAAACTAACTCTCTGAGCTGAAACCAGGACAGGTACGTAGCGGCCTATTTAGCATCCGTATTAATAAGCTCTCCCACCCACCAGAACGGGGAGCCGCACTCACAGTTTCTTGTGAGTTAGTACAAGGCAGGGACTATTCTTACACGTTTCCAGGGAAGTGGGATGCAGAGGGACGAGTGGTAGGATTTTAAGGGATAGCCCAACCCTTGCATGGCAGGGTACGTTGTTATTGTTGCCCTTTTGTTTCTGGGATCCCTGACCCCAAGGGTTCCCCTGTTAGATGCTGATGCGCTCTTATCAGCAGGAGAGTGACTTGAGCCCCGCGCTGTCGGGTTCTCCCTTGTCCTCGGGCAGTGGCTGTCGTGTGGGATCTCGCGCGTCCTTAACGTTGCCCAGGGAAATGCCATGGGGGAAGGAGCCGGCTGATGGAGCTGTGCTGGCCTGCACCCCCTGAGGGTCTGGCCCAGGATCTATAACCGCAGGAGAATTTTCCTTCACAACTGAGCTGAACAACAAAGATAAATGGGAACCATAATTGTAAGCCATTTCACATGGGCCATATCAGAGCCCACAACAGACCAGGAATTCTATTAGGAAGGCATGATTTGTGACATTTCATAATGCTATTTTCATCTATTTTGAAAATGATCAAAAATGGAATTTTCCTGTGGGGAACAAAAAAATAAATTTTATAAAGCTAGTCTCTTTTTCTTTCTTTTTCTTTTCCTTTTTTTTTTTTTTAAAGAGAGAGACCACACAAGCTTTATAGACACAATAAATCACAGTGACTGGTGATAAGAAAATATTTGTTAGGATGAAACTCTGTTATATTTGATTGGACATTAATCATCTTTTATGTGTGCTGTGGATATGGTTTCCATGTAAATTGTTCACCAGAAAATACATAGTTGGTGTTGAAAATTAAGTGACACTTTAGATGGTAATATATTCCTTTTGAAGTAATAAAGATGGATGAGTCTCTTCATTATGACTGCTGGGATCTGAATGAGAAATATTTTGAGAGTTGACAAATAGCAGAGGTTAGGGCCGCAGTCAGTGGTAACTCGCAATCTGGGTGTTTTCACTGAAATTTTCAGTATTTGTGGCATGGATCAATCCTGATCTTAGACAACATTTACTAAATAATTCCTCCTGTTGCGTGTAGCTGCGAAACAGCACTGACTGTAGTAGGAGTAACTACAGGAGGATGAGCCCTACTCAGTTGTTTGCATATACTCAGAGCGAGATCCAACCTTTTTGTTTGTAGCATTTTCAGTTTAATTTTCTGCGACTTAAATGTGTCGTGCTCATACTGAACAATGACACCCTCAGTGGGGTGGTCATAGGAGCTAGCAACGTTTTGCTTTGGAGACTAGATGGCCTTTTTAATGCCCGTCCTTAGGATCTAGAATGTTCCCTTTGCCGACTTGTGATGCTCAGGTGTAAATAGCTACCCTGCTTCTAGGAACGAAAGGGAGTACAATGAAGCGTGTGCAGCCTTGAGGTTGGCAACTCTTTATTTTACAGAAATTGAGCAAATTATGTTCCAGCATTGCCTGAATGTCTCTGAAAACCCTCTGCGGGGTTTTGCAAGATACCAGTAGAGTTGTGGCTAGCCCAGCGCCTTGCACTGCTAATGCGTCTGCTGTAACAGGGCCCGTTACTGCTCCCTTCCCCAAAACTTCCCTGAATGGCAGCGGGAAGTGTGTCGTCTTCCCCCTTTTCCTTCCTGGATGCGAGTTTAGCCAGTAAAATCAAATCTTGCATCTTTCAAGGCCATGTTTGTCTGCCTCAAACATTTTTAGGTTGGTCTGTCCTTTACAGATCCTTTCTAGAACAGCCCCCTTCTGTTTGAAAGAAAACACATGTTTTTTCTTTTATCTTCCTATGTCCTCCTTTCATAGCTTGCATTTCTTTATTTTTATTAGTTGAAATGCATTACACAAATGTATGTGCAACATATTTGTGTACCATCATTGTATAGATTAGCATTAATTTGTGGAGCTTCATGCTTCCTTGTACATTTGCTTGATTGTGGTCCAGTTTTCCTTTCAAATTAATTTATTTGGAAGGGGTTTCACTGACACAATTATGCCACTGTTTCCTTACATACCTGACCAATAAATAGTTTCCCTACGGTTCCTTATGGCAGAGCGCTCTTAAATTCCATCGGTAATGAGCTCTGCGATGTGATAAACAAGAAAACATGCATAAAAATCTTGGGAGATGAGACCCAAATATATTTCTTTCTCTTCATTAAGTTAGTGCTGGTTAATCATTGTGGTCAACATGTTGGGAATTGATACTGGCTACTCTGCTTCTGATAGACCATTTAGTGTATTGAGGGTGGGACTGGCCTGGACAGAGCGCGCAAGAACAAATTGTCCCCACCCCAAAGTATTACCTTAAGCTGTGAGTCGTGGGTCGGATTTGTCAAAAGAGGGAACTTCAGTTCTGAAGAACAGGGCGTTTTGTTTCTTGTCTTGCATACTACAAGGCATGACATGAGGTGTCATTGAACTCGGAAAACTTGAACTGATTAAAGATTATATTTTTTTGCTGCTGTTAATGCTTTAGAGTTTGAGATTGCTGCTGCTGCTTCAGCATTATTTATTTCCTCAGTGTTTAAGATTCTTCTCATTATTCTCCTTCCATTTGATTTGCCTTAGTTTTTTTTTTAATATTATATTAAAAAAATAAAAATAAAAGCAGCAGCAATTGCATTGGTCCAAAGATATAAATGTAAATTTCTTGAGACTATTGTTCATAGTTCGTCATAAATTATACACTGGAGTCCTTTGCAAATGGGTAGAATAGCTCTGATTAAACATGCAACAAATGCAGAGGGCTCAGTGTGGGAATGAAAAAGGCATTTACATGACTTTGAGGAGTCGCTGAGCTCCAACAACCATGTTTCACAGGCAAAAGGAACACCAAGAGAGGCTGATAAACTGCAAAGCAGCATCTCAAATTCTTACTCATAAAGTAATGTAAGGTCTGAGGAAATCCTTCAGGAATCATAATATCCCCTTGCCCCATATTTTTATTGACCTGCATTAAAAGCCTTTTTCAACCAACTTAATACTTAAAGGAGATTTCAAAAAACAGAAGGTCACCAGAAAGTGAACTTTAACTTCAGGTCACTGTGAAGTTAGACTGAGGAAAGCTCTGAGAGTTTCAGTTTAGGTGGAAGAAAGAAATTCCCCTAAAGATGGCCCAATAACCATAAGCATATTTTATTCCGTCTGGTGCTAGATTCAGTTTTGGCCTCTTGTTGCAGCAGGCAACACTACGTTTGCACCACGTTTGGTGCCAACAATCACTCTTTTTTTTTCCCCCAGAAGAATCTGGAATATTTAGAGACTTTTGTACTACTTTCCACAGCCTCTGTAGCTACTACCTCTCATTAGATCACTTTTGTTCTTATTTTTAATTCTCCAAGCATCACAAGAGCTGCTACTTTAATTCAGAATATCTTCAGCAGATATATATTTTTGCGATCTACTATAGGCCTGACAATAATGAAATGAATAGCTGTGGCTGATTGCCTCACCCAGTGAACACAGAAAGATTTTATAAGAGGAAAACATCACTGTCCTGAAGGCTGATGCTACAGGAATCAACAGGCTGGATCAAGTCCAAGGACAGTTGATGTGCAAAAACTTTAAAAGGAGAAATTAAGAAAAATGGTGGGAAAATATTATGTAGCCACCTTGGGAGCAGATAAGAAACTATCAGGTATGAAGTTGCGTTGGGGGGAACCTTGATCACACAATAAAAAGTTACGGGGACTGGACTATGCTAGATGAGGCCAAAGAGAAGGCTTAGCTGAAGTGACTTGCTGCCTCTTGTTTGATGCTTACTTGTGATTCCAAGTGTGGTGAGCTGGTTGATGACAGAAGGGTGGTCTCTTGACAAGGTGAATGGTATCAGAGGAGAAGGCTAATGGCGTGAGATCAAGACTCATGTCACTTGCTCCAAACCCAGAGCTCTTCATTGGTTTCTCTGTGTGGGTCTTGAGGGTGGGGTAGGCTCCTGTGCCAGGTGTCTGCTCACCTGCAGGAGGAACCTACCTGGTATTGTAGGAGTAGAGGAGGCCATTTGGGTTATGTAACTACTCCAGCTATCCCCTGAAAAATGCATTTGATGACTGTCTCTTGTCTCCAGATTTGATGGCATGTTTTTTACTGGTATGGTCATGATGGTCTGAACCCCAGCAGTTATTGTTCTGGTTTTGGTGTCCTTGTCAAAAGAAAGGTGCTGTGTAGTTTGCTAAATACCCAACTTTCTTACGGGTAGTGGTTTTATGAATACAATATCTGTGCAGGGCTGGTGTCTGTTTTCCGGAGCGTGTCTCAGGCCCTGTGTGAACGACTCTGGCCAGACATACTGTGGCCATACGGTGGTGGCCTTCCAGTAGTTCTACCAGAGCTGTTTGGTATTAACACTGGTGCAATTTTATTAGTGCAATTAAATTCTGACTTAAGCATACTGGGATATTAGTGCAAAACTACTTGTAGATAGATTTTGTTGGCTAGCATTTTGAAACCTATCTTTGCCTGCGATGTTGTGTTTGCATTTTCCTGGTAGGGTATTCCTGGTATGCTTTGTGCTCTCTCTTCTCTCCCCCGGGGCAATTGGGTCAATACTGGGCATGTTTTATTTCTATCACAGCCCCGCTCCCCGTCTCCAGTCACCATCAAAGGGCTCTTCATAACTTTCATTTTGCAAATTACACTGGCTTGGTGCACTTCTTTGACCTTTTCAATATTCTGTAATTAGATTGGCTGCAACTCCTCGTTTCTTCCTGTTTACAGTCTCACTAGCCTCTGGGAAAAGGGTGGAATGCCCGCTTGCTCAAAATATAAAATACTGCAAAGGTCAAAGCAGCATGGTATAAAACTGCATTTCACTGAATGTATTAATGGTTTGAAGGGAGGCTGGGGGAACATGAAGCATTCTACTTGTAATTCTGCAGATCAAGTATTGTCATGCAGATTTCCTGGATTTTCTTCAAAGCACATCATCTTAATGCATAAAATTTCTTAGCTTAGCTATGGATAACTTGGCATTGCAACATAGTGCATTCCATAGGCCTCCATTAGAAGATGCTTCAACAGTTTTGGGTGCTTTAAATTCCTCTTAACATGGACAGTCTTGCAAATGGTTGCAGTTTTTGAAGTTAGGAACCTGTGATGTATTAAATTGAAAATGAATATGGTTGGGTTTTTTTTCCTTTCCCTGTTTTATTTATAGACTTGCTTGACTAAGTCTGAGGTATTAAAATGGTGCCAGTCACAACAGTGTCACCATAATGAACTCAGAGCCCTATAATAAGAGTCAGCATTGTTTTTTTTATTTTTTTCCATTTTGCTCTTGTGAAATAGCAACAAAATTCCATGGAGCGTCTCTGGTTTCTAAATGTATGCCCTTGAGCTACCCTCTGGTTAGTTACGCAGGAGATAAGGTCTTGATATGTGTCGCATTTGTTCTGATTGCTGTGTATGATGCCTCACTTTCTGGTGAAAAGTTGTAAATACTGTCTAAGTCACTTTACTTGAAATGAGAAGAGCGCACAGCGCTTTTTTCTCTGTCTTTTGTAACCATAATCCCAAACAGTTACGTTGTTTGTGTGAAATTTCTTCAAAACCTCGAACACCAGTAAAATGAAGCTCTCCTCACTTAAGGCAAAAAACCCAAAAATCTCATGTCATCTGTTTTCAGCAGGCCTGTACGCTATTTATGCTGTATGTCATGTCATATAAGGAGGAGATGTATGATTTATATTCTTTATACAGCCTCCTCCACAGAGATGAAGTTTAATGTGTGCTTGCTGAGGTGATTGAGCTGGAGATGAAGACGTGTAATGCTGTCTGGAGTGGAAGCGTTCGAGCTGGCTTGATGCCATTTTACCTTTCAATAGAGATTGCCTGCTTTCATTCAAAACTGTTGAGAAACGCTGAGGTGGAGATTCTGTAGTATGTAATTAATATTTGATCAGTGGTTAAATCTCAACCAGGAAGCAATTCGGCTTTGGGGACAGTGGGTGGTGTCTGAACATTGGTTCTCAAAGAACCTGTATTTCCTAGGGCTACTCTGGTCTTACAGGAACAGGGGATACAATGAGATGCTTGCCATTTAGAATGGAGGAAAAAAAAAAAGCAGGAAACAATTTAATGTTCATAAAATGGTCTGCAAGGTGTCCTTGATCCATAAGGTGTTTTTATCTAATGTGTGAGAACTTAAATGCTATGGCAGCAAGTGTTACAGAAATTCTCAGTGTGAGTAGCTTGTCTGCATTTACAGTAAGATTCTAAAAGAAACAATGTGCACTTTTCCTGCTATTTCGTAGCAGCTCTAGCCTGTCAAAGCATTTTTTTCCTAAAGCCTAATTTATGTAATAGTTGTGCTTCCTTCTGTATTTTGAGTATTAATATAATTGCCTCTGGGTACATGGAATGGGTTTGTGGTGGACAATTGCACTCAACTACATTGCTTATTAAAAGGTGTGTATTGTGCCAGGGATAGAAGGGATTCTAATAATTAACTTTTACGAGCTGCACTTGCACAAAATTATACATTATGACTTTCTCCACAAGCGATATTACTTTCTGTGGGAATGCAGTCAGAAAGCAGCTTAGAAAGATTCTTGGGCTGTGTTACCCAAGTGTCCTGGATCATTTAAGGACAGTTTGGATTGGTGTCAGATCTGCCTTATAGTAAATTTGTGCAAGCACTCACTTGATCAGAAGTGTTTCATGGTTTTTAATCAACTTGAAGGGACTTGAGATCATGTTTAATACTTTAATAGTGCTGAACACAGCCAGCGTTGGTACAAACATTTGTCTTCAACTGCCTATGGAAGGTAGCTCAGCTGTACCAGCCCCAGTTCCTACATGGGAAAAGGGAGACATTGAGTCCTCTGCCTTGCTACAGGCCACTTGCCTGTCCATGGACAGAGACAGGACTTGAGGTCAGACCCTCTGAATTGCCACCCTTCACCTTCCTTTTGCTGTCAATATGCCAGGAGAATATTTTTGTTGTAGAATTAAAATACAACTGCTCTCTTCACTGGAAGGCACATGAGGTAATCCTTCTGAATTTGCAGAGCAGGGATTTATGGCTTGGTGTCTTTCCCATCCCTCATATCCATCCTAACTTTTGGGCCATTGTCTGTTCTGGCTGTAAGGCATTTGAGTCTCCTTCCTTTTGAATAATTTTGAGTAGAAATCCTTACCTGAACTGGAAAAACCTTTCCCAGTACTGTCACTGATATGTGTGGTTTTCCAGGAAGAAAAAAAAAAAGTCTAGAAAAACAATTGTGTTCCAGTGAATCAGTATTTTCTGCCAAAAGAAAATGTTTATTTGAAAATGGAGACCAACATCCTGTGCTGCTTTGGATATACTAGTATTTGTAAGTCTATACTCCTCTGAGTTGAGAGCATAATCTTTTACTTCCAGAGTTTAAATCATTGAAACTCTATTTGAAGTGCGTGTTCAGTTCTCTTTGTGGAGAAAAACATAGTGTGTTCCAGGAGAGCTTTCAAATTAAGCTGATGTTATGCAGTCTTCGGGTGAACGGTACCACGTTTCCCTTTTGATAATATATAGTCGAATCTAAATGGAGTTCTCTCTGACCATGCAGCATCCTTAATGCGTGCGCTCTCTGTGAACTCCCTGGTGATGTTTTTACTTGCACAGCTCCTTTCAGAATGTGAATTTTAAGCATTTCTGAATTTTAAACAGTCCGGTACATTTTTATAGCATTTTTTGGATGCTATTTGTCAATTGGATTTTGCTAATTTATGGCAGGCTAAAGCAATGTCTCTCTCAAGCACATTAGCCTGTCTGTCCAGGGCAAGGAGATTTTAATTTCTAATCTATGTGAAATGCAACATGTTTAGAAGGTGATCACCAGCTTCAGCAAGGGAGCAGTTAGAATTTCTTCTTTTTTTCTAGGCAAAGTGGTATAATTAAAAAAAAAAAAGAGGAGGTTTGTGGCTAAAACTGAAATGATAGCTTTCTCAGAAAGTCAAATTTATTTTATTTTTTTTTCTTTTGGGGAGATTCTTTCCCATTTCTGCCTATAGTTTGCCAGGCAAATCCTATTTATATCAGGCTGGCGTTAAAAAAAAACTCCGAACAAACAAGTTGATTGGGGAGGGGGTTTATTGTGTTTGTTTTTAAATAAATATCAAGTAACTTTTGAAAATATCCAGGTTGTTAAAATTTATACCTTAACAGAGTTTCTTTGTGGGGGTTTGATGTCTGTGTATAACCATCCCTTCAGTTCAGTTCCCTGTATGTATTCAGAATTTGTCAGCCTTGAAAAGTTCTCATTAATCTTATTCTTTGCCTGTTATGCAGTAAATCGCACATTAAAATGCATGTTAAGTGGATGCATATTCAATTCTGTGATCCCCTAATAGGCTAATCTCATTGCAGAATCTCCATCAATACTGCTCTGCCGCTGTAATACTGCAAGTCAGATGCTAATTAAAACTAAACTCCTTGTATAACATTTGTACTTCAAAGGTTAAACAGACTTCTGTATACCATATTCTTTAAGGACTTCTTTTTCCAAAGTGTGAAATTAGAGCTTCTCCGTTTTCAAAGTCATTAACAAGTAGATTTCTGTGGGCAATGTCCCCTCTTTATTTGTCTTTCTCCTTCTAGGAAAGGCAGTCCTGGAATATTACTGAGCAGGCTTGGCTGCAAGTCAAATATTAAGATTTCTGTTGCAATTCTTAGAAGATTTTTTCTGTATTTAAACATCATCCTTTAGATAATAAAATGCAGTTCTGCAGTACTTGCTTCCTAACAAAGGTTCTAGATCCTTTGGTACAGCTATTGCCTTGTTAGGGTGCAAAGTGTCTTTGTCCTTAGAATGAAGTTAATCAAAACCTAAGTATAAAAAACTGATTTGTATGTTTATCCTGGGATGTCTGGTTGTGATCTGAGGAGCACGCACTTGGCACAACATCACGTAGAATGAAATTGGAATAAAAAAGGACAAAGTCGAATTTTATATTCTGAGAATATAGAAAGTTCAGACAGAAAAATGTGAGGAGCGAAGACATCTAACATACCTCCAAGTGTTTCAAGATAGTGTCAAATTCCCACAGTTTGGTTAAAGACAGGGTTTCTAGCAGATAAACCATCAAAAGTACTCAAATTCATGCCTGTGAGTTGCCGGTGGTGTGTTTGGGGATAAAGCCTCCTTATCCTTTGATTATTCTGAACTTACAGTAATCCTCGCTTTGCAGTTCTCTAAATGCATAATTGATCAGAAGAAATAATACGTACCGGGGCTGTGCTGACGGAGTTTAACCTCACTGCCAGAACTGATCGGAACAGCCACTGAGCACTGAGCAGTAGTGTTTAGTCAGACTAGTTGGATGTTCCTGGTGACCTTTCAGCACTGAACTTTGACTCTTGTATTTCACTGTGGAGTTCAGAAGCCACAGCGTTGTCTTTCTGAAAGAAATAATGAAGTCAAAAGCTTGAGGGATTTTAGGCTGTATTTAAGATTTCCTCAGGATGCATTTTACTCAAGTGTGTAAATAGTGGGTATGAAAACCTGCTCCAACTAATGGTTTCTCTCCCAAGGCTCCCAGGAATGGGTTTCAGGCTACGGTGAAGTGCTACGTTAAACTTACAGGTTACATGAGGAAGACGCAGTTTTTATTGAGAACATAAATTGCAAACGCTGAAGTTGCATGGGCTGTGTTTTCAGTGTTGCTGGTGATGAAAGAAGATTTTTTACTCATGGATCCTAAGGACACCATACAGTGTTAGCATCTATATTCATCTGCCTGGCCAAAATAAGGTCAGCTGCATTAAGCAAACATTTAGAAGGCATTTTTCAGATAAGAAAGCAGTTTTTGTGAACGGTTTTTAAAGCTGCATCAGCAGCCTGTTCAGCCTTAAACAACTCAGGCCTATGATACAGTGGAGATGTGACTAATCTTACATGTTATAAATCATGAATCAGACCTTGAAAATCAAAAGATTAAAAATATATGTACTTCCTTGCCTTGTTCCTTGAGCACGTCTGTATTTTTTGCTGCGGTGATAGGGGCTACGATTTTTATTTTTCAGAAAACGATAAAACTCAATGTCATGTGTGAAGAAAAATCCAAATTATTGTAAAACCGATCACAAGAACTGAGAACTTTGCGTGCTTAATATGGTTATCTGGGAGCATTGGCCAGAGGTAACTGTTTAGTCTGTCCATGTACATGCTGAACATCAGCGAGCCTCATCAGATCTACAGCTGCTCTCCCACGAACGTTCTATCTGGGCTGTTAAAACAGGCGTGCAGACATTGTCCTTACAGCATCCTGTACAGCATGGTCAAGTTAACTTAGGGAATGAAACTATATCTTATACATCTTTGCATAGCACCTGACAGAATTTGACGGTTTATTTTCTTTTTGAATGCAGGTAACTTTCCATGCCCTAAAGGCTTAACGGTTTTGCTACCTCCTGAACCACTGTTATGCTTTCAGAGAAGACTTTTAAGTAAATTTCTGACAATGTAACAGCATTTCAGATTGAACTGCTTATAATTGAAAGCCTATAAGTCATTGAATCATGGGGCACAACCATTATCTTCATAAGCACAACGTTCAACTACTTCAAGTAAAAGGGAAATAAAAGCTAAGAGTATGCTGAATTACATAAATGTGGTTGCTGTGGGCACACTAATTTGTACGAAGGATTAGGTAGCCCAGAAAGCCAACCGTGTCCTGGGCTGCATCTGAAATAGCGTGGTCAGCAGGTCAAGGGAGGCGATTCTCTCCCTCTACTCTTCGAAGTACAAATGTTATACATTTGTCTCACAAGAGCACAATGTACACATTCTGCTTTAAATCAGAAACAGAAGAGATCTGAGACAAAGTTTTGTCTCAGGTGGAGACGTGCCTCTCCAAACTACTTGTCTTCCACATCACCTTGAATTGTGAAAATTGAGTCGTTTACCTGGAAATACTTTTCCAAAGAAGTTTCACTACAATAAATACATTTGGACAAAAATTTAGCTTTTGAAAATGATTTGTCAAAAAACCACTTTGTTTAATTCTAGATCATATTAAAAAGTAGTAGTGCTTTTATCAGAAATTTTTCACTACATAAGGTATGATAATATAGAAATCCCCTTTTGAAAGGTGGTCAAAAAATAAATGCTACTTGAGTTTCTACAGAAAATGGAAAATTTTACCTATGGTGTCATATTTATTATAATTGATCTGGTGGTGAGAGTTCTGTTCTGGGACTCCTTTCCATGCCTGCTGGGAAGACATAATCTTTGTATCAAAAGACCAAGACAGACAAGAAGTGAGAGTGGTAAAGACAGTTTTTCCAGAGACTAGTATTTTGCACAAGTTGATTCTCCAAATCAGTGAAGAATGTCACTGTTAAAGATTTATGTTCCCTGTTCTTCTCATCAGTAATTCTTAATTCCTGAATGCCTCATGATAAAAGTGAAATTTGAGTGAGGATCTGAAGAAAAATGAGTTTAACTACAAAAGCTAGGAATTGCAGCTTGTACTTCTTGCATATTTATATCTTTTAACATTCTTGTGTTGAATTTAATTCAGACCACATTCCATGAACATATACTTACAGGTTGTTCTGATATTTAATACAGGGTAATTCTAAAAAGACTGTGAATGCAGCACGCGGATGAAACTGAATCTCCAGACGTTTCTGCATGTTCCAGTGAAGTACCCTCCTGAAATAAACGCTGCTCCTTACGATCATTTTCTTCCACAAGCATGGTGAAGTTTGGTGGATTAGAGTGCAATAGAGAAGGTAAGCGTGGTAGGGTTATGAGGCCAAGATTCAGCAATGGCGTCCTGTCGGGATCTTTGCTGAGACTTGGGTTTGGGATGTGCTTACTATATGTCACGCTGTTCCCATGTGCAGTGCTTGGAATGCAGCAGAATACCGTCCCTCATAAAAAGAATTTTAAATTCAAAATTGACCAAGGCTACATTGGTTGGGGTTTTTTGGGTTTGGTTTTTTTTGTTTGTTTGTTTGATTGATTTTTTTTTAAGCTGTGAAGCAGAGAGTGAGGATACTTTCAAAATTTGAGTTGTTTGGATTGGAATTATGCAAATTTCAAAAATGGTGTAAAAATGCTTTCATATACAGCTTCTCAAAGGAAACTGCCCTAATAAATTAGGAGTAAGGCTCTTATAGGTTTACTTTGAAATCAGGTGGGCAGATCAGACATAAGAACCTGATGATGGGCGGGTAAGAACTGGATAGGGAGGCCCAAGAAAGCTTCAGCCTCTCCTTTTTCCCTCTGTTGCCAGTGGAGGGCATTTGCTCAGGGTTTTCATTCTGTCATAAGACCTACTCACATGCCAAATATATGCTTGGTTCTTAGAAACAGCCTATATATTTTAGTTAGTCTCTGCTCTTGGCCTTCAGTATGTCTGCAGTAAATCTATTGATTTCAGTGAATTAGAGCTCTATTAGAGAAAACCAATCAAGCATGGAGTTTAAAATGGATACCCACCTGCTTAAAGTTAAGCTTCTGCTTTACTGATAGGGGCTTGCTTCGTTTCTATATCCATGTGGAAATGAAATGGATATGCAGGAACTAAATTGGCTGGGAAGCTGTTTTATGAATAGAGGCATCTTTGGCGGAGGAGGGGGGAGATCCGGAATTTTTCCCAGAAGTGTCATAGACTACTGTTTAATTAGGGATCCACCTACCAGAAATGTCACTCAGATTCTATTTTTGCTTTATTTCTATTCTCATTAATGCAATTTTGTTCGAAAAGCTTATTTCCACAGATTTCCATTAATTTTCTTTAGTAGGTTAAGGATAAAATATACTTTATTTCATACAAGTGAAATTTCCTTGTATGTGTGTTACTGAGTGGCAGGATCTCCTACCAGCTGGATTGTCATTAAGAAAAATCCTGATTCTGTGTATTTGGTCAGATTTGGGATTTAACAGACTGATGCAATCCACTTGTTCAAATGCAGTATAGAACTACATTTGAACATAAAACTGATGGTGAAACTTAACCTTTCAAACAGAAAATTGCTGGGAAGCTTAGGAGAAATGGATTCTTTGAGCAGGAGGGTGAAGACCTGTGTTAGAAATTGACACGGTTTTGAGTTGAGAGAAATCCAGCTCAAACTGGTCTTTCCCTACTAACTTGTTTTTAAATCAGGGTGACAAGTTTTTTTAATTAATGGCTACCTCTCTCTTACCTTTACAGTGATGATCACAAGTGTATTTACAAAAACGAGATAAAATATACTTAAACCTGTGATAAGTATACTGGCACTGGCGACCAAAATATAAAGGTGTCAATTATCCACGTATAGATGTGGGGAAGAGGGAAAGACCAGGCCAGCAAAGCTCTTATTTTTCAAAGTATTATCATAAACTTCCAAGGTATATTCCTCTTATAGGGAAAAATCTCAGGTTACGCACAGCACAACACCCCCTGGCACCTCGCTCTGGCCCTGCGGGACCCTGCGGGAGGCTTGGGAAGCGAGGCGCTGTTTTTTGGGGGCAGGCTGGCAGTGAGGATGGTGCACAGCCAGATCGAAACGGGCTGAAATCTGGTTCCTGGCTGCTTCTCCTGCGGCACCACGACCTGAGGCGGTGAAGGGTTTCAGTAGTGGTACTTTTTCCCCTTTCCTTGTGTCTCTTTGGAGCTGAGGTGGCACTGCAACAATAACAGCCCTTGCCTGTTGCGTTAGTGACTACAGCCATGGCACACTCACCTTGTGCACGCCCCGTGGGAATGCTCCCTTTCGGTTCCCTTGGAAACACAGCATTTTGTTAATACGTGCTGATGAGATGTGCCACGTAAAATTGTGTACGGAGTTAAAACAGGAGGGGAATAATCCCTTACCAATGTAATTTTAAATAAAAGCAATGAAAAGACCGTTCAGGCTTGCTGCCCAAGTACTTCTTGGAACCATTTGGCTGCGGCGCCGTGTCAGCTCCAATCCAAATTTTCCTCTCAGCCTTGGAACAGAGCTGAAACAGTCACTACGTGATAATACATCATGCGAGTGTGTAATCACTACATGGTACAGGGTAAATACACTGTAACTTCAGGTTTGTAATGACAGAGGTGGACAGTCAGCCAAAAAAATTTAGTACAATTTTCTGTACTATTCAAGATGTTGATAGTTGTCAGGAATTTTTTTCTGACACAAGACTGCTGCTCTTGAGTTTGGTGACGGTGGTTTTTTTGTTTGGGGTTTTTTAGTTTTGGGTTTGGTTTTTTGTCTGGGTTGTGGTTTTTTTGGTGATGTACTTTTATGGAAGTTACTGTGGACCTGGTGTTTTATAGCAGTACATATGGCATTTGTGGAAACTGGGGGGCAGAGTTAGCGAAGCAGATTTCTGGTGCCGTCCTCAGTATAGCTAAATACAGAGTTCCCAAAGTACAGTATTGTGATGCTATAAGTTTAATAACTAAAACAATATCAAACTTTCAGGAATCAGCCTAAGGCCATGGTAGGTAAAGGTGCAATGAAAAATGTGAGTTTTTAATGAATTTCACTGAGAAGAGAAAGGAAGTAAACCAAATGTTTCCCTAAATGTGACACACATCTGGCGCAGCTCTCCAAGCAGTGGTTCTGTATGTTTATCAAGGTCCACGCTATCGGTCAAATAACTTTTTAAAAGACCGGCTGCAGAGTTATATGGCCGTGCCAGGCTGTGGCACCCTTTTTGTTTTTAGGAAGACAATTCCACTGAGCCTCGTCCTATAGACCAAAGTTCTACGTTTAATCTGAAAAAACAAAGATGATGTAAGCTTAGGTGACTTGTAATGCAGCACAGTGCCTGTTCTGGTTTGGAAGTGGTGGATTACTAGACACAACTGTTCTGCAGCAGAAGAATCTCAGTCCTCAATAATATTGCCTCTAAGAGCTAATAAAGTTTTTGTTAAATATGTAAACACATAATACCAAGATTTTCTGGACAGAACTTTGCTGCGTTCTTGAAAATAGGCTTCTCAAGGGAAAGGGGTGATTCACATCAGTTCTTGTTAAAGTTGTAAGCTAAAATAAAATGTGTGGTATTTGAATGGGTAATCTTTAATTACTGGAGTCACATGTATTTAGTGAGTCTGTCTTGCAGAATTGAAAGGGTTTATTTGCATTTTGATGCATTATTTGTGTGATAAAGTGTACCGGATCTGGTCCTTGAATATTAGTTTTGGAAGAAACCTAAAATATTGAGCTCGGATTCTTTTAAAATTTTAAAAATAATTCCAAAACTTTTATCAACATTTGGGATATTCTCCCAGATGGAGGGAAATGCATAGCCAGGGTGTAGCTTTATGTGTTATGAATAAATGTTTTTGTTAGCAGCTTTCAAGAACACCCAACATTAAAAATAACTACGTACGGATGGTATTTGGAAGGCGTTACTGATGATGATGATGTAGACATTTATAAGAGTGGTTCAACAATATTTCCTCATTTCAATAGAATAGAATCATAAAATCATAGATTGGTTTGGGTAGGAAGGGACCTCAAAGCCCATCTAGTTCCAACCCCCTGCCATGGGCAGGGACACCCTACACTAGACCAGGTTGCCCAAAGTCCCATCCAGCCTGAACACTTCCAGGGATGGGGCCTCCACGACTTCTCTGGGCAACCTATGCCAGGGCCTCACCTCCCTCACAGTGAAGATATTCCTCCTAATGTCTAATAGGCTGTTTGAAAAAATCTTGTTCTCTTTTTCCCTGTTGGAGAAAAAGGAAAACGTCCCCAATCATTCATAGTTATGACTTGTTTATTTTCATGATAGATGGACTCAGTGACGTAAGAATGTACTGTGTACCGTTATAATGAGTCCTGGTATATAAATGAGCTCTTTTCTTCCTTTTCTAAGTTTAAGTGGCCTGGACTATGAAATCTATGGAGTAAGTCTTTCTGAGGTAATCTGAGATATCCAGCAGCAGGTAAATACCTAAATTTAGTTCTGCAGGTGTCATTGTCAGGAAGAAAAGAACACTTCTAAACCAAAGAAGTCTGAAGCCCTTTCCTCTATTCACAGTGCCTACGAATCACTTCTTCCGTTTGACTTTTTTTTCCAAATTGCTGTCTGGTGAGGAAGCAGGGGATAGCAGTAATGAGGTTAAAAGAACCACGACTGGCTTTGTGGAAGAAATATAAATAGATTCCAAATGTGAACAACACAAATGCAAAAGGCACTCTGTGGTCAATGTCCGTTACATCGTTAAGAAAACGAATCTGCAGTAGTGTAGGGCTTTGCTTTCCATCTTCAGTCAGTGACCTTTTCTTTACCAACCAGAGCGCCTGAGCGAGATTTCCTGAGACAGCCAGAAACTTATTTTATAAATAAAATCTCCAGTCAACTTAGGAGGCTTAAGAGGAGCACTATGCATTCATCACATTCCTCCTCTGTCTCTGCATCCTGGCAGAGGAATTTGTGTCCGGTGGTGTTCCATACAGCTAAACCAAGTAGGTCATTACGTTCATATCCAGGCATGTTATCTTCTTTATGAGATCCAATACCTACAAAAACTTAACACCAGTGGAAAGTAAAAGAAATATCCTTGAAAAACCATATCTGCTAACATAACTTGATTCTTCATTACGTTTTTTTTTTTGTAACTGTCAATATCATCCCTATTTTATGCTTATGTGTGTGTTTTACCTTCAAGAAGGATATATATAGTCAGGCAGTTCCTTTTATCTGTGAAATGTGTAAAGCCAACTGACCTCAATGCTTGTCAAATATGTAATGTAACATGCAATATGGATGTTATTTAGATATAATTTCCTTACACATCTGAAAATCATCTGAAAATGAAGGACATTGGGAAAATGTTTTGTCTGATACAAAACAGAAAGGGGAAATTGAGGCAAGAGTATTTGCCAACCTCTCATTCATAATAAAAATCAGGTTTGTTTGTTTTGTTTTGGTTTTGTTTTTTTTTTTTTCTTTTTAATACCTGTGGAAAGGGGAAGGAAGATCTTGGAGGCCTTTTGATTAATTATGACCTAGTTGGTAGGGTCAGCCATACAAGCAGACTGAGTTACTTGGGACTTTATCCAGCTGGGCCTTGAAAACTGCCAAGGATAGAAGCAGCACAGCCTCCCTGGGCCCTGTTCCACTGCTTGACTGGCCTCACAAGTAAAAAGGCTTTCCTTAAGTCCTTTATGAATACCTTTTTTTTTTCCCCCCCCTCCAATTTATTCCACTCTTGTTTTCCCACCATGCCACCTCTGTGCAGAACCTGGCTCCATCTCCCTGATGCCCCATCATAGGGATCAGGAGGCTGCTGTTACATCACTCTGAAGGTGCATCTCAAGCTGTTAAAAATTACCAGGTTCTCAAGACTAGCATGTACTTGGTGGCTGTGAAAGAGAGTACAGTTTCAAATGTCTAGAAATGGATGCTTTATTTTGCTGAAGTGAGATTGTAATTAAATTGGAGGAAAAGTTTCCTAGATCATTGCTTCAGGTTTCAGAGGGAAGGAGGCTGGACCACAAAGCCTCCAGATGTCACTTTTGTTGTGACTTATTTTATTGTATTATTAATTATTATCCCTGGAAAGGTGGATTCAAGGCAACAGGATGTCATTCTTTGATGCAACATGAGCTTCCTCAATAGCTCCAGTGAACCAAAAACCCATCTATATAAAATATTCAAAATCTGAATGAAACAACAGTCTTTGATCAGCAGCAGTGACTGAGTACAGGGAGTTTTGAGGAAAAAGCAGACCTCGCTTCTTCCAAATCCCCTCCAATTAGCTTTGTAGCTTGAACTAAGTTTTCTTCTCCTCTGCCTGCAAACTTCTATACTTTTCTGTGCGCCTAGATCCAAAGGGCTTTATTCTGTATGGGACAGGGTATTACCAGGGTATGAAAGCACCGGAAGTGAATAATTTTAGGTCATACGCAATTGAATCTCCTACTGAAACATTGTTAGTTCTGATTGAGATTTCTTTGACCAAAAAACTTGAAGCATTGCCAGTGAGAAATGTATAATCTTCTACTGTAATTCTTTCCTTTACAGTATTCTTCACAGGAAATCCCTTTTTCTATTGTTCCAAGATGTGGTGCTGTGCATGCTTATGCTGTTATGAGTTTGGGAAAGAGAAGGAGCATGTGCAGTGGGAAGGGGCTGCATGTGCATTTCAGGAGGAAAGCAAATGCCTTCAGTTCCAATTTTTCCTTATGGCTGGTGTTAGCAATTTAGAATGTCTATTTATATGTCAAGATCACCTTAGTCTAGTCTTTTATCCTGTTCTGATGCATTTCTAAGAGGAAGTAGCTATGCTGGCCTAGAACTTGCTGACAAAATTGACATTATCCTGTTGTACCTGGTCAAAAATTCCCAGCACTTCCTTTTCCACAAAGGAAATGTGTTGTGTGTGCATTTACGTAACCTGCATAGCTCTTAGCTTGTTTAAATCTAAGGGTATTTCATCAGCAGTTGAGAAGAGATTCAGTATTACTTTGAACATCTGGAGTAGATTCCAAGGCCATCTGAAAAAGGTAGTACTCATCTTAAGGAAAGACAGCTGGCTTTCCAGCAAATTTGGTTTTAAAAGGATGCAAGTGCTTAAGTCCTTTCTAGCCTCCCAATATTGTTTTGCTTCTGCCATATGATAAATGAAGGAAGTCCTGGGAAACGTAAGGCACTTTTTGCAGTGATACGGTCCTTTGGGTTGGAGCTGCCTGCGGAGGGAAGACTGAAGGCAGAGTGGACTATGCTCTCTGCAGAGTCTGAGCGGTGATGGTAGAGCTCCATAGACAGTCAAGCCTGAAAACAGCTTGTGGTGTAATTCTAAGTGACTACTGGTAAAGAGCAGTCTCATTTAATCAGGATCGTAAATGCCACAAGGTGCTTTCATTTCCATGTTTGATAACAAAAGCTCAAATGCATCTCTAAACTTTTCAGAAATAGGTGATTGTCTGCAGTTCATAATGACATATAAAAGTGTTTTACTCAGTGTTGGAGATGTTTTAAGGCTTTGCCCAAGAAGGAAACCCAGTGACTATTCACCATAATGGTAGTCTTTTTTATTTTAAAACCTTGACAGTAATTTTCTTGCCAGTCCTGAAATGCTTGTTGCAAGCAATGAAATCCTCCTCTTGTGTTTTGTCAGCCTGCAGTATTTTGCAATGCAGCATGCTGTGAGTGAGCATATAATTTGAAGTGTAAATTGTAAAAGAAAAATGCGTTAGCTTACCTGGGTTTCCTGCTGCTGTTGAAATAAGCAATAGAGCTGTGCATGTCACAGTTAATTTGCATAATAGAGAAATAGAAAATATCTAGATTTTATTTTATTCTGCTCGCATTTACTTCAGTGACACAGCTTTGATTAACTTTTGTGAAAAGAGGCTGGATTCTTCATGGTCCGTGATTTCTTAGCTCTCTGCTTCTGAAATACTGTTTAGTATCAGAAAGAGGTTGTATACCAGGCAAAATTAAATGCTTCATCTTGAGATGGTTGCTAGTGATAATGGAAGTGTGCAGGTTAAAGACCCAATTCCTTTTCTTTCCCAACTCTTCTATTCTCCACAACCTCAGAATCTTGCAGTTTACAGTTTCTCTGGTTGGAATTTCCCTATTGCAAGAGAATATCCTCAGTAATCCAAAGCATGATACAGACTGGTCTTACACACGCGAGAAAGCTATTCCCTGCAGCGGAGCAGGAGGTGGGTACTGTAGAGGGTCGTGTTTTCTTGGGAGCCGTTGCTCAAAGCTTTAAACCTGCGAGAGAAGATGGAGGATTGTAAATATGTCACTGATGTCCACCTTGTTGCCTCCAGAGAAATAGAAAACTTAGGTCAAACATGAGTAGTTCTAGCTGAGATGCCAGGTGTTTGCCAGACTAGGCCCTTAATTTGTATGTTCCCTTTGCCTGTCGTGTGATTCACTGTAGCTTGTAAAGATCTTGGACAACGGCGTTAAATCAGACTCTGGATGAAACCTTTGTTAGTTCTAGTGCTGGTCATCATGTACAATCCTCTCTAGAGAGTGAAGAGGCTCCCAGGTTAGGTGTCTGCGTGTAGGCTTTGTGCTTTGAATTACAGTGTAAAAAGGGCCTGCTATTTCTTACCTCAATAAAGCTGTCTGTGTTACCAAAGAATGGTTAAACAGAGGAGAAGAGTGGTAGAAGCAAAAAGTAAACACTAATGTACCTTTAACATTAATAATTCACTGTATCATTTATAATTTAAATCTTAGTGAGTGTTATTTTGCTTCATCTTGTATCACAAACCAGTTGAAAACTAAGAAAGCCTGATTATTCTCCACAGGCATGTACTTATGTTGGTCTTCAGCTCAGTTTATTCAGCCTTTCAATTTTAATGCTTCATTTAGTTGTAATGCTTACATTTGAATGTAATAAATTATTGTTGTATTTTTTATAGTTGTATTTTGAAGCAAACATATTTACCTGTAATCAACATATTTTCTTAAGGACTGGATACCTATCCAAAGATACTTACCTGATGTCCAGACCAGAGAAGTGTCCTCTCTCATTCTCACAATCTCCCTTTTCCCCCTTCTTTCCGCAATGGTTTAATTGAGGAAAGCCATGAAGATAAGTCTGGTTAATCACATTTTGTTTTTACTACAGAAATTTTCTGTTTGGTTTGTTTAAGAATGCAGGATTCATTGTTTTACTCATAACGGTAGTTCAGCCATAGGCCCTACTTTCATCATGGGGTAAAATTGTCAGTGTAAGTTGCATAGGCTTCCCGTAGGATGTGACGCTGCTTTGCTGAGGTAAAAAAAAATCTGCGTTTCCCTGCTATGTTGCTTGTTTACTGCTCTCCACAGAGGTCTGTCTCACATCTGTGAAATGTGGATCGAGTTTTTGAACTCGCCCTGCTCTAAGCGTTTGGGTACTGCCATGTAGGTCAGGCGCTACAAATAAACAAGATGCTGAATCTCTGCTTTGGATCTGCAGCTCCCAATCACTTCTTTCCCTCTGCGTGGCCTGCTTGAATTCACTGGTTTTCTAGGTGGGGCTTATCCAGCCACTGAAAAGGTAATGAAATATGAATCTCTTAAGACTTTCTCTTTTAAGAAGGCACCATTTTTAAAATGGCCATAAAGTTGCCAAAGAATCTCTTTCTTCTAATGTAGCATGACTAATGAACTGCAATAGGTTTTCCTTATTGTATCACTGCTATTTTTGCCTCTGAAATACAGAAACTTCAATCACTGTGATTGTAGGTAACAAGACAGGCTGACACTTAAACTGTTGAAATGTGTGTTTTTATTATAACTTCTATGACTGCATTTAGAAATTGTCATTTTTGTTTTCACGACTCTCTAAGGTTTTAAAAGTGTTTTATATAGAAAGGAAAATAACTCAGGCCAGAGTACATTCAGATGCGGACCTCTCCAGGCTTTCAATTTACAACTTTTACAATATTGGTATTCCATTAGGCATAGAGGCATGAAAACAAAACCAAACTCCTACTTTTAGAAATCTGTTTAAGAACATATAGCGTCTTCTGTATCGGGCGATTTTCAATGGCCAGTACCATTTCTTTCACAGCCTAGCAATGATACACTAAATCACTGCTAATGATGGGAGAAACTAATGCTTGCCTGAGAATTCAGCTCATGTCCTACAAATGTGTTGCCAACAGTGTGGCCATGAGAAATCAGCTCAAATCTGACATGCCGTAAAATTTAAAGGCTCTTTTATTATCGCTTAACTGGCCTTTTGGGCCTCTCTAATTATGCATTTTTTTCTGCATGGGGACACAGGAATCATGTAGTTTTTGGTAATATAGGAGGAGCATTCCTTGCAGTTACCTGAGAATTGATAATGAGAACTTGATTTGCACTCTGTGTTGCTAGCTCTGTTGATCGTGAGGGAAGATGCATTTGATGGCAGCCAAGGACTTCACCTTCAGGCTGAAATTTAAGGCATATTTTTCTCTATCTCTAAAAGACCTAACAAATCTTTTGTTCCATACAGGATATCAATCCTCGTTGCCTGCACAGCCTTGCTTGAGTTTAGGCAGGGCATCTTATGGGGATGCAGTAGTACACAGCAGCCAAATGAATAAAAATTAAGTTTATATGAGAAATTTTGTGTATTTAAAGGCAGAGCCACATTTTCAAATGCTAAACAAGACATCAGCTTCTAATTCTGTTTTTCATGGTCTTCAATCTAAAGAGGTGGTCGTTCTCATTAAAAATTTTCAAACCATTGAATGTTGCTGTCTGGAATTAACAAAATGCAGCATTCATGGGTAGCTTCAATATCATATACTAAGTTTTAGTTTAAAAATGCCCTTTAGAAATAAAATTATGCTCTTATGTAGCATTATTTACACTTTTAGTATTGAATTCTTTTTTTTTTCATTTAGTCATAGCAAAGTAGATACCTCCTTTGAGTACTTGGAAGAGAGACTCTGTGCTAGCTATGATAATCTTTTTATTAAAACTTAATGATTCTTAACCCAGAAAATTATTTTTGGCTTTTTTATTTTAGTGATTAAAAATACCTGGCATTTATATCTTGAAGATAAGTCAACAACTCTGTGCACAGTGCACACACATCCACCACCCCATAGCTGGAGACTTTTTCAAAAACCCTTTCAGTGGTCACTGAATAAAAAAACTTCACTTTTTCCCAAACTTGGAAGAGTTCGAAAGCTTACTGAAGGACTGTGCCCAGATTGATCCAAAAAGAAGAGAGGATTATCCAAACTGCTGCACAAATAAGATTCTCTTTCCTTCCTATATAATGCAAGTATAAAATGTGAATCTTTGGAAGACCTGTTTGTGCCATTGACAATGATCATATCTGTCTATACTCTGGAACGGCCACTGTTTGCATCCTTATTTTTGATTTCCAGATGTGAGAGATACCATCTCCCATTTTGTGAAGGCATGCTTTGGTCTTTAAAGCCTCATGGGTTTTGGCTGGAGAGATCTCAAGAGTCCTTTGCAGGGGGAAAGTGCCAGTTTCTTCTCAGGCAAAAGTGCATGCTGACATAACATTTAGTTCCTGCTTTAAAATGTCCTCAGTGCTGGCCGTCTTTGCAGCGATTTATTGTGAGGTTAACGTCCCATGTTTAGTTGGAGAATAGGAAATTGTGGTGTTAGGGTGATTCTCAGTTTGCTTCTCATTTCATCTGCTTTTTAGTGAAGCTTTTATCATTAGCTGCAGCACTCATCTTTGGTCGGTGGCCATCCACCAGTCACTGTTGTCTGGACCAGACTATGTTTGGATGTCCTCTGTTGGGATGTGGTTTTCGTGCTCTCCTGTGGTTAAGCTGCTTCTCAGAGATTGCAGGAACAAACCTGTAGCTGGAGTACTCTGGAGTCCCAGTACTTTTGCTGCTCTTAGCTCACAAGCCTGCAAGGGATCGAAGTGAGAAGACAGAGAGACAACCTGTTAATTCCCCAGTGTTTGCCCCTTGCCTGTGCTAGGAGCGTTAATCTCACTGACTTTGTCAGGCTGTGCTAGGGAAGGCAGCTACGCATCTCAGCAGCCTAATCTTTTGCTGATTAAACGGGTGGGCTGGAGAAGCTGCCAGAGAGTTTGAATAGTAACAAATTATAGCTGCAATTGCACAGCTGGCAAATGGGATGTCTACTAGTTCCCAGCTTGCTGTAGGCTCTTAAACAGAACAAATTACTACTTGTGGGTTGTTTTGCTTGGTTTGTTTTTTTTCCTTTCATTTTCTTGTTTGGGTAGATGTACTTTGTCAAGAAAGATGCCACTTAATGTAGGTACAGGCTGGCTGGCCTCTGTATTACAGAGTGGAGTTAGCGGTGACAAAACTAGGTAAAAGGATTGTCTGAAGATTTCTCTGATGCCCAAGAGGAATTTCCACCTCTTGCTATAATCTTGCTGCCAGAATTGTGCTGCTGCTGGTACTTGAGTTTCCTAGTTTAAAGCTAGGATGGGAATCTCCGAACAAATTGCACTTCTAGTTCTGGTTGTGCAGAGACGTATGTCAAAGTCACTCGAGAGGTTGCAACCATTTCCTTCCGCTTTTCATTGCTGATGGCCTTATTTTTGTTGCCTAAATGTACAGATGTTGTCTGTTGTGAACTGTGTCTCAAAAATCCGTCTGCACGCAGACACTGAAACCACTAGGTGACCCGTTCAATTGGTAGAATTGCTCCCTACGAGAGGTTACAGGAGTGCTCTGAGATATTCACTGGCAGAAATAGGAGGAGATGGTGAAAAGATACGTATTTCCTTGAACAAGTGCTAGGATGCCACCTCTCTTGCATGGCTACAGTTGCGGTTACCAGAAACGCTTACACTGATTACTCCCTGCGTGGAAGGGAGTGTCTTCATAGCTTGGGATAGACTTCACCCCTCAAACTGAGCTTGGCAAGGCTCAGCTTCAGATTAGAGTGCAGGGTCCGGCTTTCTGAAATGGACCCAGAATGTGTAGGGTGAGGTTCGTTCTGGAGCTGTCAGAAGGAATAAGGTTGCTCAGAGTCGTTAGCTGGTAGTTTATATTTATTTGGTTATTCTGCTGGGTTTAGGGTTAGGACTTCTATTGTTATATCAGGGCATCTAGAAGGTGAGACGATCTGTGGTATGTAAATAAAAATAATTAAATAAACTGTTTGGCTATGTTATTTGGAGACTCGTAAATTGACATTAATTGGAAAGTATAGAAAAACTTGTTTTGTGACTTAGAGTTATTTTTTGCTTTTGACAATGACATGAGTTGTGTATCCACCATAAACATCTTTGAAGAAATGATAAATTAGTATTATTATTATTACTGTTGTGCAGCAGCATTAAAGCTTTCTTTTTTTTCTAGTATTTAAGTATGCAAAGCCTCCCACGCTTAGCCAACTGTGCTGCTTAGGTAAATGAAAGACTGACTAACATATATACATCAAACTCTGAAGCAAGACAAAGGAAAATTTGCTAGCAATCTTGCCTTGACATGGTTTACCTGCCAGAGAAAAATCCTTTCTAAGTTGCATCCCACACAGCGACTTACTTTTCTCATTAGAATTCTGTACGTGTTGCAAGTAGAGCACTCAGTAATTGTGCGCCAGGATTTCAGCTTTATGTAGGTGTCAGACTTGTTTGTCATGGATTTTGTTTTTAACACTGGATGTATTTTGTAGGTTTTTACTCCCCATAAAAGCAACTCTCTCTTCTGGGCTGACACGCACCTCATTGAATAGACTCTACCAGTTATAACTCCAGGTGGGACAGAGGGGTTTTTGACCTGAAAAAGATGAGTGAACCAAAGCCCACAATAGTCTAGTGCACTGAAATGCAGAAGAGACTTGTATTGGATTCCGTGCTTTTGTCAATAATTACTTTTCCGAATGTTTCATTTCCAGTAGGAGAGGCTGTGAGAGGCTACCCCTAAAACATCTACTGGCCTCGCGCCTAGTGGCCAACTGGAATTCACGAGGCAGAGCAAACGGGAACCGGCGAGGCCCTAGCTGGTAACCTGGGGGAGCAGTTTATTCCTGCCCTCTTTGTGCCTAAACATTTGAAGCAGAGAAGGTTTGAGCAACTGACATTTTACTTACCTAAAGTTTGTTCCAGTAAAACATTTTAGTTTTAGTTGAATGCCAGTTTTCTAATAGCAATATCATTTAGCCCTTGCTAACCTCTAGCCTTAACGTTGCCAAGACGTTAAGCGTTGTGTGGCGTTGCACACTGTACCATAAAACTTTCTGTTGAAGCTCGGGGCTTTTCAGATGGTCTTGTTTAAACATTAAGGATCGACAAGCTTGCTTTGTCGAATTTTGAACCCGCTCTAATCACTGAGAGTTTCAAGGACCTCTCAAAGTCTTCAAGACCAGGTGCTAACAGCAGAAATACTGGTTCAGTGCCTCTTATGGCCGTGGTATTTAAACCTTTGATGAAGGACACTAGTTAAAAGAGCTGAAGAATTTCACAGAATACTCTGGGAACATTTGCTTTTCTTTTCATTCCTGCAGGTGAGCATAAAACCGCTGAATTAGCGTTCTTCTGCTATGCATGTAGTGCCCCAAACTCAGAACTTTTGCTTTGTGAAAACTTCTGTATCTTTGGTTGGTTTTGGGGAGGACATCAAAACAAGCAACAACTGATTTTAAAACTGCTGAAGACAATTTTGGAAAAAATTTGAAAAAAAAATATTTAGTTCAAATATTCAATTGCAGTAGAGTTTGTATTTGTATTAAAAGAAATAGAAAGATTGGTATAAAGTGAGAGTAGAAAATTGAAAAAATAAAATGAATGACAGAAAATAATTTCTTTGTAGCAATTTTTCAAATGAGACTTCTGAATTTTTTAAATTAAAAAAAAATGTTTTGTAGGAGTTTTTTTGTAGTTAATAAGGACTTACAGCAGCTTCAGCTTTGTCAGTATTGTATTTTGTACCATGAAAACTGGACCAACAAACACCTTAAAACCAGCCATAGATGCTACTGTGATAAGACACTCTTGAAGCAGCAAAAATTATTCAAGTCTTCTGAAGCCTCAGAACTCCTCTGTTTTCCCACAGACTAATTATTTATGAATATTTATACAGCTCCTGTCTGAACTTTAGACCATTGCATACATAATACCAAAATTATTTCTGTAATCTTGCAGGTATTTTTAGAAAAGTAAACTGATAAGCACATGCATGAACGCTGTTCGGCACAGGGTCTTGGCTTTGGATAAAAGGGGGAATGGATTCAGGCGCTGTTGTCTCCATTTCTGACACGTGTATATCAGTGATACACATGGTCCCAAATAAATTTAGGGCTCTGAGAGTACTCTTATGTGAGGACTATACTGAAGTGTTTTGGTTATTTTTGCTTTGAAAGTTCACTTCACAGTGTATAGCTCGTTTTTACCTAAATTATAGCTCAAGGGTAATTGTTTTGTTTTATGCAAGTCTTGAGAGGTGGTAACCCAGGCCATTGCTCAGTGTACTTGGTGTGTGTAAATAGCAGCACCTGCTCTTGGGAAGACTACATAATTTGCAATTTCACATTGCCATTTGTGGAAAAATGTTCAATATTCATATCTGTCTTTCTACTTGACTCTCAGCCAGTCCTGGTCAAAGAAAAAACCACTTGACAAATACTTTTGCTGGTATTTCAAATTCTGCTTTTGGTCATTGGAGATACTTAACTGAGTGCCAGCTGAGTTCTGAATTTTATGAAAAGTTCTTACAGCACGGAACTTTGTTAGAAGTTTGTTAGGAGAGGACTACTCATTTTTTATTGTCTTTTCTAAATCTTTGGTCATTTTAATACATTAGGACTCAGCACCCAGGCAACAATTCAGTTAAAACAGTTTTTCAGCATCTTTATATTCTGCAGTAAGGGCTTGGAGAACCTGGGAACTTCATGTTTGGCTTTTCCTGATGACTTTAACCCAAAGGTCCTTAACTGTGGTTCTGTGGGGTTTTTTGGGTGTCTTTTTTTTGTTTGGTTGGGTTTTTTGATAGACAATCAACATCTTCTCTACATCACTAGTCTTACAGACTTCTTTCTCAGCTCTGTCACCTGTCCCTTCCACTCTGACAGGTTCAGCAGCTGTTCCTAACTTGGCCTATGCTTGTCATGCTTTCCTCAACTGTTTTCAGATCTTCTATATAATTTGTGAAATGGTACTGGAGGAGTGAGAGGAGACCAGAATCGCATACAATATTATATAATTATGTAATGTAATGTTTCATTTTAACCTCCAGACTTGATTTCTGTGTGGGCATTGTTGAACTCAGCAGCCCTCGTTCTGTACCTGAACTTTGGGCTGTTCTCCTGCATGTGTCTCCCTTAGTTTTTCTGCATTTCTTCACTTGCCATTTGAATTCCTAGTGGCCTTAATGTAGCTCTTCAGCCAGCCCTCATTTTCACTGCAAACTTAAAGACAAGCAAATAAGATGTTTTCATCTTACTTTTGCATTTTTCAGGCTGAATCAAAGACCCTGTATGCTACGGTGGAGCACATCCAGAAGGCTGAGTTAGAGGATAACAGCCGCCCTAACCCTGGATTTCGTGCTTTTAGCGGTTTGTCAGATGCAGTCTTACATCCATATAACACGCTGGACCTCTCTACAGCTTCTCATATGTGTCAGAAAAGGTTTTCCTGAATGCATTTATTTTTATGAGCACCTAGAAATGCATTTCCTTAAGTGCATCCTAAACATGTACATCTGTGGAATAAAACATCTTTTTCCTTTTTTTCTCCCCCCCCATGTACCTTTATACTGGCTAGGCTTTTGAGAGATTTCTGCAGTTCTGTTGTGCTGTCCTCCGCTATCTTCTTTCTGCTCTGAATTAAGAAAGCAGCAAACTGTTGTGCTGTTTCCAGGCAAGTGGGACTCTATGACCCACCTCTATTTTAGAGATTTAAAGACACATTCTTCAGCTCTGAGCACATTCTTTAGAGAAAATCAAAACGCTGGTGTTTTATTAATGACATCCTCCTACTTTGCCTGGGTAGGCTGGTCTTTTAAAGCACTAAATTAACACTCAGCAGCTTATTTTCTGGAAACTGAACTCACTTCAAGTCTCTCAGAAACAGCCATTTGTCAATGATTTGGATTTAATTTCTGACGATTTGCATATTGGCTTTTCTGACTCAAGTGAAAGTAGGACGAACTGGTTGGCATACCTAAAAGCCACATCTCAGGGAAAATATCCCACTGGACTTCTACAACAAAGGATTTCTAGAAAAGACAGCTATGCCCTGGGGTGACTGGTGGTTTATCTACTGCTATTCCCCCCCAAATTATAAATCAACATTCTGGCTTTTTTGTATTTTCTAGAATAGAATCTTCTATACTTTACATCTAATTTAACTCTCTTCATGTCATTTCCATAGCAGCACGTCAGGCTTTGTTTCCATCATCTAATTAGAGTTATTGAAGACCAAAGCATCTTCTGTGTCCTACTCGCGGTGTGAAAACCTTACTCTGAGCACGAAGGTACAGGTACGCGCAGTACAATGACTGCAGGTGTAAGCTTCGCATGGAGACACATGCAGACACCTGGAGACAAGGTCTTGAATGTGTGTGTAGAGTACACATTTCCTTTACCTCATTCAACACTGCAGACACTGCATCTGCAGCTTTGCAACACTGTTATAATGCTGGAAAGTTGGGATATGGTTTGAGTAATTTAGGTTGACTGTAGGAGCATTGAAATAGGGATTCCCACACTTAGGCAAAACAGAAACAGTGTCATTGATGAAATTCCTCTCTTTATGCACTTTGTTGACTAAGGTCTTATTTTGGGGGAAAGCTGGCCCTTTCTTTCAGGGAGCGTCTTCTGTCCTGTGGGGTGAAAGTTACAAATTACTGTTACAGCCCGGATAAAATCTGCCTTTTAACATGTTCTGTGAAGACAACAAATCTTAGCCCTACCTTTATACAATTATTACAACTCCAGAACGGCAGTTTTGTCCTTGAATGGACAGATTCTGCAGATGGCAGAAGTCAGCTCAGTTGCTCAGATTATTTTTTTTTCCCCCCAAAGTAAAAGTCAGACAAGCAATATCTAAATTCTTTCTATGTGAATTGCTGTGATCTTGATTAAAGTCTCAGCTTTGGAAAGGGAAGTCAGGAGGGAATACTCACATTTCAGAATAGTTCTGCTTCAGCTGTTTCCAGGGCCGGTTAGAAAATGCTCAGAGCCTTGTCACTTGGCCCCTGTTGCTTTGTAAATGCTTACAACCAAGAACGTTTCACCACAAAGGACCAATTCTTAAATTAAGTGTAGGTTAAGTAGTTCTCTCACACATCCCCCTTGAATTTAGAATGCTTCTTAGCAGGGCTTCACTTGCAGTGGGTGTATTGGCTCTGATGAGTCCTGGTTACATTACCGCAGCAGAAAGTGAGCTTGAAGGTCAGCCATGCCCCCGTTTCCAGAAGAGATCTCGTTAAGTGTGTTGTACATGTTGTCCCTAGTACTTACTTTGTGTGGTATTTTGCTGACTTTCCTTACAAAATTTCAGTGTCTATCCAGCTGTCCAGGCTCCCTGTGTACTCAAGAGTTACACATTGCATCTGTCTTGCGTGGCTGTCTCCACTGACTGGGGATGACCAGCTTAACTTTCAGTTCATCACATTACATTTGCATTGTCATTCACCAAAATTTTGGTACTTGTTCTGATGGCAGCAAAGGGAGAGACACCATATTCCTTAGTTTGGCAGTAGTGGGTCAGAGGGATTGCTGGTTGGAACCTAACAGCTATGGGTCAAAGTCTGTGGGTTTTGTGGGAGTGCTTTTATTATTTTTATTTTTTCCTTCACTGATACAAGTCTAGCAGCTGAGAAGAGTTAGGATTAGTCGTGTGACTTGTGTCTGCAGACCAAAGGCTGAGTTGCTTATCAGTTTGCTTTGCATCTATCCGTATGATAATAAAGAGTCTGTCATGCTTAGACACTCAAAAATCGGGGTCTGACAAATAGGAATTTATAAACTATCAGATTTATAAATAATACTAATAAGCCCATCTTCACAGGTGGGCTTTAACATTTACTTTAAGCATCTAAAATAGAATCTCTCCTGAAAAAAAAGCATTTGCTGTACACTTATGATTTGGGAATGCTTTCCCGTGCTCTAGTGTATCTTCTTGCCTTGAAAGCTGAAATACAGAGGCTGACGAGTGCTGACCCACAAAGGGAAATTAGACAAAAGATGCCTAACGATCAATTGCTTTGTTGTAGGTTGCCAGTAATTAAAGTTCTGGCAAATGTCATGTAAGATTATATTCAAGGATATTTCTTTCTTTCTTTGAGGTTTTGACAAGCATTGCCCCTGTGAGGAGGTATTTGTATTGGTTTCCTGCATTTATTCTGGTATATTTCAGCATTCTTTGAGCAATAGCTTACAGTATACATATTTATTTTACTTTTTCTTACTGTAGCTGACATGAATATTGACTTAATCCAGCAATTTGTACAATTTTAAGGCACAGACACCCACTGAATCAATCACTTTGTATGCGCATTGCAGCATCGAGCCCGTAAAGGTAAAATGTAAACTGTTAGAATCTGACTGATTCAAATCAATTTTAACATTGAGGAGAGGGTCAGTTTTTCTTCTCTGGAAACAATCTCACTATGTTTGGAATATTTCTACTCAAAAATAAAAATCCGAGAAAGGTCATCTTTAAATCCCGTGCTCATACCCTATGTATGAAATTAGTTTGATCTAACGTGATTTTGTAATAGGATCGCAATCAGATGCAGCATTCTGAATTAGGTTGGAATTATATAACTTTCATATACATCAGTAGTTGTCTCAGTGGTCACATTGCAGTTTCTTGTTGATTTTGGTGTGAAGGTGGTTAGCTATAAGCCCATGGCCCTCCATTTGGAAACACCCCACCCCCAAAATACTAAAAACCAAAGAAACCCCTCAGCATCTCTGCTGCAGTCATTGGGTCTCACTGCTGGAGTGACTGCCATTTTCACAGCAGGCTCAAGCTATGGGATTTTGAGTGTAGCATGGAATAGAAAAGTTCAAATGCCCCTTGGGTCCAGTCTAGTGCAACAACAGTTGAGTAATCTCTGGCCTGTCCTTTAGTGTTCTCATCAGGCACCAATTAGGTGATTTGGTAGCAACCCTTAAATGTCTATAAAGCACTTTACATAGTGGCATATGTCACGATTTATCAAAGCCATAGTTAAGCTCTCTTTTGTTTGAAGCTGCAAAAAATTGTTAAAAAAATCATTTGCTTTATGGTCATTTGCTTGCATTCAGTAATGATGTGGAAATGCAGTAGTATACTTTATTAGGCTTTGGCCTGAAAACTTGTGCTGCTGTATTCCTCTGCTATCTATTTAATCCACTATTTTTATTGGTCTATTTGTGCATCAGCAATAGTATCTTTGGATTAACTGGAAATGTTTTTCCTGTCATGAAGCACAGAACTGCCTGCAGAAGGTGATGGCTGACATCTACCATCTCCTGGTGAACTTCTCATGGTCTCAGCTGAGTTATATTCTCTGCAGTAGAATGTAACCTCAGCACTCACAATCATTCAAAAACTAATCAAAAGCAGCCCCTGAAAGCTAAAATCTTGGGGTTTGTTTGTGATGGACATGTTAATGTCTTGCATATCATCTTTTTGCTTGAATGTGCATCTCGGGTAAACACAGGTGCTACGCCTGTCTTCCTGTTCTGTGGCAGAGATGTGTCGTTCCAGCAGAGTTAACACTACCGCCACCGGACTCCATCAGTGACTGCAAACTCACAGGCTCATCTATTCAACAGTAACTATCACAAAACTTTAAAATGACAAGACAACCACTTTTTATGGTTTTGAAGGGTTTGGTCCAGCCAAACCCCTGTAGTTGTTTTCTTCCACCATTTTTTTGTGTCTGCTGTAGTGATATTAGCTACTACCATTTTAAACATAACAGGTTTGCAGATGAAGTATTTCTTAACACGCAGCTACATTGGTGGACCTGGTAAAATGAAATACCTTGGCAATTAAATTGTCAGAGCTACAGCTTGTTCCACAATGTGGAAACAACGGAAGGGGCATTTGGGCAACGATTTTGCTTGTGGAACTGATATAATTGTTGGAATCAGCGTCAATTGTTGGAATCAGTTGTCAAGAACACCCAGGCTTGGGCGGTTATTGATGGACTGATGACACTGAAAGAAGAGACTGTTGCAAATCTTTTTCCAGGGCTGGTTTGAGTATGAATATGGAGTGTGCTACAGATAGTCTGTTCAGATTCCATGTCAATGTTCTGTGAGAAGTTGTCCTTCATAGGTCCCAAGTTCAGCTGCTTTCAGCACAGGCGCAAGAAAGGTGTCAGGTGGAGCAGCTGGGTTGGATAAAGCAACGACAAGAAACATAGGATTGAATAATTCCCTGGGGAAATGATTCCAGAGCTCTTTGTGAACCAAGAAGAGTCAAAAGTTTGCATATGATAGAATCAGAACAACAAGGCTTAGACCACTCAACTCTTCATAAAAAGAAAAGAACAAAGTATTTATCTTCCTGTTTTAGCACTTTTTGAAAATAAATCATCCCATTACAAAGCAGACAACTTTTTTAAAATAATTGATGTGTTAAAATACCTCCTTTAAAAAAATTGCTAAGTACAACTTTTGCCTTCTTTTATAGTGCATTATGTTTCTTTTCCTTGCCCATACCGTTGGCTTCTTTGTACTTTGTACTAAAAGATGCTAATTTCTGCAGCCTTTCAGAGCATTTTCTAAAGCAAAATAATTAGTCTGCTTCTAAATGTCAAAGTTTTCTTGCACTTTCAGCATCTAGGTAACTTACTGACATTGCAGCCCTGAGAGAGAATTATGCCTATGGGAAGACAATTGATAAAACAAAGGATATTTAAAAGAGCAAACTATGCATCCTCAAGGAAAAAGGGGAAAAAAAAAAAGTATTTGAAAAAAGGCCAGTGCATAAATTTAGGCAGTACTTGCTTGCACTTGTGCTACCTATTCAATTAGTTTGCTAGATAATTTCTACCGTGTATTACTAAAAGAAATTTCCTCATCAGTTCATGTGTAACATCTGTTTGTTTTAAGAATCACCCCTATTTCTTTCCATGAGAATGTTTGAACTTTGAGTCTAAGGGCAAATATTTTGTTGGAAAAGATAGAGGAAAAGAAAAATTGCCAAGTTTTTCCTTTGAAGCTGCATTATTATTTCATCTAAGCCTTTAGTTGGTTTAGCTTATTGTAGAAGTTTTCTGTTTTGGGAAACAGGTTTTAAGGTTCTTTTAATAGAATTTAAAATTTAATGAAAAATGTGTTTTCAGATATCTGGAAAGGAGGTGACTTTTTCAGAGAATATGGTGCTTTTGGAAGAAAAACAGAACAACTGTATCATGAATAGCATCAGACTTCCCTGTGTCTTACCTATTTTCCTATGAAAATGTCCAATTCCTTTTAGGAAGAATGACTTCTACCAGGCAGTAACGATATTTCAATCTTTTTGTGCCTCTCCAGATCAATTTCCATAGGTGATGCTGGGTGGGATGCTAAATTTTCTAAGATAAACTCTTGTCCATGAAGAATGAAAATGAAAACTGCTATTTTGTTTTAGAGCAATGAAGAGTCATCGAATGAGAGATATCTGACCTAAAGAGGGTCCCAATTCGTTTACTGTGAGAAGTAAAAGCTTAACAAAAAATGTGAGATTTTTGTATGTTACTGATCTGGTATCCCAAAACACAATTGACTGTATTCCCTAAGTGGCCAAATTATTTTCAAGAATGCCTTTACGGATACAAGCCATGTTTCTAAGAAGGTTTGTTTGTAAATACTTAACTGCTGTTGCATTCTAGGGAAACAATATCTAAGTGGCAGCAGCAATATCTTCATGGCACATGCTTAATACACAATAGCTGATACACACGTTACTCTGTAATTACTATCCAGCATAGAATAATTTGACTAAAGAATAATTTAATTGGGTGTTAGAAAGGGAGGTTGGGGATCATTCACCCCAAACCCATTGCTCCCCCGTTGCCTCTGGGTCTCCATCAGCAGCCAGCCATGAGCTATCTAGTGTGGTCCTTTGTATCAAAGTGGTTTGGGTGCAGTTCCAGACGTAAGCTCTAGCGAATGCGTTTCATACCGAAGAATCCCGGTAAGAGACTCGGGGCAGGGGGGGAGAGTTTTACTTCTGAGGTGATTTACTACGTGGTTAAACGTGTGAGGTGATTCTCGGTTTAGCAGAAAGTCATTCGCGTATTTGAGGAATCTGAGTCCTATTTTATTTAAGAAAGCTAATGCGTCCCGTGGAAAAGGGAGGCACAGAATGGGTTTAAGCAAGGAAAAGCTGAATCTTTCTGAGATGCTGTTAAACCTACAAAGGCATCACCGATGTAGAGTCGCTCTGAATGCCCTGAGGTTTGATGGTTTGCCGAAGGAGGGCCTCTGGAGCTGTTCTCTGCAGGAAACTCTCTTGCAGGTGACTTTGCTAAGGCAGAGGCCTGAGAAGTCCTCTCGTGGGCATTTCCTTAGGCAGGCATGGGTCACTGAGTGCTGAAACCCATGCTGCTACCTCGCAGTGGACAATTAGATAGGACAGAGAGCTCCCTTCCCTGCTATGGGGTTGTTTCATTTTATCATGTGTATCTTTTCTAAATGTTTTTAACCATGTTGTCTGATTTGGGTGGTTTGTCTGTGTTTCATTGTAATGAAATAAAGCTGAATAATGGGGCATTCCTTATGTAAGAAATGGAGGAATTAACCAGCTGCTATCAGTCTTGCAAACCCCAGAAGGATAAAGTGATGAACTTAGCTCTTTGGCAATAACTTTATGCAAAATCCTACCACCTCCAGTTCTTGTTGTCACATTGCTATTTAGCTCCCCTGCGGTGTAGGTAGTTATCCAAAAGCATGCTATGTAAGGGGTCCTTAGCCAAGTGATTTTACCTTAGTGGACCTTTAGAAACGTTCTGGGAAGAAGGAGTTGAATACCAGTGCTGATATCCGGCTCCCTGAAGTCCTGCTCCAGGTAATGATTTCCTGTACTTGAATTGCACTTTTTTGAGTGATGAGAGCGAAGGATGTGAGTTACATCCTTCCCTGTGAGGCTATGCGTATGACTCAGCCCAGTAAGGAAGAGCTGGGGAGCAGATTTGTACAGCAGAACTACTATCTGCAGGTGTTTAAATTCACAGTCCTGATTTAAGGTTTCTTCATGGGAGTTTTAAGGTCTAAAGTGTGTTAATAACAGGATAAAGTATGTATAAATGTAGTTTGTCATTTGTCAAATGTCTCTTTTTCTAATTTCTTCATTTTTCAGTATTAATAAGATACCACAGTTGGTGACCAAATAGCTTTTCATTTCTGGCTATTTTTAAAAATATAAAGGCATCTGGCAAAGAAGTAGAAGCTCAAAAAGCCATCTTCCCAGAAGAAGGAATCTGTGTTGCTGAATGGAGCATACACGGTGTATACTTCTGGATTTTAAAAAAGTTTGAAGGTTTTTTTCTTTGTTGGGATTTTTTTGGAAAGTGAAACCTCTGTTCAGGGTAAATGAGAAAATGAGCAAGTCTTCACCGCTTCCTCCTTACCACATGCATTCAGAGAAGAGCTATTTATTTTGCAAGTGAACAAGCTGGAACACCAACTTCAGTATGGAGTTCGCAGCGTTCTTGTAATTCACCCTTTTCACACAGAACAGACCTAGCTATAATTCCTTGTCTGTGTATCTCTATTTGAAAAAGGTTTCTAAGGGTGGGACCTCACACAGGCTGACTAAGCCTGATGAGGTCTGCTTCCCAGCCTCTGCTCTGCCCTGGCTTATGCATGGTACTCAGTGGGGTGGCACCGGGTGCATCGTTGGTGGCTCTTGGCAGCCTCTGTCCCTCTGTGCTTAACAGAAATGCTGATGTTTGCTAACGGTCCAGTAGTGAAACAAGCTGGAGAAAAGCCTTATGGTGTCTTAGTACAAGGTTCAGCTCTGGTAAAGAAGCTTAAATAAGTCTGTAGTAAAGTTGGGAGAGCACGGTAATACCGTCCCCAGTATATCCTGAAGGCACGGCTGGGCTTTTGTTTCTGAGAGGACAGGGAGGAGATCACTGGTGTATTTGCCCTGCAGCCCCCTGCTCGACGCAGGGACTGGCTGGCTAATAGCTGCTTTCTGTGGGCTCTTGAGCCCCCATGAAGACGACAGGGAAGCCGGCTCTGCTGTGGCCTTGCTGCCTAAGGGGGACCTGATGCGGCAAGATAGGGAGATGATCCCAAATCTGAACAACCGCAGGAGGCAGGATGCTTGTTTGCCTTAGGCCAAACTGGGTATAGTTAGAGCTGTGGTGTACCCATAAATAAGTACTTAATTTTTCACATTTCATTTCTCTGAGCATCATTACAAAATCCTTCTCTTGATGCAGTATATCTGTGGGGGGGAGTTTCATTTCTGTGAAGCAGTAAATAAGACAACGTAACTGCAGGGGGTCTGCTTTTTTAAGGATGGAAAGTCTATTCACGTTTAAAACAAGGACTATCCTCATACCTGCATATAGAATACCTGTGGAGTTAGATGTGGAGTAAAGATCCAGTAGAAATACTATTAATGTTTTTTCTAGTAACTAATGCTCCTAGGGGAAAGAGAGCACCCATCTAAGAGAACCCAAATACTTTGGTAAGAATTCTGTTGTTGTAAAACTCAGTATTGTCCTCAAAGCCCCAAAACCTCCCCTTTGTCTTGGTTCAGATACAGGTCTGTTTTAGACTGGTTGATACTGATTCAGAGGGGTTTTTTTTTTTAGCTTACTGTATTTTGAATAAGATATTGGGAGCTCCCAGGTTTAAGCAGGTTGCAGGTATCACCAAAGATCCCGTAATGTAAAGTTTCATTGAATTCAGCAAAAAATTCTATTTCAGGAAGAGAGTTTTATAATGTGGCAGCATGTATTCTGTTATTTAGACTAATTACTAAAGTTAGGTCTTCAGAAATCTCAATTACAAGTGTCAACAATCATTCTGAATGTATCTTGACTATTTAAACTTCTCTCATCAAAGACTATTTTATATTGTTTTTCTAACTACGCTGCAGTTCCAGGAGTC
>VWZZ01007084.1:2101418-2252597 GCA_013399095.1 Psophia crepitans | reverse complement strand
TTTTTTTTTTTTAAGGTTCGTGGGTTATTTTTTAAATAATCCAGGGTTGTTCCTGGGGAGATGTTTTCTGGATGCGGGCCTCTAGCTTGTAATCAGTTATGCAAAAATGTAACTTCATGAATCTGGATCAACTTGCATGTAGGTGTCTGATTGGACTTGCAAATTGCTGACAAAATCTTTAACCTAGAATTCAAGGAAACCACATGCCAAAAGAAACCTGATTAGAGCCTAACATTTCATCTCTATTAAGCCCTCAAAGACATTCAGGAGATGTCTTGTGGCATAGTCTCAAGATGAAGCGATAGAAACAGGTGTGAACTTTGTGGAATCTACTCGGCAAGATGAGATCTGAACACTCATTATTCGTTAGCAAGAAGCCAAAGGTCTGTCTTAATTGATGTCCAGGGAAGATTTTAGTGGGGTTAGGAGGCAGAAGGCCCTATTTACGTGTCAGAGTTGCAGTGTTCTGGCAACATCACGTAGCTACTAGCTACCAAATTTCTACATTATGAACTATGACAATTCTTCAGTTTTGATGAGATTGATGAACCCAGCAGCCATTCCCGGATTCCTGACAATGCAAACCGTCTGTACATAAGCAGACAAGGACTAATGTTAGTTGTGGAAGCACTGATATGCAGAAAGTAGTTGTACCAATTATTATCAGGTTATTATACTAGAAACACCTCTGTCCTCTTGAATGAATGGAAAAGAATTCATAATTTATAATGTAATTTGGCAATGTATAGCTAGCAGCCTACAATTTCAAAATAGCCTGCTGTCTTTGTGTGATGGCTCATAGGTTTTGGCTATGAAATGTGAGATCCCACGGGTCTGAATTTTTTTAAGCATGTGAAACAACCTTAATTAAGTTGCTGGTAGCTATATTGCTTAGTTCTGCTGGAAAATATGAATTTATCTCCAATATTAAAATGTCTTAAAGTGGACATAGTTCATTCATTCTACTATTCCCCACAAATGTAATAGCTAAATTTTAGATATTTTCAAAGCGCAAACTACTGTGGTGGTGAAAAATGCAGAATCCATTTAGAAAATCATGAGAAATGTGTGTTTTCCTGCATGCCATAGGTCAGTTTAGGTAGTTTTAGTTGAGACACATCGATTGTCATGCTTTTCCCATCAGTCAGAATGGCACATACAGGATACCAAATGTGAATAGTAGCTGAGGTTCATATATCACAGTCCCAATGCCAACAAAGACCATTTTAATTCTCAGAAATAATGGAAACAAAATGTAATAAAGGCCAATATTCAAATACCAGCTTAATTGAGAAGCACAAAAAACCCCCCATTTCTTTTGCTGTGATTTTAAATATTTCTTTATTGAAGAAGTGCCTGAGTCAATTGCTTTGACAGTTTGAGTACCTTGGATCCATTACAATTCTGTTGTCTGTAAATCATGTATTAGGCATAATAATTTTATTTTTTCTCCCCTGGGCCCTGCAAACATACCAGTTTTGGCTTATTCTGTTTTAAGGGCGGTATTCTGCAGCTGGTCACACAGATGGCAGTGGTATGCTGTTTGTCCAGGCAGTCCGACGAGCTAATACCTATCTTGCCTACCTGTTGCCTATTCTTGCTCAACCTGTTTCAGCAAGAAATTCCTTCAGATGTTGTATGAAAGACAGAGCACAACGTTGGGATATTTTAGATGAACTCTCTGACAGAAATGGAAATATCTAGGAAATATGAATTATTTTTTTTTTAGACCAAGATATTATTTTGTGGACTAGATGGATAAGAGGAACTGCTAGTTTTCAGCCACTTCCTTTGTTAACATATATACTTTAGCTTTTAAAAAATTTATGTGGAAAAAGGCAAATATTCAAGGGCAAATGTAAAACTTGTCAATAGATCCATTGCAATATAAGCTGTATTATATTATTTTGTGTGTGTATGCATTCATACTTACATAAGTGTTAAAAATACAGAGACATGCATAGATATGATTCTATATATGGTTCTACTTTTTAAAACTCTTGCTGATTATCTCTCACTCACCTCTTTGCTTTTGTGCATCTTGTTACTCAATATTGTAACTCCAAGAGGTGTGAGAACAAGCCGTTTGAAAGACAGGCCGTGACGTGCGTGTGCGATGGGGAGCAGCCAGTTCGCTACTTCTCTTACAGCGAGAATTTTTTGACTCTTGGAAATATAAAGGCAGTAAATTCACTGTATTTCCAAGTGGGCTGCATTCTTACCACATCAGTTTCAAAGGACAGATGAAACGAAGAGGCTGCTTGTAGGGATTAGAAGGAGCAAGCGGCGGCTTTTTTCTGGAATGCACTGCCTGGCTGGTGCAAAAAGGCAGGCGGGCAGGTGCCGTGTGGGCGCTGTGATTTACAGGCACAAAGCAGTTGTCCCTGGTGGAACAACATCAGAGATCTGCGAGCCTGGTCCCTGTTCTCCTGGTGTCTGGAGTTGTTAATAGTCCTTGGATCGTGTACTCAGACTTTTTTTTTTTTCTTTCCTTTTTTAGAAGTTAAGAGTTTTCTGAAAATGGTGGACTCTTGCTTATGTAAGCATGCTGCAGGGTCAGGGTTAGGCATAGGGGTAGTTAAAGCAAGACCTGTAAAGGCTGACTGTGGGCAGGAGTCTGCGTTTTATTAGGCTCTTTTATTTGGTTCCTTTCTGCTTCTGTATGTGCAATTGTCCCCTGAAGGGTTCGCGTTACTGTACGTCAGGTCATGGTTAGGCAAAGGATGAGCTGCCTGTGAACCTCTGCAGGTTCCAGGGAAGGGTACCAAAGGCCACCGTTCTCTGACAGGACGATGCACTGAGTGAGGCCCTTTGCTGTGACAAGGTTTGCGCTGGGAAGAGCAGAGTGCCGAGGCTGATGGCCTGCGGGAGCCAGAGCAAGAAGCTGTGGTTTGTCACAGTTAGACTCCCATCCCTCGCTTCTGACTGATGTTACCAGCGGGGTCCTGAGCACTTGTATGGGCTGCTTTCAGCCGCAGGGCTGTAGGTGTCAAGGTTGGGGACAATTTGGAGCTGGGCTCCACTTTCACCAATGTTTGCGACAATTTATTTCGCCAGTGTGGTGTAGCATCATCTCTGACGCATTGCTCCTCTGTCTGCATGGCACGCTTTTGCTGGGCTTGTGTATGATTTACCTGGGGTTTTGAGATACAGAGTTTAGTAAAATTGCAAACCGAGTGTCTCGGTGCTTACTGGAGTTTTCTTGGCCAGAGAGGTTAATGGTTGGCTTCTTTCTACTCTTGTTTTTTACCTAACTTCTGTTAATTTTCTTATTTACTTATGTTTTGAATGTTGTAGCCTTTCATCTACACCAATCTCATCTGGGCATCACCTTATTCTAGTCCATTTATTTTTTTCTTTTTTCTGTTTTTTTTCAATTTGGCTGGTTTGGGGTTTGGTGTTTCTTTTTTTTTTTGGCCATAATTTTGGGTCCTGCTGCCATTTTCCTTCTTGCTAGAGACTGCAGGAAGAGAGGGTTAGCACATCAGACTCTTGTTATTCCATCCTTTTATATGTTATTGCATTTCTGTGGCTATTTATCTTATATTTTGGGTTTGTTAGGCTTAGAGTTTGGAAAAGTGCAGCACTTGATCTGAACTTTTAGAGTGGGAAGATGAAGTCTGCTTTTAGATTCTCATTCATCTGTATGTTTCATGAGAAGGCAACAAACTTGGGAAATTTTCACCTTGTTTGGGGAGCAGAAGAAATGGTGGAACGCTCTGAGTGGGCTGTTTGTTGTGAACTACACACTCTAGAACAAAGTAGACTCAGAGAACATGAGCAATTCATAAGAAAAATTGATCTGTCCAGCCAGAGAAAATTGACACTAAAATTTAAAACTTAACCTAAACAAACCCCATCAATTTTTCTTTATTCTTCTGGAATTTCAGTGCTTGTGGAGACTAGAGAACACTGGAAATTGATTGATTGGGTGGTTCCATGTTGTACAGGGAGCTTTTTCTTAGGATGTTCTCATCTAAAATGCGGTAATGTCTTTTAAGTGTACAGACTAGCAAAAATATAAGCTAGTGCTAAGAAAAACTGAACCTGGCCATAACTCCCCAGAAATAGGAGTGTTTGTCCACAAGTGGCAAATTGATGCAGGCAGATATGCAATAACAAATCAATCCCAACATATAAATGCCTCTTAAGTAAGCAGTAAAATACAGCATTTACACTTCAGGGAAAAGAAAGGGGAAAAAAAAGATGTATTTAACATAGTGTAACCTTTTAAAATGAAAAAGGTATTTAAACATTTCCTTGTAAATTTGTTATAAATTCTAAATATCTATTGGATAAAAGACTCAATTTACTTGAAAAAATCACCTGGAAGACCCTGTGCAAAAATATATAATTTTCTTTTTTAACAGAAGGAAAGCATTTATCTCTTTTTCAGAAAACAGACTCCAGTTATAGATTTTGTACATGTTACACTCAATATGCAGAAATGCGATCAGATCAAATGCCTACACACAGGGCACACCACTTCAGAATTACTTTGGAACAACAGCTTGCAATCTTTATGTAAATTCAAATGTGTCTCTCTATCTTGTTCTTCCAGTGTTTGGCGTAGCATGAAAAACTGCGTACATCATCTTTTTTGAAGGGAAATGACTGATGCAATTTTAATAAAGGTTACTAACAGAGTGCTGTGAGTCAAGTTCTATGAAATAGTAAAGGCTAGATGGCGAACAATTTTATCCTGCAATACTGCAAATTCTTCTGGGAGAGGAAGAAAACCCACCCACGAAACATGACCTCTTCTTTGTAGTAGTTCAGCAGGCATTAAAATGCTTCTGGTTCCAAATCTGAAGATGAATTTGTTGTCATTGATTTCAAATACCAAGTGAAAGGTATTACCTTAAAACATATCTGCCACATTCTGAAGGCCTGTAGCTTCCTTTTGGTCTTGTCCCTCTGGCCTGAATGTTGCACAGGGTTTGTGGGGGTGCAGGGGAATGTGTGCTGGTCTGGACAGGAGCTTTGAGCTTACTTCGAGATGGGGAAAAGGGGAGGGTTGACTGGTGAGAGAATTAAGGAAAGTCTGCCATGAAATCACCCAGGGATATGTCCCAGTACCACAGTCAGATCAGATAAATGTAAAGTTTGGTATGTGAAAAGTGATGCCTTTGACCTTATGTTACTTAAATATGTGAATTGCCATCTGGTGTACATGGCACGACTCCATTGAGTGAGATGTACTCCAATTTTCAGTTACTAGGAAAAGAGGAAAATGGTCCAACATGCCAATAAAAGCCAGGGAGAACACGGAAATGATGGAACGAAACACTAACAATGAGACAGAAGGGAATAAAGAGAAGAAAGGTGATGGGCTGCAATGTTCACTTAATTAATATGATATATTTTGGTGATGCTATAAAACTATTAATTTTATGGCTTCCCGAATGGTTGTGTGGTAAAGAATGGGCTCAGCCCAAGGTGTTTATTCCCTGCTACAGGCGCAGTGCAACGCACAGTCCGTGCACCGCGCAGCTAAAGGTACGGCTGCCAGTGAAGCAAAAGGTCTGACTGTGAGACAAGGGAAGATGATCTGTGTGACTCTGGGAACAGTAAAAGAAATTGCTTTGAAATTTGTTTTCACACTAGAAATTCTGCAGCAAGGAGGAGAAATATTAGTTGGGGTTTTTTAGCTCCTTGGGATTTAGAACAGCAACTCACAGGCCATATGTTTGGGAGGGCAGCTTTATTGATACTGTGTATATATTCCAGAAAAAGCAAGATTACAGTTCGTGTTTATATTGTGATCCATGCGATTTGCATATCCTGTGGGCAGCACTTGTTCCGAACTTGCATTGATAGGACTGCAAAACATGGCCCGTTTCTCGCAAAAGGCTGAGCGCTGCTCACCTGGAAGCACGGTGCCACCGCGAAAGTTGTAGCAGGGTTTTGGCAAACACCAATGCACTCGTCCCCCAGTCATTACCTGGCTGGTTAGTCTGTAACTACGCCAAGTATCTTCGTTTTCAACCGCAATTATTGCTGTGGCTGACACAACGGTACCCACAACCCTGTTTAAAATGAGGTTCCAGTCTTACAGAGTAGCTAATCGATTTGCCTGCATCCTTTGAGGATATTGATCAATGTAGAGGGGAGAAGTTTGCATCCCATTATATAAACCCCATAGGTTGTGGAGGCCTAAATTGCAAAACAATTCAATTCTTCTGAAATATGTTTTTATCCAGCAGTGTAAACCCCTAGGACTAATGCAGAGGTCCTAATTACTGTAATATGTTGTATATTCTCAGTCATTAGATTCATAATCTCCTATACTGCCTTGCATTCTTTGGCTTTTAGTAGGCTTGTCAGGAGACTTTGTATTTAATTTAATTGTAGTTATTTTCTCAATCCACTTTAAACCATACATTGAAATGTGCTCCTCTCCAACTTTGTTTCTGAATCACCAATTTGTGTTTCAATTTTCATCTGGTTTTGACCATTTATGCAATGTTTCGGGAATTCAGGACCATAGCTGGGAAAAAAACATATGCTCACAACGTAAGGGTAAAAACAATCAGCATTGCTACTTCTTGCTTCAGTCTCTGATTCCTCTGCTCTGATGCTGCTGCTAGGAGTGGAAAGTGTCATAATCAATGAGAAATCGTGTCTCTGAAGCATTCAGGTAGGAATGTATTGTAAACAATAACTATCACTGAAGCAATTGGCTGTGTAGACCTTCACTGTTCAGATGTACCCAACAAAGAAAAAGAAAACCTGGTCTGTAGCAGGAGTTGACCCTTTCTTTGTTTGCAGGAAATTCTAACCAATGCATCCATGACAAGTGTCCTGGTGTTTCTGGACTTGAAGCATCCTTTGTCAACCCCTTCATTATCGTCTCTGGGGCTGTCAAAAGGCCACACATTGTCTAAAGCATTCACTACTTTTGTTTCCCTCATTCTCTCCCTTTTCTTTTACCTGCTTCCTCCCTACACTGATTGCAAGTGAAGGGAGAGCAGCAACGTGTTTCCTTCTGCAAACATCACTGCAGACTAGTGAGCGAATAGAAACCTCTTTAGGGAGCTAGCTGGTAAATGATAAACTTCCACGAGGAGCTATTTTGGTACAAGAGTACTTCATAAATGAGCAACATCATTTTGCTCTTCATGCCACAGAAGCATTTGTGTACTCATCTTCCTTTCCCATCGCAAAGCTGTGTAATGTTTGCGCTAATACCCGGTTCAGTGCTGGGCATAGCTGAGCTGCGAGAGAACCATCTTCAGCAGTCTCAGTGGCAGCATGAATTCTCGGCATAAGTGAACTGCTTACAGCGTAAATCGCAATCAGCTGCAAAAACTTCTCTTTGGAATGATAATAAAAATCAATAATGGGCCTGCTAATGCAGAAAGGACAGCAAGAGGCAGACATTTAATTTAGTTAAAAAGTAATCTGGGGGAAAAAAAAGAACCAGACTAAATAACCTGTGTAATTAAAGAGTTTAAAGGAAGTTCCAACTGGAATGTGCAGCTTTTATGTGTGTGGGAAGTAGGGAAAATATATGTATATATACCGAGCTAAATTTAAAGTTTTTCTGGCAGTACCACAGCCTTCAGCAAAGGAGCTTCTGCTTTTGACAGTGATGTGAATATTAAAGCAATTTAAAGATTAATACATTATATAGAAAAATCGATGACTCCCTTAAATGCTTTCAAGACTGAAAGGAAAAGAAAAGCTCATAGAGATGAGAAAAGGCAAAGAATGGGCGGTGAATAAGGCATTTGCTGAAAATTGATAGACAGAGGAAGAGGAAAAACTAGCAAACAGATTGTGACTTTCTCAAATGTCACTCTTCTTAAACATACTTCTCATTCTTCTAAATAGCTCACTGTGGAGCAGTTTTGGACTCGCATGCACCCATGCTTGCAAATAGAATGAGTAAGAGTCTGGCTCACATCCCCTCCCACGGTAGCCACACTTTGAGTCTGAGTTGTTAGGGACCAGCGCAGCTATTTACCAGTTTGCACAGGCCTCTGGAAACGCGAGCAGGACTTTACCCTCCCTCCGGGCTGTGTCTGCGGGCGACTGCTGCGCAAATACCCGGCTCCGGGCTGCAAATTTCCAGTTTAGAAATGCTGCGTTGGACAGGCAGGGGCATTTTGCAGTTTGACTAGCTGCCATTCATTTGCAATTCTTTGGTTTGATGTGTTAAACGAAAGTCACTCGGAAATCTGCAAAATTTTCTTGTTGTGGGCTGATCTGAGCCCCCCTTACCCGCAGTAAAGACAGGCTGCAGCAAGGCCGTACTGAGGGCTCGCAACCTGCGCCCGGGGTTTTGTTTCCTGACAGAGTGAGAGTTTTTGCTAGAACACTTCTGAAATGGAAGGAGGCTAGCAAAACCTTTCCCACGGAAAGTCTTTTAATTTTTCTGTTCTGTCAGCTTTCATCATTAGGATGTGAAACGGAATAAAAAAGCAAAAAAGAAAAGCCGTTCCCAGCCATAAAACAGAAAGATGAAGAAGTCTTGAAGAAAGCACAAAGTCATAAAGTCCAAAAACATCAGAATGCAAAACTTGGCTGCTGCTCCACACCAGCAGTGCTTTAGTGCTTTTGGTGGGAACAGAAGATTTCTCAGAAATATGACTATTTTAATGACCATTTTGCAAGATTTTTCTAGATCCTCCAAGGAGTAGAGGAATATTTTTGTTAGAGGACTTCTCACAGCAGTAGCACTTTATTAAAATATGGGTCTTATATTTGATTAACCCAAATCAGGACCAAATGAAAAGTTCAGATCATCCCAGGATGATCATCCCTGGTCACTCCAGGACATGGTCTAGCAGGCATGGCGGTGTTAGGTTGACGGTTGGACTTGATGATCTCAGAGGTCCTTTCCAACCTTAGTGATTCTATGATTTCCATGATCCTTTCTGATTACTGATGAGCCGGATGGAATTTAGAAATCGTGATGGTTTGTCCCAGCATGTCATATTTTGTGTCAGTTTCTCAGGTACTCTTTTGAGCCATCTACAGTGTTTTCTCACTCAATCTGTTCTCACTCAATCTTCATGTTCTTCCTGCAATAATTACAAGCTGTTTATGACAAATTACTGTGCAAAGTAACAATTTTTCTATGTTTACCACCACCAGTTAGCTCTCTGCAATGACTGTTCGGTGTTTGGAGGGGAAAAAATTGAATGAGTGTAGGCAATACAAAACCGGTCTCTGCAGTGACAGCAGATGCTCCTGGTGCGTTTCAGTTTCCCTTATGACCCTGTAAGCCTGAACCACTGATTTGCAGAGTCTCCACCCGTCACCACGTGCTTTGTCCTTGCAGCCAGGGCACTTGCTTCCTCAGTGCGAGGAGGCACAAGTCTTCTGATGGGGTGCACCAGCCACTGACATCCCCCTCACCATGCTGATGCCTTTCTGCCTTAAAATTAGGACTGTTCTAGATGCGTCCCACAGCGTATTGCTCCTAAACTGTGTGTAAATATCCATATCTTCCTGTTGTCTTTCTCCTCAGGAATGAACTTGCTACTTGCCTGGAGGTGAGACTGCTGAACCGTGCTCCTGCAGGCACTCTCAGCCTCCCCTTTCCTCCCCAAGTCCCTCCAAGTTACCAACCCTGGCTTCAAGCCAGCGTCTCTCACTCCTGGTTGTCTGCACCACGCAGACATGCTGCTTCCCCACAATGAACGGTCTTGTATGTGTGAGGCTAGCCACGGCAGGCTGGGTTACCGCCCTGCCCTGCCCCCAGCTTTCACAGCATCTCTCCTGTTGCCCGGTGTCTAAGCAACTCTCTTGTCTCTAAGCGTGAAGCCAGGAAAGCCTCTGGCTTCCTCTGACTGCATCCGCACCTGAGTGCTCAGCTCTGCTCCCATCACGCTGGGCTATCCTCCTCCAAACAAACTCCTTCTGCTCTGCTCTGCCCAGTCCCTCCCTGCCTGGGCTGCTGGCCCGGAGGGCCCTTGATCTGCTGCAGAACGCTCCAGCTTTAAAATGGAGGTGTGCAAACAAGAGGGGAACTCTTAAAATGCTCTGGGGACCTGCTTTTGTAATTGCCTTCCTGTCTGCAATGTGGTCTTCTGCTCTGGAGCGCAAGATTAGGGCTTGTATGTGCAAATTCCTCCCATCTAACTTTATATAACAGATTTTAGAACCACTTTTGAGCTTTAAATCCCCAGATTCAAGTTGCAATATTTAAATCTGAACTAAGCTATGTACTGTGAGAGGCTCCTCTTTCATAAACAAGTTACTGGGCTGTTCTGGGCATCCTTGCCAGTCTCTAGCTATGCTCACCCTCACCAGATATGTGCTGCGGACCCAGCTGGGTGCAGCTCTGAGCGAACCTTTTCAGAGCCAGAGACCTTCACAAGAAAACATTTGTGGAAGATGGCAGGCTGATGCCAGCCTGGCTGGAAATGAAGTGGGAAGAGGCAGTGGAAGGAGCTCAGCAGCTCCTTGCGAAAGGAGCTCCACAGGAAAGGGTGGTGTAGGTGGGGAATGAAGTTTCCTGAAGCTGGCTTGGTGATTCTTGTATTTTGTTGCCAGTCTCATAATTTTAGAAAGCAACGGGAGTTGGAGAAGAAAATTGACTTACAGGGTTCTTCTGGGATTGGGTATTTCTTTAGTTCTTTTGGTTTAACACCAGGCTTTGTAATCCTTGCTGCAATTCTGCAAACTAGACCTATCAGTACTGTTTTTAAAAAGAGGTCCTTTAATTTCTGCCCTTACTTTGGTAGATAGCTAGTATTGGGATTGTTAGTTCTAGAAGATACTCTCCAAAACGTCCATCTGTTGGTAGCTGGGGTTCCAGTGTATGGATCTAAGCCACCAAGTGATAAAGCTTATACACGTTTGAGGATGTAAAAGTGAGTTACAGCTTTATGTAGACAGTTGTCATGACTGGTATGACTCAGACACGGAAGAATGGCGTTATCAAAAATAGATTGTTGTTTGTACAAATAATATTTTGATATAGTTTAGGCTGGTAGCTATTTTATAACCAAGTTAAAATAATGCAGAGTTATCCAAATGTGAATCAGGTTCTTAATACTTACCTTAAGGCAGAGAGGAAGAAAGTTCATTTTTAGCAGTACTTTACCTATTGTGTATTTTTATTATATTATAAATTAAAATTATGTGAAAACACCTACAATCTTGGACTTTATTACCTTTTTATGCACTGCATTAAATAAGCAGAGTATTTTTATTAGAAATACTTCGTTTAAAAGGAACCTAAAGGTGAGAGTGGAAGCTGGATATCTTCATTTTAATGGTAGCATCTAATTACTGAGGGAGATTTTCTCCCTTCATACTCACAGTTAGCAGTTAATTTCTCAGAGTCAATAGTCCTGGGATAATTCCGTGTGAGCGAAGGGGGCAGAAAATAATTCTTAGTATATCTTGGCTAAAGTTTGCTCTTTTTTTTTTTTAATCTTTATTTTTAAAACAGCCATTTTTTAAAAACAATGGGAAATAATCCATATTGTGGGGGCTGCAGCATATTTATAAATGTAACTGCTTTTGTTACCAGGGAACCTGTCTGAGTCAGCTAAGCTTAGCATTTCAGCAGCTTGTTCTTTCCTCTCATTCCTGTTGTTCTCCATCTGATTTTAGGCACCTAATGACCTAATGTACTTTATCAAAACAGGAACAGTTTGTCATGGTTTTCTTTAAGTTTTGATAACTGTACTGAATCTCTGCATCTCACGTGTACTCCGGGGTGGCAAAAGGAGGCGTAAATTCTGTGCTTTACTAAAATGAGAAGTACTGGTATTTCTACCTGGTGGTAGTATCTGGTCACGCGTCAGGGGTATAGATCAAACACATTAGGAGTGTAGATGGAGCAAACAGGACCTTTGCAGAACTTGGCAGATCTGGAATATCTCTAGTTTTCGATAACACCTCCTTTATTTCATCCCAACACCTGAGATATTTCTTTGGGGTTTTTTTGGCTCAATTCTACATAAGTAATAGTTCAGTGCTGATCATCTTCACCAATCTTCTTTTCCAAAACACAAATGTCCGGTACTTGCACAGAAAAATAGTATCTGATGCTTACAATAATACAATATTAAACTTCTACTACTTTCCTTAGCAAGTAGGCCCCGTGTTTGTCTGTTGACTGGACTGCCAAGCCTGGCTGGGGATACATCAGTTTTGCTGCTCTCCATTCTCCTGGGTTTGGTCACTGGGTTACCTGAGAGAACAACCCAGCCTCACTGGCAGAGCAAGTATATCTTGTTCATCTGAACTGAGAGGCCACTCTGTTACTTTTGCACAAATATCTGCAGCTCTGCTGACTAGTTCTGACTGTCGCTGTTTTCTCACATGCGGCTGCTTCTACAGTGACTTGGGTTTAACCCTTGGTGGCTCTGCCTGAATCACAAGGTCTTTTCTTCACCATCCCTAGTGTGTCTTGTTGCCCATATCAAAGCCCAAATCCTCAAGTGCACCTCCTCCAGGAATCAAGTTTTCAGAGTATGTGAAAGAATGTGGGATAAACTCTCGTTCTTGAATGGAAAAAAAAAAAAAATAAAAATGGTCTTGTGGAGGGGATCCCTGCCCATGGCAGGGGGTAGGAACTAGAAGATCATTGAGGTTCCTTCCAACTCAAACCATTCTATGATTCTACGAGGAATGCCAAGCACTATCATAAGGGAAATTTTAGAACACTCTTTCCCTTAAGATTTTTACTTTTTTCTCTCTCAATTACTGTCCCAAAATATACAATACCAGTTTTGGCATTCAGGTATTTTATCCTATCATTTTAAATTATTTCAGTCATACGTGTAGAGATTATTGAACTTTAATTTGAAGCTCCTCTCTAGCAGACTGTATATTTACCAGGTTTCTGCAATATGAGGAAGGCTCTCTGAGGGATGTGTTCTTCCACTGCTGAAACTAAGAACTTGATAAGTCTTTTGGAAGCAAGAGAGCTGGAACTTGAAGCAAGAACTTTAGATCATTTTCTAGTACAAAACTTCTGAGGCAAGCTCACGCATTCTAAGGGTTTTTTCAGAGCAGAATATTTCTCATATAACAGTCCATATCTGGCCTCTATTACATTTAAGCTCTTCAAATAATCATTCTAATTTCCTGAAAGGCCAACATTGGGGATTTTTTTCTTCGCAGAAAGTAGCTGAGTTTAGGTTACAGTAACTTTGTTTGCTCAAGTCAGGTATTTAAGAATCATCAAGTGAATGAAAGTCTTTCTCTCTTTCTCTCTCTTTTTCTGTTTTACTATAATGTATTTTTAGATAAAAGTTACATTTCTGATCAAACAATTGGTCTTCAGTTCCTCATTCTGGGTAAGCCTTTGTTAAATATCTTATGGCACAAGCATCTTCTGTGTATGATCAGATTTCTCTGATTTTAAGAAACTACCGTAAATGTTTCAGTGCTGTGATGAGCACACTGGAAACTTGCACAAATATTCCTGTGCCTTCCTGTAAAATTTCCAAAACTGCAATGGAGAATGAAAGTAATTCTAACAGTGACTAAAACCAAAGCTCTTGAACCTATTCTAGCACTAAGAAACATGTAAATGTAGCCAATTGGGACACTGCTATGGAAACAACCAGAAACCATTAGAGAATTATCTATAGTTATTCATATAGGCACAAAGTCGTTGTCTGAGACCAGGTATACAGAGCCTGATCTGAAACAGTAGGAAAGCTTAGAAAATTAAACCATCACCTGTAAGTGTAGCTCATCACTTTGCACCGCTCAGAAGACCATTCCTTTTGAAGAATAAATTTTCCGGTTGTCTTCACCACATGGCTGCCAGTTCTGCATTCTTCAGGCAGTGGCCTCTCTGTTGAATTGCAGGAAAATGTCTGCATGGCTCTTTGAGGAAGTCTTCCCTTTTGGATCTCTCCAAAAGCTTTTATCCAGGCTTTCTCTGAAACTTAAAGAAATCTACCTCGTTCTCCTCTCAATTTTGTCTCTCTCTGACATCCTTCTATGGTCTCTTTAACTTAAGCTATACAGTTAACCCAGTACAATAAAGCTCCTAAGAGAATACAGTTTTCAACAGCATTGTAACTCTGGAGGAGATTTTCAGAAAATTCTAGTAAAGCTTTTAGCTCAAAACTTTATAACGCTATCAAAAAAGAAAAATTGTCCTGCTACCGTGTTTCCAGGCCCTACGGTTGGCTTTGCAATACTGAGCTTTGTAACACGGGTGTCTGTAACAAAAGTCATTGCTTCTGGCATAGCCAGTAAAACCTTTCCAGAAGTTTCCTTCCTCTCATGCTGTTTCTTTACCAAGCTTGCAAGTACAAATGCAGTGATCTGGGCTAATTTCAGGGTTTGGGAGTCAAAGCCCACTTCCTTTATGGATGCAATTCAACACAACCTTTAAAAATGCAACAAGAGAAGCTTTTTGAATTTATTACTTTTTGAACTTTTCAGTTGCTTTATGACGGAGTTACTTCAGGTTGAATTCTATACTGAAAATAATTAAGTTTAATTAACACTTGTACTGCTCTTTGTTGCTCTGCAAAGGTTTGATTGATTGACTCCGCGTCTTGCAATAAGGCTGGGGGGGTCACCTGAAGGAATAAATCAAGTGAATGAGCTGAGTCCTTTCATCAGTTGGTTGCCTGGGGGGGGTGCAGGAGGGCAGGGGCTAGAACACGTTTGTGTGTGAGGGCTGGGCTGCCCTGAGAGGTGGGCTGAGAAATGGGTTCAGCTCAGGCCCTGATATGCTGCAGATTCTCTGGTCTGAGGCTGAATGTTTCTGGGGGCAGTATGAAGGACTTCTAACGGGGACTGTGGCAAAGGCATGTTTGAAGTAAATTTTTAGGTCTAGATACCTGGTGGGGCTGCAGTTTGCCCATTTTGCACTAGCCGCTTCTTGCTGTAGTTCCCACCATTAGTTGGTTGGACTGAGTTGTCGGTCCTTCCTGAATTCACCTGTATGACTGTGACCTCTGCAGAGTGCACCTTGCCGCACCGCCAAGCACCAGGCAGGTCACTGCATGAAGCACTGTGTTAAATTTGCAGAGCGGACACTGGCCAGAATGTTTTCAGTTACAACTGGCACTGTACATGTAGAACTTACTAAGCAACCACTAGAAAGATCTTGTCTGTGCTACCCGAGATAAGCTTACGCTAAACCTGAAAGCAATGATATTGACTTGGTGCTGTGCTGAAATGGCACAGGTTGAAAAATGTTTCAGCATATTTGCCCCTTATTTCATCTGTAAAACAAATATTGCAATGTTTAAAACCTTGAAAATTCACGTGTGTATTAAAGTATTAAGATGTTTTGGAAATTTAGAGCATGGAGATACAGGGAACAAGTTGTATGTGCTGTCAGTACGAATCTGAACATTGCTGTCAGTCATGGGCAATTCTTTAATTTAATGTAGAAATTTCAGCTCATAAACAGTATAACCTGCAGTAACGGCTTTATTATTGGAAGATGTTTTTCAGAAATTGGAGGTTAGCCTTCAAAATTATAGCTTCACAAAATGACATTTTTCCACTGACATGTTCAATGTATTGCACCCTGTTTGGTATTGGTGGCTCATGTCAATCATCCCAACAATTGTCACATTAAGTAGGGCATGATGCACAGGAAGAGCTGTTAAAAATGAAATAATAAACACTGTTGTCTTCAAACTGTGATTTCTTTACCAAAGTCTGGTGAAGAATGCGAGATTCCTGCAGTCCACAAACTCCAGAAGGCATTAGCACGCAGCAGGGTGAGATCCAAACTAGTGGTAAAAATGGTTCTACTGGTAAAAATTGATACAAAATACGATAAAAATGAATATGAATTACTTGAACATGTTGGTGTGATTTATATGCAGCTTGTCCATATGAGAGAAAAAGTATTTGTTCTTTACCATGTGTTGTTGTGATCTGTCTGTATCTCTGTGAAACATGATGTGTAGTAATGGAACTAAAAACTCCTTTCCCTTGCCTCGTACTGCACTGAGGCTTCTCGTATGGGGAGAGAGACTTCTTAGTTACTGGAAATTGCTTTAAACCCCCCGTGAAAACCCAGCAAGGGAGAAATCATTTCAAAGGATCAAGCATGTACGTACTTCGTGAACTAAATTGATCATGCTACTGACAGAGGTGGTACTGCATGAGGTTACCAGTTCTGGCTGCTCTCTTCCTTTAATTCTCTCTACATCCAAGCTGGGCTTTTAAGAGAAATTCATCAGAGTAATTTTCCTACCACGTTAGCCATTTTCAGTTGACAGCAACATCAGTGCAATTTATCTTCATTACACGTTTCCTCATCAGAGTTGTTCTGATTCTGATAGGTAAAATTAAGTTGTATCCAAACTCTTTTAGAACTGTTCGCTCATTTTCAAACCTTTACATGTAGTTTATGGTCATTGTACCATAAGAAACCTCCAAAACTTACCTTGTGAGTCATGGACGGTAGCCCTGCTTGGGAATACTGAAAAGTAAATAACTCCAATAAACATTTAATTTAGATTTCATGATTGATACAGAAATGCGTTGGGATGTTAAACTGTTTTCTGCAGGAAGGAAAAGCTATTAACTGAAGTAATGCAGTTAGTTTAGCAGAAATTAAGGACTTAAAAATGTGAATATTAATTGAAGTTCTGAATTCCCAATCTATGCTAAACTAATTAGGTTGCTATTTAAAAGCTTGAAATAATGCCACCAAGTTATATAATTTAAATTTTGAAAATTTGTGGAATAAATGTAGTTTGTAAAAAGTAAATTTGCTGTAATATAATGTAGGTTTACTAATACGTAAGAGGGTGGTGTGTGCAGTAAAATTCCTTTCTGCACATTCCAAAGTATGTTCTTGTCCTGGTTTCAGCTGGGAGAAAGTTAATTTTCTTCAAGAAAACCAGTGTGGGGCTGTGTTTTGGATTTGTGCTGGAAGCAGCGGTGATAGTGGAGGTGTTTTTGCTGTTCTTGGGCGATGAAGAGCCGAGGACATTTCGGCTTCTCGCACCACCCGCCGGTGGGATGGCTGGGGGTGCACAAGGAGTTGGGAGGGGACAGACAGGACAGCTGATCCCAACTGACCAAAGGGACATTCCATACCATATGACGTCATGCTCGGTTTATAAGGGCCTTGGGGGGAAGAAGAAGGGGAGGCAGAGGTGTTTGGAGTGATGGCGTTTGTCTTCCCAAGTAACCACTACGCGTGACAGAGCCCTGCTGTCCTGGGGATGGCCGAACCCCTGCCTGCCGTGGGGAGCAGTGAATTAATTCCTTGTTTTGCTTTGCTTGTGCACGCGGCTTTTGCTTCACTTATTAAATTCTTGCATCTGAACCCACGAGTTTTCTCACTTTCACTCTTCTGATTCTCTCTCCCTTTTACAATGAGGGGGACAGAGTGAGCATTTATGTGGTGCCCAGCCAATGGCTGGAGTAAAACCACGACAGTTCTGTTGAGTTCTCAAATCCAGAAATAGAGCTGACTCTATCTTGGGGCATGAGCCTCAGCTTCAGTAAGAAAATACTTGAGCCAAGATTTGAATTTTTGAAGGAACCTAAGAGCTTTTGGATTCTTTATAATTTCAAGTGCTCTGCACTATTTGTCTGAGAAGCAAAGTCAGAGGAGAGAAATTTTTCTGTTTTCAAGACCAGCTGATAATGTGAAATAAAGAGTTATGGAATGAATTTTTCAGATAGCAGGATCTTAAGGAAAGAAACAGCAAACAAGTGGAATGTTAACCGTCACGGACTACAGGAAAGTGGAGAGACAAAAGGCTTAGTAGATATCATCCAGGTTGCTCCTGATTTTCCACCACCTTCACTGAGTGGAAAGTCAGGCCAGAGATCAGGGGAATGGGGATAGGGAGGAAAATCCTAGGGTTTTTTTAAGCAAGATGACAAATTTAGAATGGGATCCTAACATAGATTTTAAACCATGAAACATGTTTGTGTTTGCTCAGTCATTCTGCTAACACATCTCTCCCTGGCTAATGCTACTCACTTAAATAGTCTCTCCATGCTCACGCAGGATGCATTTCATGGGCACAGAAATTAATAGCCAACAACTTAGTGTTTTACTTCCTGATAAGAAAGAAGTATCATCTAGCTCACCTGATGGATCAGCTGTGTGTTACTCCAGATCTACTGTGCCTTTTCTTTTAATGGATCCAGGCTCGCAGTTCTGCAAAACCATAATGCACAATTTCATTTAGGCATGAGTTGTTCCTTCTGAGAAGTCCTGTTGATTCCTTGGTTTCTGAGCACACAGATATGCGGCTTTGTTGACTTTAGCCACATTTGGGCACAAAAAACTATTACTTGCCCGGAAATGAAGAAAAAATAGAAGTAAAGAAAGAAAAGAAAGGAGGAGGGGGCAAAAACATACCCATGGAAAGGAATTTGGTTTTAGCCTTAAGTGACATTAAGCCACAGGCTTAGTAGTAGTCAGTGGAGGATCTACACTGATTTATACAAGCTGAGTCTGCCCACACGTATTTGCTTCGAGATGTGTGTCAGTTTTTGGGAGATCTTACAACTATTAGTACTTAAAACTCTAATAAGAAATTCTTTATTATATAAGAGTTCGCAACCATTATGCTAACAATGGAGCGTTAAGAGCTGCAGATACATCAGTAACTACTATCCCTTGCAGTTGTTTCCAGTTGTAGAGTTAGTGTCCTGTAGAACACAATAAACTATTTTTAATTTCTAGAAATTCAGAAAAGCATAAAAAACCCTGCTTCTAGAATTTAGATGGATGGACAGCATTCCAGCCCTACTGCCGGTCAAATAATATATACTAACTATTCCTGATGTTAATAGACCAAAGCTGGAAGAACGCCATTGATTTCAGTGAAGTCATTTAGCTTCCTATGCACAGAAGATGACCTATGCACACTAAAATAACAGAAAATTGCACCATAGATTTGGGTTTTTTCCTTGCCTGCAGTCACCATGCAAGGCGGTTCATGCTACAGAACTGGGATCCAGACCCTCAACAGCTCATTGCTCAGCAGCCTTTTGAATCTTGCCTCTTGATTTAAGCTCTTCAAAATATGCTCCGTGAAATCTAGTTCTTAACTGAAGTTTGCATTTCAAACATTTGCAGTTTGAGTGCATGTCTTAATGTCTTTTAATAAATTATTATAAATGCATTTATACATCATCACTAATGCCAACAAAGAGCAGGTTTTAAGACTCTTTAACTATGAAGACTCTCAGAAGACACGAAGGGATGGCTTGTACTTTGTGCATGGATATTTAAACGGAGCAGGAGCTCTGCGTGAATCTGGAGCTAGAAACAGCATCTTTTCTCTTTCACTCTTCTGTTGTTACCATTAATAAGTGCACTGTTATATTTGCAGATAGGTTAAGAACAAGTGTAAAAATGTTAGTCCAGGGCTGTATGAATTTTTGCATTTGCAGATCTTGAATTATCCTCTTCACGCCAGTGTGTGTGTGCCTGGATATGTAAAGAGAAGAGAGAATTTGGTACAGATACAAGGTGGAGATAGTTGTGAATGGGTTTCCGTATTTGGGTCTTTTTATTCATAGAATCACAGAATCATTAAGTTTGGAAGAGACCTCCAGGATCATCCAGTCCAACCGTTCCCCCACCACCTATTACCCACTAAACTGTGTCCCTAAGTACCACATCCAACCTTTCCTTAAACACCCCTAGGGACAGAGGCTCCACCACCTCCCTGAGCAACCTGTTGCAATGCCTGACCACTCTTTCCGAGAAGAAATTTCTCCTAATTCTTACATAACGTATTCAAAGATATGCCTTGATCCCATTTTCACAGGAACGGAGATTTTTCCCCAGTATGGGAGCAGTTCCAGACAAGGCACACATTTCTGGCTCTTATTGAAGGCTGGCAGAAATGGTAAAACTCCTACTCCCCAACCCTTTTGGTCCTCTCTCTTCTGAACAATCTGGGAATCTTAGCTCGGCCAAATAATAGAATTTTGATGATACCCAGTGAAAGCTTTTCACCGTATCATTGGGCCATTCTTGCATATATTTCATCTTCTATCTGGCTGATTCAGGTAAAGCCACTGAGATAATTCATGTGGGATGAAGCCACACAACATCGTTGCAAGATGGTCCCTACAGAGAAGTTGCTATATATATTAAACAGAGGTGTGAATTCATAGTTCTCCTCTGGCTTGTAATATGGACTCCCTTAGCATATTTTAAGGTGTAAAAGCACTGAAAGAGCACTGATGAGGCAAGCCTGCTTATTTAAATTTAGTTTAATTATATTTGTGCAAAGCAGTAACCACAAGAATGTAAACAATGCCTCCTGAAAAGGTGGGTAAAACACTTTGTATAGTTGATGCCAATAGTAAGCAATCTGAGAACATGTAAAAGTGTAAAAACACTTCTGGTCTGAAACATACTTGTTCCTCTCTTGGCAGGATTGGATGCATGTGTCTACATCTGATTTCATTTCCTAGCTGAGTTAGATGCTGGGCCAAAGATTGAGGTGAAAGTGTGAATTTTGGCAGTATCCATATCTGAGTGAAAACAAAGCGAGTGTTTCTCCCTGTGCCGGAGGGTGGAATGATGTTCTGACTTGAACCTTTCTCAAGTGTGAAGAATATTTCCTGGAAAATGTCAAATACTGTTTTAAATTGTGTTTTGCATGAAGGAGGCAACAGTTTTTCAGGGGACAAGAAAACACAGTTTCACTAAGCAGTTGAAGTATCAGGAGCGGCAATATGCTGTATTTAATGCTGCATCTGTCTTGATGTAAAGAACCTCAATGTGCACCTTTTAGGCAGGATAAATCCCGTGCTGGTTCATTGACCGGAACATGCTCTTTTTCTGTGAAGCAAAGGTTGTTTTAAGGCACTTTTAGTGCCATGTTCCTCAAGGCTATGGCAAGCTATGTAGGTCTAGAACTGCTAATAGGAATGTGTTCCTGCATCACCCAAATACCCTTTTCCTTGAGCTAGCCTACTTCCTACATGCTAAGGGAATTCAACGCAATTTTAAATCCCCTCTGTGTTAGTGTAGGAGCCCAAAGGGGAGCTAATTAGGCTTTAAACATCTGCTGAAGTATAACTCCTACAGCTGTGTCTTGTCAGCCTGTTGAGATCTTGCTTCTTGCTGGTGGTGTGCTAGGTACCCTCTCTGCTTGCCTGGCCGGGTGAGTGTGTGAGTGCAGGGAGCTAGTGGCAGCGTGGGGTCTGCACCTCCTAGTCATACACTGGGGTCCCGCTTACTGCCTTGATCTTCTGAGAAATGAGGATTTCCTCTTCCTGTTGTCCGTGGAAATGTGTATTCTTCCCACAGATACCCCAGGCCTCTAAAGTCAACGTCTGCCATTTGAAATTTCCCATGGACTCTTTCTGAAGCAGTAATCTCCATACTTTATAGCTGCTGCACAGCAGATAATTTCCCAAGCTGTGAGGCTTGTAAGTCTTGTACTGGGAGGCAGAAACATACAGCTAATCCCCTCCTTTTCTAAACAAGATAGACCCAGCTGTTAATTCTTCTCTTGATGTATGGGGTAGTGATGGACATAAATCCCATTAGCATTAATAGAAGTTAAATGTGTAAATCCTTGCTATGCCAGTGGGAGCATTGATTTCTCAGTTTCTCTAGCCTTTCTGGTTCACTAAAATTCTGAAGTTCCTGTTCGGGTTGCCTGCAGCTATACCATGTGTGTTTCTGTGATGTTCTGTCTTGTGATATGAAGACCATTATGAATTATTCTGTCTTCTTTTTGCAGGCCTTTGTATTCTCAAGCTTTCATATTGTTTGAGTAAACTCAATCTAACTTTTACTCCATTTACATACATAAGCATCATTTGTGCAACTTTATGATTTAATAACACAGACATCATCTATCTACTTAGAAATGGGTAGTCTAGTTCTGTGCCAAATCTATTTTGAGAGGGCCGTCACTCTGTGCTGACCCTGCTGCACCTCCTGTTCAGGGCTCATCATCTGGACTTAATCCACATCTCTTACTTGCGGTAGTCCCTAATGTTTCCTGTCATCCACCTGTATGTTTGGTTGGGGTTTTTTTTCCCTCACAAGTCTGCTCACCAGCTTCCTTATCAACCTACTACACCATACTTCTGGGTTACTGATCTGTCAGTGGATAAAACCTGTCCTTGGGGCTAGGGAGAGCTAGGCGAAATACCTGTTTTTGCTTCAGATTGTATTAGGTGTCAGCATTTTCTGCTCTGAAAACTGTTTTGTAGTTACTCTTGCTCGTAGAAATACCCATGTTTTTGGGTCTGCAGCTACCTAATTGCTAGTGGCTGGTAGCAAGCTATGAGCGATGTGGTGCTCCACTCCAAAGGACGGACTGAATCATGTAAGGAGGAGTAATCCTTATTTATTTCCTCACTAGTCATCTTCATGATGTTTTACTTCTTTACTGCTTACCTTTTCTACTTTCACCAAGAAGTCTCAATTTTTTGTCTATTACTGTCTTAATTGCCACATAAATGTCTTTAAGTTTAAGCACATAATAAGACAGGTTATAATTAAATATCCGTAAAGATGCCACAACATAAAAACTTAATTATTTTTCCTCTTCTGGAATCAACCATACAGTTCCAGTATATCTTGTTGCACAAGAATTTAGATAGCCATCAGTAGCTAGGATGAGAAAAATGTATTGCTGTAATGAATGGAGGTTTTGAGACACCTGAAGTTGGAAAGCATCACATAAAACTATCTTTGTTAATTGTGATTATTATTGTTATTTTAGGTGCTAAATAAGGCTTGGGAACATCCCTCCAAGCAGTTTACTATCTCAAACTGATTGAACTCAAAGGATGTCACTTCTAGTCATGGACTGTTTTTCACTCTTGTTTGCTTAAGTTCTGTGTTTGCGAAAGGAGCTGGCTGCCAACTTGCTAGCCACGGAAATCTTAAAAATCATGTTTGCCCTGTATGTCACAGCACTATGGAAGGCTGAGCTATCTGAAAGTTACTGTTTGTCCTTTTATCACAAATAGGGTGTGTAAGACATTAGGACTTAAAATGCAAACTGAATAAAACTGTGGTACAGGAAGCCATGGTAAAAAAATATTGAAAATAACAACTGTGGAATTGGGGAGGAATAAGCATTTTCAGATTTTTTTTAAGTCTGTGAGGGCACAGTCAGTACACAGATAGTCGGTGCCCCTGCGTAGCGTGAGCTTGGCAAATCTGGATCACGCAGAGCCTAAAGACACCAATGGAAAATTTCTGGATATGCACATTGGTCCTAAAGAAGGAAGTTTCTGAACAGGGTTCTGTTTCAGTGAAAGGGCAGAGGACAACCTCGTTGTATTTAGGTTCATAGCTTCTCTTGGTAAAGGAAGGTACTGAGAAGAGAAAAGCAGGTAAAAATCCATTTCAGCATTCAGATTTTTAGGCCAAGTATATTTCTGTTAATTGACCATTATGACATAAGTGTCATTTAAATGGCCATTAGTGAGCTCCCAAGTCCCTTAGACAATGGCAAAAAAAAAAGAGCAATCTCGACAATACTATAAAACCATTTTTAATTTTTCTGATGTTTATTTTTTGGAAGAAGAGAAACTAAAGGTCTATTTTCCATCATTCTGCAGTGTAGTCTCATTGTCCAGGAAGGAACAGCATTTGTGGTGATGTGTTAGGGTGCTGTGAAGTGCTGGCTAGCCTGGAAGACCATCAAAGAAACGTGAAGAATCAAATTACCCTACCAATATGATATGTCCAAAAGATGACTTCAAAACAATCCTCAGAGTCACATGTTGCATATTTTTATCCCTTTCTGTTTCTGTTTTCTGTTTTATATACATTTTATGCAATACCTCTTACTTTGCTTTCACCTTACTGGATCGCTCTTAAATGCAGTTGCTACATGGTTAGATGAAAGGCTGAAACAAATTTCCCGTTGCTGTTTCTTGTCAGTGTCCGTAGTTTGGAGTCAGCAAAACCTTCCTCATTCCAGCAGCGTTGACTGATTTAATTTCCATGCATCTTTTCTCCATGTATGAACTGTATCACCAGTATGCAGAAGGTCAGCTCGCTAAAGCAAAGAATATTAACAGTGAGTTTCCATTCTTGTTTGCATTTAGCATCTAAATGACAAAATTGCTGTTGATGCACAACTTTATAGCCACATCGAACATGTTTTCTCCGAATTATGTCTAACCTGAAGGCTACTCTTTTCTGTTAGCAAATATTAAACAATCAGCAATAGCTTGGCCTGCCCACCTTTCCTTCCCCAACTGAAAGTTCACATTAAAAGCATCCTTATTAGCATCTCCACATAAAAAACCAACATGATTTTCTCGATGATATTTTAGCTAATTCTTGTTGATCACTGATTTTCATAAAAAGTTTGTGAACAAAAGGCAACCAATTCAAATGGAACTTCTGTCCTATGCAAAAACCACTCATATTTGAAGAAAAGAAGGAACCTTCTCTGAAGAGAAGCCATGAATTGTCAGGGTGGAAAGTGCTTAACGCTTTATGTCAGCCTAGCAGCAGCCCTCCTCTTGAAAAAAAAAGCATTCAAACTAGCGCAGTGCAGTTGAGATGCTGTGAACAAATATCAATGGGGAGTTTTCAGTGGCGTTCCACAGCTCTTTGTAAAGCAATTAAAAGTAGAAACTAGTCTAATCTATCCCTTCTGAAATATCTTGAAATATTTTTCCCACATCTTTTCCTGACTGTGCTATAGAAAACTGGATACGAAGGTACCGTACTAACAAAACCAAAAAACTGCCTACAAGTTTTCTTGCAGGGTATTTCAAAGAGCTAATCCTCAAACCAGATCCAAAAAGCTCTGCTCTACAATTCTAATGTTTTGAAATGTAAATTGAGTCATTGAATCATTTAACTTTATCTGATTATTATTAATATTATAATAAGGGATTTAAGAAAATGGAGAATTAAATTTCTTTTAACCTCTCCTTCAGACTAGCCGTTACTGTCTCAGAATAACTGTGTGTTCATTTAAATATCCTTAATTATCAACAGTAAAAAGTGGACTTCCCTGAGCATTACAGGCTTATTTAACAGTTGTGAAATAATGGTAACTATTGGATTTTTTTTGCAATTGAAAAGTGGCTCATTTGTATTGCATGTAGTTCATTTAAAGAGAAAACACTTGTATTACCAGAATTCCTGTTATTTTACGTCTCTATAGATATTTTTATCTCTTCAGTCCTTTTCATTTACTACTTTAGCAGAAATACATGCCCCAGTGGCTTAGAACATAGTTTTTCTTCTTCACTTCCTACATTATAGCTTCTGTCCTTTTGTTTTATCATTTAATTTTTCTTGTATCTCGCATATTATTTTATTCTGAAAAAGGGCACATCTTTCTAATGAGTTACATCTTCTTTCACTAGCAACTAATATCACCCTGTGCTGACTCCAGCCTTCACATTTAAAGACAATGAATCTGCTTCACTTTTGTTCTATAAATAGAGATGCTAAATCTTAATTATCCTTTCAAGTTGCTATGTCTGTATCTAGCCATGCATATGAATGTTAGTGATCAGTATATATGTACTACAGAATTTATTTTTAATCCCGAATTGCATCCTTCAGGATACAAGACAACATCTGAAATAATTAACTTGTATTTAGATGGACACATGTCAAATCCTATCTGAGAGCCCTGGCTTATTGATCTTGGTTTGCTTTATTCCAGAATTTCTGAAATATAATACCACACTGGAGCTACACAGGCTTGTATTTTCCTTTTATACCTATCCTATTCAGGCTGGATTCCCAAAGATAACATGCAAGTGTCAGGCATGAAATTTTACAGTCCTCCTGTATTCCTTTCTTCATGAATTTGTAGCATGCTATGAAAGCTGAGCTGCTTAGAAGGATTTTATATTTTAGCCAGGCTTTTGCCTCCTAAATGTGTAGCCTTTACAAATATGTCCTTAAATTTTTAGATGAAAACAGTTGATAATAAGAAAGTTAGCTATGTTTTTTTTTCCCTCCATAGCAACATTACTGCTTTCTTTAAACAAAAAAAAAATTGCTTTGAGAGGAATTTTTGAAAACAAAGTCTAGAAGAAATGGCGCTACATCAAGACAAATCAGTCCAAAGATGCCTAAATCAGTCTAATGTTATATTAAAGCATCTGGTTTAACTCTAAACAAGAGGAGCTAGTGTTACAAGAAAAAAATCTTCTAGAATGCCTCTGTAGCACAGAGGATACATACTCGAAAGATCCTTTGAAGTTTTTATTCATATGGCAAAGACGGTTGTTGGGTGAGGCAAATTCACCTGCATGCAGCACGGCGTTATCCTGGGTAGCCGCGTTATCTATGTGTAGGAGTGCAGTTGATACACCCTACTCAGAAGGGGGGTTTAGAGAACCAGGAGCTTATTTTATATCTTTCTAGCTTGTGGAATTTGTGCAAACAGCCGCAGTCAAAACATGCCAGTTTGACTAGTCAAGAAAATACATCAGCAACTTTCCTCTGAAGAATAAAGGGCGTTATTGCGGGTGCCCCCCCCCCGACGTTTCAAGATGTTCTCATTGTTTCTGAAGTGGGCTAAGTCATGCCATGTCATCACATTTGTGTTGCAGGGCGTGCTCTGTACCCTTCTGGGAACGACCTTTGTGTCCTTGATGCTACCAAGGGACACGTTGCACTGAGCCTGCAGAATCCTTAGGCTGGTGTGGAAGCTGCGTGCGCACACGCAATGGGCAGCCCGAGGCCCGGAGGTTTAAAATGTCATGCTTGGGTGAACTTCATTTGTACTGTAGTTTTTACTTTGACAGATTTAATGATATGTTATCCCTGTTTATATTAACTATAGATAAGAACTTTCCTGTAGAAATTCTGATCCTCCGTACTTAATCCTTCACCAGCTACTGACTTCAAAGCTTTTTTCCTGATTTCCTTCTCCTGGACAAGAAGTACTTGCTACTTCGTATTTCTCATTACCTCCAATAAAACATTCTTTTTTCAGTCTTCCCTGCAGTAGTTTCCTTGCCAATGAGTACTGTACACCCACCTTTGCCTGAACTGGTGCTCTGTTTTCTCTCCTGCTGGCACCAGCTTCTGCAGAACTTGAGGACAGATGGTATATTTTATCTGGTGTTTTTCTGTGTTCTCAGAAACATTTATGGGACTCTGTCAAGTTAGCAAAATGATGATTATTAATATTACATCATTTTTGCCTCCTCTCCAGCCAGAACAATACTGCAAAAGCTGTTTTTCTTGTTTTGATGCCACTGGAATCAGGGGATTACATAGAAAAATCAAAATTATTTTTTAAAAAATTATTTAGGTTTTCACCTTTTTTTATAATTTCCTTCATTTCTTGGCTTTCCTTCCTGCTCCAGGCAGATTTCTCTTTTTAATCGGATTGCTCTACCCGTCCCAGTTGTGGTTTGCATTTTGCATTGTGTCTCTTAATGGCACCTCGTTCCAGGAGGGGAGAGCTGGGAACCAGATTTCTGAAAATGAAAAAGCTGAACAATAAGCAGCTAATGGATTGGGCCCAGATGCTTCCTAAGAGCCCCAGGGAAATTGGCTGCTGCACAGGTCCAGCACAAGTTGAATACATCATTTTACGTCCCAGGATAAAGTCCCCAGGAAAGGTTAAGTCATTCTTAGACTATGTATGCCTTTTGTCCTGTGACAGAGGGGGCTATTTTTGCACAGACCTCTTTTGCCTTCTGTGGAAGGAGGAAAAAATGCTTACTGCGGTCAGAACACTATTCTGCTATTACATGGAAAACAAGCCATTTACTTTTTCTGGCATTATTACCTTTTCCTCTGAGGAACGGGCATTTTATCGAGGCAGCAGTCACCAGGGAAGCCATGCTGCCCTCTAGTTCGTACCATTAACACAATCAAGGGCAGAGGTGGTTCAGGGCCTCTGGACACGCAGCTCTTTACTCTTGGAGGCCAGATGAATTGTGAAAGCAAAGTCTAGCTTAGTCTCCACGGAGAGGAATGGCAAATTGTGTTCTTCCTGCACAACATATGTTTAGGGATTCTCTTTTTTTTCTTTTTCTATCAGGCTTTTTCCTTCCATCTATGACCTCAAGCGGGCTGCTGCTTTGTCTTGAACCACCATTTGGCTGCATACTGGCTCGCTGCTTTGATCTCCAACAGTAGAGTGCCAGCAAATCTGACAAAGGCAGAGGTTTGCCTTTTCATCTGCTCACTAGATTGTTAGTCAAGAGCAGCAGAGAAACATTGTGCAACCTGTCAATGCAATTTAAAAAGCTATAGTCTAAATTGCCACTAAGGGTTTGTTCACTGGAGCAGAAGTCCTCCAAGAACCAGCTCTCTGGGGCTGTTCCCCTATTTTATGTCAGAGCAAGATACTGCTAAGGCTTCCCACACAAATGTTGCAGGGTATGAAATCAGCCCGCTGATCTTAGGAGAACAGCTTAAAATAAAGCAGTTATTGCCAGTTTGATGAAGTTCCACTCCATTTAACTTATCATAAAAATATCAGTTTTCATATTTGACCATCTCTGTTTGCAGGGAGAAATGACTTACTGAGGGTCACCTCATGCTCCAGCAGTCCAGGCTCACAGAAGACCCCTCTCAGCATCTCCTGCCAAATTGATCACGGCAGTGAGTCAGCCTCTCCTATATATTAATGTTTTTTAACGTAACATCTGCCCCTCTTGGTTTTCAGTCTGTGATCAAAATTCCCTCAATTCTGAGTAAAAGCTGAGTAAGGACCTTGGGGTATAGCCTCTGGGTGCTTGGAGACTCTGCTGGCATCAGGCGTGGAATGAGTTGCTCTGAGATGAGCTCATTCCCTGGTATTTCCTCCTGTCAGAGCCACAGATGTGCTTCGTTTCATTAGGTGTAGCCGTGGGCATACTGCCATCCAGCCCTGCTGCTGACTTTATCCCGCTACTGCTGAAGGCCAAATAATCATAATCATTTCAAGTTGATAGCACAGTATATTTCCCAAGGGAATGCTATTCAAATTAAATCAGTCATACCAACAATGATTTTATAATTATATAAAGGGAGCCCTCTACTCCAGATATCTTAAAAATAAAATAAAACCGTGCATTCTCTCAAATGGTTGTTGCTCTTTCCAAAGCATTTTCTTCCCACAAATCTTGATACACTCTGTGAAAAAAAAAAAATCATTATTCTGATAATTAGCATACTTAAGTGCAATCAATGTCAAAATAAAAACAAAAGTAAATTTTGGAATTTATTTGTGATGTAGGCACTAGCTGCCACATGATGATGTTCTGTTGGTGGTGGCAGTAAGTCAGAGCATCGCCTAGCCTCATTTTGAAAGCACGGTGCGCTTCAGAAGGCTGGATTAGTTATTCCAGTCACACTCAATGGAGAACAAAATTCTCTTGTGAAATTACTGTGACTGATATTTATTGGTCAGTCTCAAACTCTCCAGCTCCAAGTTCAGCAAGGAGTTCTGTCCTGAAGGCCCTGAGCAATTTCCTGGTGTAACTTCGACGCAGCGCGTGTGCGTCGGCGCTTGAGCAAAGCAGACCCCGTGCGATCCGGCGTAGCAAGCTGGATCGTGAGCGAGTGCTGCTGATCTCTTTGCAAGCGGGTTATTCCAGCAGAATGTGGTTCCTGCCTTTTAGTATTAGTGCTCCCATTTTCTGCAGCAGAGCGATAATTGGAGTAGCTAAAAACCTTATTTCTCGTAGTGCAAGCAAATTGCTGAACACTTACGATGGTCTGCGTTAGATAAGGAGAGCCAGCTTAGGAGCAGGATGAGGCCTCTTTTTTAGGCTAGATCAAATTGATTGCAAAAGAACTAGAGCTAAAATTGCTCCATCTTTTTAGAATGGGATGATTTATATCTCTCTCCTTTATGAACAGGAGATAAAATGTTCTGCTTTTTACACTCTCTACAGAAATAAAACAGAACTAAAAATATAACCTAATGCAGACAAGTTTAAAATAGAGCTCAGAGCAGACAAGTATTCATGAGCAAATGAGTTAATGTTTTCTGACTGGTTGGGCATATACCGAAATATGAAACATAACCTTTCCTAAGTGTGTGTGGTTTTATTCCATTGCCAGGCAATAAGTATCATCAAGTGGCAGGAACTGTGAAATCTTTCACTGGATGGGGTTGAATCAGTGTTTGAGGCATGACTTCAGCAGCGTGCAGGGGAACTTCGTGAATATGTCCCTTGGTCACTCATTTTTCTGTACTCTTGACTACCTAAATGTATGATACAGTGACTGATTCCTTCAAGGTGGTTATAAAAGCTTTCCCAAGACCATGATATGTAAGAGAAAGGAACACTGAATGTTCAAAATTTAGGTCTGAACCTGATTTGCAATCAGATGAGACTTCTGAATTTTATGCTTCTGTTAGTTTGTCACAAGTGTTCCCTTTCTTCTACCATGTTATTGAAGGCTAGCGTAAAGATCAAGTTCAGGAGATTTCTGGCAGGCAGGAAAACAATGCAATTTTTGTTCTAATGGTGGCTGTTATGATGTTTGTTATGACTTTTGTTATACTAGTCACTTTTCGTCTGTAGAAAATCATTTAAATCTCAAAAGAACACTTCTGCTGTCAGAGAGAGATAAAACTGATTTAAAGTTTTTAGCATGATAATCTCAGTTCAGCAGTTCCTAAGAAATATAGTTTTATAATATGTTTGGGGGGCCAAAGTTCTGCAACCAAAATTCCAGAATTAAGTTTGCCTGTGCATTTCAGCTCATCTTCTAGCAAGCAATGCTTCAGCTCATTTCAATTTTGCTGGTCAGGAATGTATACCCTTTGCCTTTCATGAAAGGAGATAAAGGTCTTTGCTTTTCCATCATTAATCCCCAAATCTTCTCAAAATAAAATAAAATTGCTACTACACTGAAAATAAGAGTCTAATTCCCAGCAACTGATTCCTCAAAGTGCACATCACTACTTCTCACCTATTGGCCTCATTCCATCGTAAACCACATTAATGTAGCTTATTGATGTAATTAGTCTTTAACACCTACGGAGGCACATGTAGCACGCTGTGCCTCATCGATGTAAGAAAGGTTACATGGAGAGCTGTAGCAGAAGACAATGCGCGTGCTCCATATACGTGATCTTATATTCCACTTTGTGTGCTATCTTTTGGCCTCTGAATTTACTTCTGGCCACAGCACGTTGCTACACATTAGCAGTCCTGCATGGCTATAGGTGAGGCTCCTGGGGAAGGTGGTATAATTTTGGTCTGATTTTTGGGTAACTACGTGGTCTTGCTCCGCAATAGGGTTGCTGAGGTGCTGCTGATCGGCAAATAATAACGTTGGGAGAAGCTGTTGCTCACCTAAGCCCTTTCTGTGGGATTTTCCTCATGTTCTGTGGGATTTTCCCCACATACGATGTGGCCATCCATGCATTAGTGAGCAGTGAACACCTTCATGTGAGGAGTTATCTTTTACCTTAGGCACTCATTGCAAACATGCCTTGTTATTCATGAAATGCACTGATTAAACATTCACTTAATTATAGTGATTACAGTGTCCTCATCTTAGTGACTTTCTTATGATTCAACTGACTGTGGCATCAGTTTATTGCTTGCTTCTCATGAAGAAGTTAAAGTGCTTCCTTCCAAATTTTGAGTATCAGTCTAGAAACTGAGTATCACTCTAGTGTTTCTTCGGTCAAGGAGTGCTTTAACACAAGCATTGAGGCTGGGAGCCCTCGTTGTCATCACAGAGATATTGTTCTCTTTGCTGACCATGTCTGACCAACTTTTGATTGACCAAAACTTCAGAGTCACTAGACATAGTGACTTCACTCAGCTGTGACTCTCTTGCACTCCCATCTCGCCCCATAGAAAACCCTTGCTTCCTTCTCCCCAGCACATGCTACCTGCATTTGTTGTGGCTGCTTTTGTCTTTTACTAAGTTAATTTATATTTTCTAACATAATTTCTTCCTTTTCAATCTCTTCAACTCCTACTTGGCCTTCCTTTACATAGTGATTTTTTTTTTTCCTTTTGTACTTATTTTGTCATATTTTTATCATATTAGTCATGGGAGCTAAAGAAGTAAAGCAATAGCGCTTCTACCAATTAAATTAGACCTAGAGTATCTGTTGCTTAGGGCAACCTTTAACAGCTTGATAATGTGATAAACTGGAAACAGACGGACCAGTAAAACTTCCTCCTTTGCCTGAATTCTGTTTTCCATATACATTAACTACGTCATTAATATACTCCGTGCTGGCAGCAATGCTTAGCATAAATCCAAATTAAAGAATTCATGAGACAAAGAAATAGTGACAAGCTTGGACTGGAGTATGACCAACATCATATGGATTTATGGGAGGAAGAAATGCAGCTATGAATAAATACCCTTTAAGGAGATAAGTGTACCCTTGCTCTAGTTCTTCCCTCACGCCTTGGTTTTGGGCACTATTTCCTGAACTTTAATGCTTCTCTTTTAGAGGAGCTTTTAGAGTCTAAAGTCTATTCTTCAAATGACCACTTTTCCATTTTTTTTAACATAAATTTTTTTAAAACATTGCTAATGACAATGCAGTTCACAATGGACTCGCAGGTAAGAATGCAGAGGCACACCAGTTGCCTTCCCTCCGAGTCGCTAGAGACCAGGGCCTTGGGACGTTTAGTGTCAGATAAGAAAAAATTATCAAGTGGGAATAACATTTCAATCGTTCTCAAAATATTATAATTAAACAATAACTGCAACAGATGCTGGCTGTATGTTGTCACTTGTCCTACTTGAACTGGTATGTGGTGAAGCAATGGCATTGCCAGAATGTATCAGAGACTGCAGAAAATTAATGAAACCATAGATAGGTAGGTAGGTAAACAGACCGACTCATTAGCACCTGCACTTGGAAGCTGTTGTATTTAACTTGGGCTTCTTGCTCTAAGGAAAGGGAGTTCTGGTTTTAGATCAAGTCTCGGAGGGTATCTCTCCACCCCTGGGGAATCCTTTGCCATCAAAATAGTTCTTCTGCTTTGCAGAAGTGGGATGCTGCAATGCAAGCCTCTTTGTTCCCAGTCCTAAGGAACAAACAAACAACTAAAATACGCAATTTTCATGCGCAAAATCATAGGTGCAAAAGAAAAATTTTGAAAACATTAGAATATGCAGCAGATATTGGAAGTACATGAACAGTGTCAATGAAAACAAAAGCTGAGCAGGAAATTTGGCATTCTGTCAAAATCTAAATTATTAAAATAGTATTCTAATGTTGACCTTTCATTTTCTTCAATAGATGCATATGAAGTGAACGGTTCAGTTTCAAACTTAGTATTTTGAAATTAAGAATGTCAACAGTTCAAAATGAATCATTTTCACCCAAATTTGTATAACTCCCTTCAGTATTACTGACTTGTACTTTTGAACTTTTTTCATTACTTATGTTCATTCCATTTTGGACCCCTCACAAAGTTAACATCTTGAAATTCCTTGCAGACTAAAAACGTCATCGTCCAAAATTCTGCATATTGGATATTGCATTAGGCACCTCCTGTGGTACTAAACCCTGTCTGAATATACAGAGATATTACTTGTCTTCAGTGTCACGTAATTTGGCATTTTCAACACTCAGACTTTCTGAGTGATGCTTTTTGCTAGGTTTTTGGAGGCCATTTTATGTAACAGCTGATTTTTTCCTATCAATTATCTACTGAAGCTGTCTTGAAGCTCCAGTTGAAAGTAACCCTTTGTGATCATCAGCTACTGAACTGACACTTTGGGAAAGAATGAGCCAGGTTTCATTTGTATATTTTGCTTCATTTTCCCTTGACTAGATTTTGGTGCTTTTAAGAGGAAATGTTGTCTTTACGGGGGGATTCTGGACCTGAAGCTGAAGGTGTTCTTAGATTTCAAAATAATTTGAACGGTGAAGGGTTGTTTTGACATCTGTGAGAGCATCTGCAAGATTGCATTTAAAATTCTCACATCTGACCTTCCAATATAACTTTGAAATGACAATAACACAGTCTTTCTGCAAGTAGGAACAGTTGGTTCCTTAAATTAAAATGGCTAGTAATTGCAATTTCATTTTTTACTAGAAAGATAATTATTTTTTTCCAAGTAATTTGCAATAAAGCCTGTGTGTTCAGGTGTTGCTACTGTCAGAGACCACTAAATATTTGAACAATTTTCGCTTTCATGGGACAGCAACAGCTAAATCCCCAACCACAGATTTTTGTTAGGAACATCTGGGTTTGAGTTATTTGCCAGTACACAGGGAATAGAGAGTAGACAATAAAGATTTCTCATTCAGTTCCAGCCAGTTGGCAGTCTGGGCTGCCATCAGCGGTGCTGCTGACGGAGAAAAGCAGTGACCTGCTACAGTGCTAAAACTTGGTCCTACCACCACACCCTCAGGAAACCACATTCAGTGAAACCCATGGGTTATTCCTGTGAGTGGGAAGGAGAGTAAATTTATGGGTGAGTAACTTTGCTTGGGAAAATATTACTGTGGTGTCTGGAATATTATCATGTGATCAAACTCTCACCCTGGCTCTGCTGAAGCTCTTAAAGGTCTTTGGCTTGTGCTGAGGTCAATAATAGGGGCTGCTCTTTGCAGCCATTGAAATCTTTGCTATATCTTGGTGACAAATATGTTGTTATAGCACTATTCTTTATTTGAATGGGCAGAGTAACTAACATAATACAGTTATATATATGGCTGAATTTAGCACTTTGGTACTGCTCTGCTTGTGCTGTACAGAAGAATACGGAGAGAGCTTCCTTGCTTTTCCTTCCTCCCTTGTATTTCCCATACTCTCTGAGCAAAGGAAAACAAACTTTAAACCTCAAACACAGCTAAAAGAATCCGTGTTAAAAGAAAATCAATCAGTGCTGATACAGCCCTAAACTGTGCTTATGAACGATAAACTAATACAAAGGCTTGAGATGAATCAGCCTGTTAAAACAACAGGAAGCTACACTGATGCAGGGATTTGTGCCATAAAGTCAGAAGACTGGAATCTTTACATACCAGCGCAGAAGGACCAGCTGTGTGCTCCATATCTGGTTGGTACAGGGGTTCCTGCACCCGGCACAGCACAAGTCCGATGTTGTTTTAGTGCCGGACAATTCTTCAGTCATGGACCATAACGCATTTTCACTGTTAGTTATCCTAACATTTTAATATTAAAAGTATATCTTCCATTCTAGCATCTTAAAATATTTGTGAAGTGCTGTAGATGAGTACTGGGAAACTAATTTGCAGAGTTTTGCGTAGATACTGCTTTTATTTTATTTGTTCAGCTTCAGACATCAGCCTACAGCCTTATAATGAGAGTGATAAAAATGTATTATGTATTTAACTTCGTTAGTTGGATGACGCAGTACCTGTAAATCCCACTGATACGAGAAGTGAAGCTGCACAGTTATTCTGAAAATGAGGCTGCTTAGGTGACCAAATGTCCATTTGGTTATATGACATCAGGGGACATTTCACATATTTTGTTCTAGCATGTATGTCATTAACAACAATTATGATTCTTTTTTAAATCAAGAAAACTACAATATTTTCAAGCATATGTACCCTTATTTCCCCACCCACCCAGCCACCCGTATTTCACTTTTTCCTCTGTAATCTCAGCGTAAATTTTCTGATTTTTCTTCTTATGTGCTCCCTGAAGGAGCTAGATAAGTCTCAGGACCAAACAGTTCTTGTCTAGTTCCTCGCTGGCGCCTGGACCAGATGGTACAAAAGAACACATGTCCCCGAGGAGTTGCATAAAAAGTCTGCGGAGGTCTGGTACACAGAGGAGCTGTACTGCCTGCGACATTTGCATAAATCTTCCTGCAGTTCGAGTAAAAAGTGTCTTTGTCTGGGAGAAAATAGAAGTTTGGGAATGCTTCTAGTTAGTGGTTTCTTGAATATGATTTTTAGAATGTCCAGAGCAACATCTTAAAGAGATCAGACAAATGTCCTTCTGGTGGGCTCAGCAGGATTGTCAACCAGCACCAATCAAGAAAATAAACCTGATGAACCTTTTATCCTCTAGAAATAATGCTGTTCAACTCAAATAATTTACGTAACATCTTTTAATTCCAGAGAAAATGAATTTGCCCTTTATTTGAAATAAAAATAAGTCAATCAGTGTTAAATCTATTATTTTAAGTTTATTATAATTACAATACTACAGAGAAAAGTTCTGCTAAATTGTAAGCATGTGTTTTATATGTTTAAATTGACAAAGCCTTGCAACACCTGTTGAGAGACCCAGTCATTGCTAATTTTAAACTTGCTCAAAATGATCTATGAACTCAGCAGTTGAGTTAGAAATTGACCCCAAGAGTGCTGATTAACTAGACAACACTTAAGATAAATGAGCCACTTAAACACCTTCCTAGTTACTTGTGGCTCGTTTGATGAAGTAGTGGAAATATTCCTTAGAGAAGGGGTTGGGTCCCCCATGATCTAAGAATAATGACCGCAATTGTAAAGTTTCATGTCAAGTAATATTAGCTGTGTTTGAAGGGAGAGGTAAAGACAGGTGGAGAAAGGCCCAAAGAAGGGAGGGTTTGGAATATAAAGTCATATGATTGGCCTTGGGAGAAAACTCTTAACTTTCCTCTTAGCAAGACTGCAGAAGACAGATGTCTTATTCCTATAATTGTGTAGTTCTCTCTTGAATCATTGGGTGCTCTTCGTCTAGTATTGTGTGAGAGCCAGGGTAATTACAGACCTGTGTTAAAAAAGACTCAGATGTGTTACCTGTAATTTCATTGCTTTTCCTCACTAAGTAGAAAACACAGTGGTAGCATTGACTAGTAAGAGTATCCTTAAGGAATTTTTTTCTAATTTCTCTTGAAAAACAAAGTATTTTGGGAGTTTCTATAGATACAAAACTGAGATAAGGTTATGCGAGAATTCAGACAATCTTTCACAACCGTAAGGAATCAAAACTTCATGGTGTGGTTTGGGTTTTTTTGTTTGGTTTTTTTTTTTGTTAATTTGTTTTTTTGGGTTGTTTTTTTGTGCAAGTGGAAAGCTGACATTCTGATATAACCAGAATATATGGAACCTTAAGAGTACCCTGTGTATTTTTTGCCTTGTTTTTGCTCTGACACAGGAACAAGTGAAAACAAAATGTGTGAAAAATACCATGTAGAACCTCTGAACCTTCAGTTAAAGGTCTTTCTCTGAGTGACTGACTTTGTTTTAGGATGGAGATTATCAGTCAAAGCAAATGCATTCATCTGGTCTGCATCCTATTTCCAATTGTTATTTGTTCCTGCTAGATAGAGCTGCCTGTCAAGCATCGTTTTGGAGTATTTCTGAGATGCAAGAACTCAAAAAAAAGATTTTACTTTAGTTGCCACCCAAATGATTTCAGCCCATGTATACACAGGTAAAAGAGTACCATGAACCACTTGCCTATTCAGCTCTTTTCCAGCAGTAATAACAATGATAATGCAACATTAGCTCTTTGTCCCAACTGCAGGTTTATCTACCAGGATTACTATTGCTGTGTCTGTTAAAGCTTTCTCAGTTGTAAAAAGAAAATCAATATTCATTTGATGTTTGCAACTGGAACCTACACTAGGTAGAAATGTAATGATTTTGCTGTTGTCAGCATAAGTCCAGAACTGAGCTGACAAACAGAAATTCAGAGGAATGGATGAAAAAGCTTGTTAGTATGCCTCCTGTTAACCCAAGGAAGAAGTGGGCATTTGAACATAATAAAAAATGGATTTTGATCAGAAGCGTTGGTTACACGGCTCTTGAATCAAGCAGATTTTAAAAAATAGGATTTATTTGTTGAAACTTTTATTAAATATAATAGTTTTAAGGAGGGCCTTAAACATGCTGAATAATGCTTTTGAACTTTTTTTTTTCCTACTTTCTTCATTAAAGTATTCCAAGTGAGTGAAAGTGAAAGTCTGTGCTGCTCTGTTGTTTGGTTGGGTGGTTTTTTGTTTTATTATTTTGTTGGTTGTTTTGGTTTTTTACTTTTCTCTTCCTGCTTTTCTTCCTAAAGATAGAGAACCGGGGACTCCTTTAGTTCCTGTCTTTGATCAAGATGCACTCTTCTTCTGAAAGTACCGGAATTCCGGGCCCTCAAGTCAAAGTTTTTCAGGCTTTGTTGTCTTTTAAATACAAATATATTTCTAAGTGAAGAGTCCTGTTTTCAAAATGCTTAATACTCAGTGGAAGAAGGTTTTAGCACGTTTGTAAACAGGGTTTGGCTTCTTTTCAGGTTGAAAAATACAATTTCCCTATAAAATAGAAACAATACTTCTAATATAAGCATTGAGTCATGGGGAATTCAGTCATTGATAATAAGGAAATATCTAAAAATCATTGGACAGAAGCTATTGTAAGATGCATGGGAGAGAATAACTGTAACTCCATTGTTAGTATTCAGAACCAAACTACTGGTTCGTTTTGCTACCAAAATTGCATTGCTTGCACAGTTGTTCTTTATATGACATTTATCTGTTTGTTATGTACTGAAGACCACATAAAACTGAGGTAGCAAAGATAAAAATGTAGTTTAAATAAATATACAATACTGAAAACAATAGTGACTTAGAAGAATTTAAATATGTGCTTGATCCTGGAAAGATCCTGAGCTACCATAGCTCTTAGCTATGTATGGAATGGGAAGCAGTGGCACAGTCCTTGGAGGCCTACATGGTAGAGATGAAACCTCAAGGGGAATAACATTGTCCTGATTCCCAAAGCTGAACACATGCTCTCGTGTGCCAGGGAACCACCTGCTCCTGCTGGCTTCACCAGCGCTTGTGACATGGGCGGAGGCAGCATCTCTTGGGGTGGAGATCAAAGGACAGCTGTAGGAGTCCAAGCAAAGCTTCTACCAAAATGTCTGTTGTGTTTCCCTAATGGAACGGCACACTCTTCGCTGCATAGAAAACTGGTTGGAAGGACGGGCCCAGAGAGTTGTCGTGAATGGTGTTAAATCTAGTTGGCAGCCGGTCACTAGCGGACTTGAAAATGGATCTTATGAGGAGTGGCTGAGAGAACTGGGCTTGTTTGGTCTGGAGAAGAGGAGGCTGAGGGGAGACCTGATCGCACTCTACAGCTACCTGAAAGGAAGTTGTAGTGAGGAGGGTGTCGGTCTCTTCTCCCAAGTAACAAGCAACAGGATGAGAGGGAATGGCCTCAAGTTGCATCAGGGGAGGTTTAGGTTGGATATTAGGAAAAACTTCTTCACAGAAAGAGTAGTGAGGTGTTGGAAAAGACTGCCCAGAGAGGTGGTTGAATCACCGTCCCTGGAGACATTCAAAAAATGTGTAGACGTTACACTGCAGGACATGATCTAGCAGGCATGGTGGTGTTAGGTTCATGGTTGGACTTGATGATCTCAGAGGTCCTTTCCAATCTTAGGGATTCTATGATTCTATGGTTAATTGTTTGAAAACGTGAAGGTGGGAGAAGCTGTTCATTCACCAGTTTAGTGGGTACCACCCAAAGAGTATGGGAATTAATTTAAGGACTTTAAAATAGGTCACATGAATTTAAAAGTGACATCATCTGTGCTGACCGTAGAAGCAGTGACCAAACCATAAATGAGAACCAGATGGCAACTTTGCTGAAGTTTTGTTTCAAACTATAGCTCTGATTTCTCATGGCAAAGACAAATTTTCACTTTTTTGTCATTTTTAATTCTCCAGTTTTAATTTTGTTCAGATCAATGCTTCGAATATATTTAGAAAAAAAAATGTTCTTACAGAGGTTTAAAAATATGAGGGTTCTTCAAGCAAACTTTATGCAAAGTTGTCAGAAACCCACGCTACTGGTTAAATTGTCAGGTAACTTTATTTCCTGTGAGGAGGAAGTCATATATAGATTGTAGTCGTAAGATGATTCACATATTTCTTGCTCATCTCCCAACTGCTTCCCTCCTACAGAAAATACAAGACGTGGTATCTCCTACAGATATCTGTGCAAGTCAGTCTCACACACGTTTTCTTCCTGTAGACAGATAGGTGAATAATCCATACAGTTTAAAATAGTTTGACAAGGAATAAAGTTCATAGTGTTTTGATTAAAGTAAATCTTTTACATTTCTGCTCAGTTAAACCAAAGAACTTAAAACAACATCCTTGAGATGTTGTCATGCTCAAAAATGGGTAGTGTTGGGCCACATCATGAGGATTAGTATATGTCAGTCTCTTCAATGTAAGCAGAATGTCTTTCTTTTTAAAAATACCAGGGAGGGCTGGATTTGATTTACAATGGTTAGAAATGCTGTTCGTATACCCTGCTTTTTGGCAGTGTACTGGTGTAGTGTCCGTTGTGTAAATACCGCATACTGGGCACAAAGGGTCCAGTTCTGCCGGCTGTTCCATTCAGACAGTCCCATTAAGATAACTAGAAATTCTCATGCAAGATTAAGACTTCACTACACTATACATAAATATTTTCTCATACTAAGAAGTTAATGAGTAGACTTTTTTTTAAATGTATGGAAGAGAAGATTAGAAAAGGAGATCTTGCTTCTTTTTATGAGAGAAACAGGGATTTTCAATGCATGTCATTTAATAGCATGCCCATAAAAATATGACGGATAACAATTTTGTAAAAACAAGCCTGAAAATAATATTTTAATATTCATTAATGGAATGCAGTGACACTGAGGTGCGTTTATCGTATAAATTGGCCTGCACTGACATGGGGAATAATCTAATATAATGACGAAAAGCTCTTGCAGAGGATAAAGTGATTCAGCTGACAAACTGGCAGTTACTCCCACAGACTTTTCAAGTCTGTCTTTAAATAAAACATTTGTTAAAACATTCCGCTATGAGCCTTGTGTCACCTGCACCAAGATAAATGCTGCATTATATTCTATCAGTTACTTTCAATTAAAAATATTTCAAAGCATGTTGATTTAGCTGGAAATGCACAGGTTTTAGATTTTTGGAATGGTGAGATTTCCTTTTTGGTGATGACTAGCAAGGACCAGGAAAATGGGTGCATTGATTTAATGGCTACAGATTTTTATTTATTCATGAAAAAATGTACATGCTATTTATACTTCATAATCACCATTGATCATAACTACTATTATTACAGAGTGAAATGAAACCAGATTGGGTTGCTGTTAACTTGCCCAGTTGTTTTTGGCCCTGTGTGCTGGTTAGATATTTACAGCAGCTGAGTAATAGATCTACAACGCTGTAATTCTTTAGTTGCTGTTTTCAGCACACAGGCTTCAGGATAACAAGGCATCATGGCCAATGAATATTACCAGAAGACATTAATCTGGTTAGTTTAGTGTAATTTATTAGGCAGCACACAAACCAATAATCTGTCCCTGTGTTAAATGTTTCGGCACTGCAGAAGAGAGTGATCACATTTTTAAAGCTGGAAATAACTTGCAAATTGGGTTTGTAGAGAGAAGGCTGTGTATTCGGCTTCGCTAACTGTTGTGGTTAGAAATAAGGTTTGCACCAGGCTTCTTGGAATCAGTGGTTCTGAAGAAGGGGCCTAAAGAATAATGTATGTACCTGAAAGCTTCTCTTTTCTTTTCCCCCTCTGTTCTATCACCTGGGCTAACAACAGCAGTTACCTCCTCCTTTGAACCTTGCCTTGCTTGGATCTTAGCTTGATATAGCTACAACAGTACTAAAGCTGAACCGGTGTGTGCATCTGGGTTATATGTCAGTGTCCCATTGATACGTAAGGCTTGTCCGAGTATTGATAGCAAACACCCCATCATCTGCTAAAATCAATGGTTTGCACGTTGCTAAATCATTACGATGATTTAAAATCTGGGTGTGAACGCCTTGCTCACCGAGGACATTCTGCTAGAAACTGGCCAAAATCATATTTGAATTTGAAAGCAGTCATAGTGAGAAAAATGCATCTTAGTGACCATGAAAGAAACGGATAGGAGTTTCTAACTTCTCTAAGAATCGCTGGGCACAACCCTGTGAGCAACACTTGGAGTTTGTTGTGTATTTTTAATCGTAAGGCACAATGAGTGGAAAGTCATTATTAGGGCTCAACAGCCTGCCCCGTTTATTTATTGTAACGTGCACTGGTTTCCAGTGTGTATGTGACAAAGGTCCCACTGCATTCAATTCTCCTGTTTGCCTCTGTGTATGTAGAACCACATCCAGTTCAGCGCTCTTTGCTGTGCTCCCGCTAATAGCTTTATTTCCCGCTCACCTCAATGGGGAGTCAATGGAAAACCAGATCTGTCCGTGAAGGGTGCACCAGGGAGTGCTGCCGTAAGTGTCATCCTCACACCTACCTGCCAAGAACACCCCAAACCCATAATGAAAAGGTCTCACAATTACTGCTTTCTAGCTGCAACTTTCTCAACAGATATCGATGGGAAAGTCCCTTTTTTTGATTGCTTGATTACTTCCTCAGCAATTCAAGACTTGAGACAAAATGTAAGCTGTGGCAAACCCCAGCACATGGAATTGCTGAGGAAGCAGAATCTAAATAGTTTGAGTTTCCTCTAGCCCAGGAAACCATTTTCTCACTTTTAGAGGTCCAGTATAAACTGAGAATGGAGCCGTTCTTACGGAGTTGTGGCGGCTTACAAAAGAGCTGAATGATTAGAGAGACAAAGCTAGGGCTGCAGGGAAGTAATCGCCTCTCAAATCTTCTGGATATGTTTTTTTGGATAAAATCATGTACTAGTTCTCAGCAAAGATGACATAAGATGGTGAAATTAGAGACTATGCCTGCTCTCCTAGTGTTTTACAGAAGTTTTCAGACATTTAAATTACCTGTTCAGAACTTTTGAATTTCAACTTTCTTCATGGTTATTAATTTATAATGACTTTAGATCACCTACATGGGGTAATTTAGTATCCTTTGAATTTTTAATTTCTTTTCAAGATTGATACTTATGATGTGTTTATAACAATATATTTGAATGCCATAAAGCAGTGTGGTAACAAAATAATATAATATTTCTGCTGTGGCATGTTCAATAATGTATATGATTGTTTCTCCGAGGAAGAAAGAAACCTTGGGGGTTCTTGGGAGGCTTTGAGCAACAGGCTGTACTGACAGGAGGGCATTTGGGATAGCAGGGTTCCTGGAAGACCCTCAAGAACAACTCCAGAATTTATTTGTAACAAGTTTACTCTAAATTAAGTTAGTAATTGCTTCAGGATAGCATGACTCTCATCCAAAAAAATAAAATACATTCCCAAGAATAGTACGTAGAAACTCAAATTAATTAACTTGTGAGCTGAGATGGAAAACTAAACCTGAACCTTCAAAGGCGATATGTATTCAAATTAAGTCTTACAAAACCACCTTGTTTATACACATGAAACTGCTCTCCCTTCCCTCCTACTTCCTTTCTTTCTGTCTTTTTTTGCTGCTGACTTAAATGTCTGCACATATATTGTAATATGTATGGGGCTCTGCATAGGTAGTAATAACAATATCTCCAACTGACGTTCTGAGAAATGACAGCTTCTGAAATATAGTCAGTCGTCTGACACATAAATCTTCCTTCCGAATCTTAGCAAATTCTACTTCTAGATTTGTCAGCTGCCTTTCAGATTCATGGTCTCTGGCTTGGTTGCTACATCTTTGAAACAGCATGGGACAATCAAAGTTGCTCTTGTTGGATCCCATTAAAATCTTTTTAAGGAAAGCCGAGAGGCCTTGACAAGGCAATAGAGTGCCCGTCCGCAGAGCTCCGTGCTCTTGGGTTTGTCACGGTGCTCGCATGGGTTTCAGATTAGTGACTATGCAGTTCTCTCACCCGGGGACCGGTGCTAATCCAGATGACAAGCAGAGGATGCTTGCTTACAAGGAGAACAAAGTTTAAAGAAAGTGTTATACAATTATTTTATTATTATTATTTTGTTAAGCTGTTGTGACAGATTTGAGTGGTGGTTCATTTTGTACTACTGGTTCTTAATTTGCATATTCTTGTAATAGCTCACCTAGGACACTGTCTTATCTAAAATACTACGGAGACTACCAAGAAAAATAAAGTTGAATTACATAAGTCCAATGTGTGAATGTTTGTCCATTTTTCTTTGTACAGCAGTTCAGGACTATTCAGTGCTGCTGACGTGGGTTTCTGAGGCTCTGGGACAGGACAACCAACCACACAGGCAACTGGCATTCATGTGAGTATGCTGTTCTCTTGATGCCAAACAAAATATTCTCTGAGGTTTCCAGGCAATCGTTAAGATTAAATAGATCAATCAGGCTAAATTAGCATAGTTTATCAGTCAGATGACTCAGAATATTTTTATGAGACTTAGAGAGTACACTTGAATGATTTAGATAGTTTTCATTTCCTAGCAGGAACTAGATCTTCGTTTATGGTAAGTCAGCATACTTCCATCTGCTGAGGCTCTTATTCTACATCCCTGATGAATTCAACAGTTTCTAACTTTCTGGATAGGTAGAGGTGCACACAAAAGTGAGTGGTGTTCTGTGTTCCTTTGCAACAGGGCAGATGTGCACTAGTGTAAAGTAACCGCTGGAAATGCTTGCATTTGGTGTTATTGTTTTGGAAAATTAGTTCCTTTGGCATTGCAAGAAATGGTTTCCCAGGTCATGCTGTAGGCTGAAGGTAAGGTAACGTAAAGATTCTTTCCCTTTATTGATCTTAATCAGATACCCTCCTTAATTTTATAAAATGTACCTATGCCATATTGATACAAATAGCATGTTCCCCTGTGGCTCCTTATCTTTGGTTCCTTATCTTCAGCCTCTTATCTGAACATGCATTTGATTTTCCCCTCTGCAATGCCCAGTAATTTTAGAGCTGAAAGCAAATCCTTTCAACTAAAAAGTTTTAGCCCCAGTAAATCCAGAACTGGAGAGTAAAATACTAAGAAATGACCATCAAAAATACATGAAGCTTTGAAATTTTGGCCCTAATGGCAAAATATACAATAGCGTAAAAGATGCAAGGTAGAAGGATAGCGCCCAAGAAAACTTCTGTCAGCTGCTGTGGCTCTTGGTGAGTTTTGGAATTATTTTGTATACTTTTATTGCCAAAGGGACAGGGAATCCATGTGTCGTTGCATTTCTTTGGATATACTGATTTGATTCAGAGTTTTATTAATGTGATCTTGAATCATCTGAAAGGAACAGAAGGGCAGACTGCTTACAGGCAAAGGGTTTGGGTAGCAGTGGTCACTGTGTGGCACCAGCACCGTAGGGTGGACAGTATGGGGACAAGTATAACCTCTAGACATTTTAAAGAAAACATCAGGCTATGTGAATTAAATTTGAAGGTAAAAGAACACTAACCCTGCAAATGATAGACTCAGACAGTATGGGAGATAGTTAAAAGTCTTAATAAAGATTTTCTAGGAAAATCTTCGTCTGATGGAATGGGACATGGGCAGAAAAGCCAAGATGTAGGCTCCCAAGCAGTATTCTAAACCATGTGCTATAAAAAATGGGATAGCTGTATGTGATTCTTACTGTTCTTAATGGACTGAGCATGCATTAAATTAAGAAATCTGTGGGCTTGTAGCACATCCAGCTGAAAGGTTATTTATGTATCCTACAATAACCAGGTAAGAATGCAGTTACTCATAGATGTATTATAAATACATGCTAATTGCTATCAGCAGTCGTGTTCTGAAGATCACGCATTTTTTATGCATGGCAAGCTGCTAAAATATCCTTACTACTTATTTCTGCATCATAGCATCCTCATTGAAAAAGCACTGGCAGAAAGGTCTTCCATTTTAGTACCTCCACCAAGACTTTGAAAGCTCCCGGTGAAGGTGTAAGAGGGATGTGACAGACATTGCGTTAACATAAAGCTCAGAAGACTTATCTGCTTCTGCTTCCCAGGGAAGCAGTCACTCAGCTTCCCACAAAGGCAAAAATCAAGAAGAGACTGGGATCTGTTATCAGCCCTCTTGGGCAGAACTGCAATCCAGAGTGCTGTGCTTAATACTGCTTATCGCTAATTTTGTGCATGATAACTGAAGCATGAACAATATCTGAGTGGGAAGCAAACCAGATCTATAGCTGCATAGTCAAGCCTATCAAAATATATTGCTGAGCTCCTACAGCCAAACAGTTCTGCAGAGTATCTGCTGAAACAAGATGTTCCAGCCCACTGGGCCTCCACTCACATACGCTTGTGCAGCCTCACCTGTAATAGCAAACAGCTCTGCTCAAGGGTAGGGTGCGTTAAAAATTAGGAAGGGATGCTGGAGTGAACCTGCATGATACTGAAAATTGATGGGTTTTGTTACTTGCTATGTCTTACTGGGTTGTCAGGCAATGACGATGAAGTGAGCCTTGCTGAAATCACTCATATGAGTGAGGAGCGTATATGACGCTTGGAAATATATATATATATGCAAAGTCATGTTGTGCAGGTTACCCTGAAGAAAATCCACTCTTGTCTGGCTGTTCGATCTACAAGAGAAGAGAACGAATGATGGTGTTACTATAAGGCTTGCCTGTTTAAACAAGAAAGGTTCTCTCTTCTAAGCTTATTCTATGCAGGAGGAATATATTTTGATGGCGACCCAAGTAGAGGCAAATGTTTCTCAGAATATAGGATACAGGGTGAGATTTCTCGACAGTCCCTGCACCTTTCATGCATCTGTGTTAGCTGTAGGTTACACACCTTGGCCTGGTGAAGAGTTTGAGGTTGCTCTCTGGTTTTAATGCAGAGCCTCAGGATCATCCTGAATTTTGTCTGTTTCTAATGGAAGGAAACACCGAGCAAAATGTCAGAAGAAAAATATTAATGTCTTGTTTTATAGTAATGTGTCCAATATAAGATTGTTTTTGCATAGTCACATTTAACTGCCAATTATTTTTCTGGGAATTAATGCACAAATGCTACAATTAAACTATTGTGAGGAAAAAAAGTTGAGTTTACAGTTCCCTATTCTTCTATAGAATCATAGATTAGTTTGGATTGGAAGGGACCTCAGAGATTACCTAGTTCCAACCCCCTGCCATGGGCAGGGACACCCTCCTCTAGACCAGGAGGGTTTAGTGCCCAAAGCCCCATCCAACCTGGCCTTGAACACTGTCAGGGATGGGGCCTCCACAGCTTCTCTGGGCACCCTGTTCCAGTGCCTCACCACCTCCACAGTAAAGAATTTCTTCCTAACATCCAATCTAAATCTCCCCTCTTCTAGTTTAAACCCATTTCCCCTTGTCCTGTCACTCCCTGCCCTTGTAACCGGCCCCTCTCCAGCTTTTCTGTAGGCCCTTTAGGTACTGGAAGGCTGCTCTAAGGTGTCCCTGGAGCCTTCTCCTCTCCAGGCTGAACAAGCCCAATTCTCTCAGCCTGCTTTTTAATAGCAAAAAGCACATTTGCACTAAGACCACACTTAGAGGAAGTAACTAAAAAAAGTTAGGTAGATTGAGTTTCTATTAGTGTAATATTTTTCCTATTTATAATGCCAAGAAATCTTCAAAAGGTTTCAAGGCTTGAGTATACTGCAGTACAGACAAGCCTAGAAACACTCAAGGCTTTTAAAATTTCAAGTAGGACTTTTTCTTGGGAGGAGGAGGATGTTTAGTTTTGATTCAAACAAAGCTTCAAGCAAAGAGAATATCACCACGTGTTTACCTCACTTCCCTTTTTACTTGGTCCTCTTACTACAGTTGCATCTGAGCGGATGGCTCCAGGCACCTCATCAAAGCCTCGGCGGGTAACTGGTGCCGCTTCTTAGTAAGGTTAGAACTGGGCTACCGTTAAAGTGTTAAAATTTAAAAGAACAAAATTAGAAGGCAAAAGGATGAGGGAAGTTGTCATTCTTCAGCGTCTGTTCCAGTCAGTGCACTGTAACGTCGGAATGTCTTGCTGTGAGTTAAACATCCTTTTGCTACTGACAGATAATGTCTACAAAAGATACTTCCCTGCTGGCCGGTGGCTTGGGCATCCCGCTGTGGAGAGAGTCAGGGCAGGATTATCGTGAGCTCCCTGTGAAATCTGCTTAGTAAATGTGGTTCCATACCCAATGTTGATTTGGATAAACATGATCTCAGGCTGTTCAGACATAGTGTTAGATAACGCATTTTCCACCAAAAATGTTTTTCTCTGTTTATTCTAAAAATCAATGTTCCTGTGATTAATTTTGATTCTAATGACATATTTTTTTCCACTTTAAATGTGCTCGTCTGGTAACGCTGAGGGCCATAATAAGCTGGAGCCAAGTGCAAGTCAAATAAATGGGCAATTGCTAAGGGAAAATATTAGGAACTGCTATAAAATCATGTGCCATTAACAGGGTTTTATTTTCACCATAAATGGCAATAATTATTCTTTCATGAATATTTCAGAAGACCAGGACAGGTTATTGGGATAGGATGAGATAGGAAATTGTTCAATTTAACTGTACTTTCTTCACATTAGAAGCTCTAGCAATACTATTTTCCTTTTTAAAACACAGTTTGTCATTTCTGTCCAAATAATTAATTTGAGAAGTATGTATATGCTCTTGTGATACCAGTCAAAACTTTATCTTTCTAATGAGTGTACGTATAAACCAGCACACATGCATGAAAATAAACATGTAGGGTAACTTGTGGTGAAAAAAAGCATCCGAAGTAAGTTTCTAACAGCTCTGTAGGCTGTGGCACCAATTTCATGCTTGATGAAAATCCTATGTTGCTTAAATCATCTTGATAACCAGGATAAAATGATGAATTTGTTCACATTAATTAAACATATTACCTAAATGATGCATTGTGAATGCTCTTATATCCTTACTCTTTTTAATTTCCATGTTATAAAAAGGCTTGCAGAACAAGAGATGTGTTGTGAAGGGGAAAGAATTAGAAAATACTTTGAAGATTTTAAATAAAACATTCAATGTAGTTCCTTAGAGCAAAATTACAATGGACTTACGAGAAAGTGAAATGTCAGTCAAAACAACAAAAACAGTATTACTAGTGACCCCTAAAGAGCTTGCAAGCGGGCAGGTTAATCAAGTCTTTTTTTTTTTTTCAATACACCTATCTGAACTTCAGCACAAAGTAATTAATTTCAGGTTCCAGTAATGTATCAAATATCATCTTTGGATGTGTGCCTATTCATAAAATACCAATTAATCCTTTTTACACTGTGGCTTTGTTAAAACGCGGGGGGTGGTAGAACAATGCTGACATTTAAAAGGTCTGGCCTTACATTCTCCGATAATCCGCTGGAGTCGTAAAAACTGCTTCTCTTAATTACCAGACAAAAGCAACATGTTTTCCAAGCTGCTTTGCTGTAGAGATGTATAAATACACCCTAGCTGATTTAGCTGGTGTTATGTTTCATCTCTGAGTAGCCTGGGGATTTTAACCCCCCCAGACAAGAGCTGTGAGATCCCCTGTGCTGAGGCGGATGGGCTGTGCTGACAGGTCCCGTGCCTCTCGCAGGGGAACGGCACGTGTCCCTGGGTTCAGCCTTTCTTCAGATGTCCACTTGCTCTCCTAGTCCATGCAACTGTTTGTGGGCTTCAGTCCAGTCCCTCCAGGATCAGAATCTGCCAGAGTTAATAGAGTTTGGAGACTTGGCCAACTCTCCATCCCCCATGTTCTCTGACTCCACCTGTGCAAGTGCATGTGAAGTTTTCCACTGACATTTTTGCAGGAAAAAAAAAAAGAGCAGTTTAACATTTGAAGTGGAGAAGTTTCTATAAAAAGGAAGGAAAGAGAATGTGTAATTTCCTTCTTTTGAGTACCTCCACTCCTGAATGCTGAAGAACATGTGTTAACTGTTCTGAGAGCACTTCAGCGAAGTAGTAGGAATTAGACAACCGATAAGTTTGTTGTCCTATATGGCGTTTCTATAGGCAGGGTTTTTATTTTTCATGTAATTTCCTCAAGATGCTGAGGCTGATGTTTCACAACTTCAATAAGTTCCTCTATCTGGAGTTAAAGGTGTTTTCTAGAAAGGACAGAACTTCTGCAGGAGTTTGATTGGTAAGGTTTTATCCATACAGGATTTGAAAATTGAACCACGTTAGATCTGATGGTGCAGCTAGAGCTGCATACATTGGGTAAATGCAGGACAGAGCTAAGCAGGTTATCACTACTGAAATAAAAAAAAGCTGAAACAGCTTGATATGAAATCTATGATGGCATTATATGTATACAACTGTATATTGGGTTTATTGTTGAAGCATAAAGGTTACTTCAATTTTATGAGAGGTCTATACCTGCTAGATATATAGACAACGTTGAGAAATCCCTTATAAAATAGGTTTTGTTGTGGCCTGAAGACACAGCTTATCATAGGTAAGTAGAATATTGCATTGATCTCTGCTGCAGATAATGAGACTGCCCGGGAGCAGCAGTCTTGCCACATGAAACAAATTGCTGATCACCAGTCAAACATACTGGGGAGGTTCATGTTTGTTTTGAACTGAACTGCAATAAAAAGGGCAAAACCCTGTGTCAGCATGCACACAGGCAAGAGAAGTCTGCTGGGGGGAGAGGAGGGAGTCTGGACATAGTGTTTGGGCGCTGAAGGGATCAGGCATTAAGTGAGAAGGGGAAGCGCCTGCTGCGTTGGTAACCCGTCAAAGGTGCCGGCCTTTCGCTCCTCAGTGCGTACCAAGATGCAGAGGAGATGGTTGGGTCCTGCCTCCCATCCTGCCATGGTGCTGGTGCAGTGAGCGGGATGCTGAGCACAGCATCCTTGTGAGCCCGCCAGCTAAACACGGAGGAGTGTGGCGAGCAGGTAGTGCTTCTCTGCATTCCTGGGAAAGGAGGCTTGTTGCTAGGAATGCTATTTAACAGTATCTAGGGACTGAGTGAGTACACTTGTCTTACTGTTAGGCGAAGGGCTATTACCAAAAATAAAGTATGTTGGCACATTGCGAAATGGTAGCACTTAAAAGATGAGCAGGATTTTTGTTCTAGAGAGCACATCATCAGGTACAAGTGCCGTGCACGTGGCATGCCCGAGTGCCTGCTTGATTATTCAGGAGGAAGGTGGATGAGACGGAGTTACTGATACTGAAGGATGCCCGTGCCCAGCCCTTTTCTTTGCTGGGAGAGGCTGCAGCCCTTGGAGAGACCCTGGTCCTGCCTGGCACAGTGGTTGGCACCACACATTTCCAGCATCCAGCTGGGGGAGAACCAGGGTGGGGGGCGATGACACTCGCCCTTTGCCTGGGAGCAGACGGTGCGAATTACTAGAAATGAGTTGAGGTTATCATAGAAAGGACCTCAAAGATCATCTAGTTCCAACCCCCCTTGCCATTGGCAGGGACACTCTACACTAGACCAAGTTTCCCAAAGCCCCATCCAACCTGGCCTTCAACACTGCCTTCTCTTCTCCAGGCTGTACAACCCCAACTCCCTCAGCCTGTCCTTGTAGCAGAGGTGCTCCAGCTCTCTGATCACCTTTGTGTCCCTTCTCTGGACTTGCTCCAGCAGCTCCATGACTTTCCTGTACTGGAGACCCCAGAGCTGGACGCAGCACTGCAGGGGGTTCTCACAAGAGCAGAGTAAAGGGTCAGAATCACCTCCGTCAACTTGCTGGCCACACCGTTTTTGATGCAACCAAGGACGCAGGCGGCTTTCTGGGCTGCCAGCACACACTGCCAGCTCATGTTGAGCTTTTCATCAACCAGCACCCCCAAGTCCTTCTCCTCAGGGCTGCTCTTGATCCATTCCCCGCCCAGCCTGTAGTTGTGTTTCCTATGGTTTCTTTTGTGCTTAAACACTGCAGTCCCCATCATATAATAAGTATAATATGATATAATATATCCTCAAAACATGCTTCTTGCATATTCTTTCTGTGTCCACTTCCCCTCTCAGTGAGCTGTTCCTCTCCTAGAAGTCTCCTGCATTTAATTAAGGTGTGAGGCTTATCCTGTGCATGCTCCTTTGCTGGCTACATGGTACTTTTTCTCTCAGTGATTTATCTTTAGAATATATTAGTACAAATAGCTAAATGATATATATAAAAGAGCTTGGGTAACAGCAAAACGTAGCTTTTGGTTTTTCCTTTAAAACTTCCAACTCCTGCGTGTTCCCTGCCCTGCTGCTGTGGTACTTTCATCATCCACTGCGTGTGAGACAAAATAGGTAGACTATTATGCAAATGTTTAATGCTAAAGTGAATAGAAAGCTTGTTGTGCTTATTTATATAAACTGGTTTCACTAAATCCTGCCTAGGTAGTGTAAGTTCCAGGTTGAACAGCCGGGCTCAGCTCCCACTGCATGTGAAGAGTTCATGTTTGTAACAGCAACGTAAGCCCAAATTAACGGTGTGCTCCGTACTCAGGCTCTGCTGTAACACGGCTCTGGTGAGGAAACCACGTTGGTGGAAGAGTCTACCAAAAACGCTTGAGTTTGTTGAGCTCCTATGCTTTTTGTTAGACATCTGAAGATGTTGGGCAAGACAGAAATTTGGTCTGACCAAACATGGGCAGTTCTGAGTGAGAGTGCAGCCTTAGGAATATACGGGTTTACATTACTGATCTGTGCTTTGGAATTAAAACTAGACGTGTGGAAATACAGCATTGTCAACCTGTCAGCCTGGCCGACACCTTCCAGCTGGCAATGAATACTGATTACCTTCTCACCTTCTCCGCAGCAGACAAATCTTCTGTCTAATACCGTTTCATTAAAACACACCTGAAATGGAAGTCTGGTTGGTTCTAATTTTAAAGGAATTTCTTGGGTAGATCAGGCTAGAAATACAGGTTTTCCTCAAAAAAAAAAAAAGAAAGAAAAAAGAAATAAAATAGTAAAAGAAAATATTTCATTTGAATATTAATGTTTGTCACAAACGAAAGCAGGTCTTGGAATAATTTCCTGGCTGAAGATGGCATCTGTAATGTCAGCTTTTTGGGGAGTCAGGCAACACCTATCAGGTGTTCCCTCTCCTGTGTGGTTTTTTTTACTTTTATGCTACATTGCTCTAAATGTACTGTCGGTTTGATGCTGCAGTGGATAGTTCTAGTAATAAAGATTTCCTGATAGTTTAAATGTTAGAGACCTGAGCTGTTCTGTCAGCAGGCTGCGGGCAGATCTGCTCGAGTGAGAATTTCCATTTCATTGGAAGGCTGAGCATTCTGAAATGTTTGAGTGGACGTGTTCCTGAGTGATGTGCTCTAGGTGGTCCTGCCTTGGCGGGGGGGTTGGACTAGACGATCTTTGGAGGTCCCTTCCAACCTCTAATATTCTGTGATCCTGTGATTCTGTGAACTGGCAAGGTGACTGTTACACTTGCTCAATCTTTTCGTGATTGAAGCAGAGTAGCCAGCTGCCCTGAGTCTGAGGGGACTCCCCATTTTGCCCTCTGAGCCTCCTTGTGGGACCCCAAGTCACGGCCTGCAGGCCTGGGTGTGCTCCTCCCTGCATGGGAGCTGGAGGCCATGGCCTGGAAGCGGTTGTTCAGGTGCGGACGGTGCGCACGGGCTGTCCCCAGCAGCAGGCCTGTGAAACCCAGTTGTGCCAAAAGGCATCAAGTGAGCTGCCAGGAAATCGGTGGGTTTCTGGTGGAAATTCCCAGTGCTTTGGCAGAAGTTTGCTAAAGCTGAACTATTTCTGTAAAACATCTGTTCGCAATGAACTAGTGAAAATTTTTTCTTGTCTCCCTGAAATTTTCTGCACTGTCTCCCTGAAGTTCTGTGTTTTTGGTACACAAGATGGAAGAAAGTCTGGTGTTTGTGACAGCTGCCTTTAGACACCTACTTATGTCATCTCAGGAGTTAAGGCATTTAAAACCATGATTCATCTTGGGAGAGGGCAGTCTTTTTACCATTGTATGAAATACATCCTTTAATTGCGCCTTTCTGCAGAGAACTTTGTCTAAACGAAGTGTCAGAGCTTGAGACTTTGGTCCTTAACATGACTTAATAAAAAGCCAGCATATTGTTCAGCGGCTTCTTTGTCAGAGAGGTGGTGGAGGTGGCATGTCCCACATTGCTCTCTCTAATCTGACACCTCATATATTTCCTGTTATCAGAACAAAATAGGAAAGAAAATCCTTTATAGATGCCTCTTTGGAAGCCTTCAGAAATAAGATTTCAACAGTGCTGAGATTTTTTATGACAACATAATTAAAGCTTCCACCAGATTGTAAAAACTCAAGTTGTTCAAAATTGTGTAAGCTGATTTAGGGTCAAATCCCAGACTTCTTATTCAGACTTTCCTCTGAATTTCCATTGATCTCACTGGCATAATTCAGGTTCTCTATTTCTAGCAAAGTATCTCTGTGCTTCTTGTTGTTCCAATGAGCAATCTTCCTTCTCACAAGCTATATTTCAGAAACATATATTGAAAAGATGTTAGTGATGCAGTTAACAGAGCAAATAGCATCTTCTGTGCCTGTGATGCTGACTTTAACATTCACTTGATGCTACAAAGATATGGTTAGCTCCAACTTTGATAATCTCTTGCAATGCAGCCGTGTGTCAACAAAGCCACAGGTGTGACCGTAGAGATAAGACGATAATTTTGAGCCTGTTTCGTGTTCTGTCTTCTTTTTCTCAAAGTTATGCTTTTGAAAGTTCAAATCCCTAGTAAATAGAGCAGTGAATCTGTGTTTTCTTTCTATTTTCTTTTCTAAAATGGTGTCATGGGGCTGCTTCTCAGCAAGTCCTGATCAAATTGGCTGACGTTACAAGTACAAAGATGTGGTTTTCTACCTGCCAGTTTGATCTAATCTCATGGTTGCATCTGAAAGCCCGGCTGTATTTGATGTCATCCAGAGGCCCACCTGTAGAGGCCCACCATCGCAATAGTACTGTGTGGATCGGTTCAGTTAATTGCTCTTTTGAGGAGGGTTATTAGTGTATACACCAGATGGAGGAGCAAGTTCTTATTCTGCAATCTTGTTTCTAGGTCAGAAAACATGAGGCAGACCCCAGCAGTGTTCACTGAATTATGGTTCTTCTGAAATACTCTGAAGAAGTAGCATGAAAACTTCCTTTTCAAACATTCTAGATATCTGATAAGATTCCAAACTGGTGTTAGGAATGTATCATCACTTAAGAATTTGCTAGGATTTCTTCAAATCAGTTTGTTAGTCTCAGGAGTGTATGAGGAGACAGATTTCACGTGTTTATTATTACGTATGAGGAACCCCTAGAGACACCACCTACCCCCAAGGGTCCCTTTGTGCTAGGTGCTGTACAAACATGGCTGAAGCGGTATTTCCACGTGACGGAGCTTATAATCCTCATAACATGAGGTAACCAAAGGGTAGAAGAAAGTAAACATGCTTCTTTTCACTCAGGAAGAGAATTGGAGGTCAAAATTGGAGCTGGGTTAAGGTCATAGGGGTGACAGCAGAAGAATAAGAAATGATCAGTGATTTTCTTTATTGTAGCACAGAGGCCAGGGCACACAGCAGTCTTCCTGCTAAAAGCTACTAGAGAAGTCTTAGCAGTGTCAGTCTTATTCTGGCCCCTCAGTGAAGGTATCACCCAGGAAGGTTTCCAGATCGACAGCTCTAGAACAAGCGCATCCTGACATAGAAGGAGCTTCAATGCAAATTTCCTGTGCTGCATGTCCAGGAAGTTTTTCTAAGCTCATGCTGTTTTTTCAGGGCTCCAAGGTAGAGGGCAATCCCCCTGTGCTTTGCTGGCACTTCCCTTCACTGCGAAGGCAAAGGTGGCTCACAGGAATCTCAACATCTCACTTTTTTCGTATCTCACACAACACAGAGCTCACAGATAAATTTTTGAAAGAGGCAGGGAGACCGTGATCTTCTAGAAGGGGCTGCAAAGCCATAATTCTGTATACAAGATACTTTTCTTAGCACAAACTGAGTTGTTTCATTACCCGGGAGTTCACAGCTTTCCAGAACCTGACATTGTAGGGAACAGAGCATTGAGATGACAAATAGCTTGTAAGCTTTTAACAAGACGAGTAATCTTTTATATCAGAATTGCTGTAGTATCTACTCAGAACGTCCCTTTCCAGTAAATCGCTCCTATTGCCCATTTTAAACAGAACTGAATTCAGCCCTCCTTCTCTAGGGGACTTCAGATCTAAACACTGCAGCTTGTTTGAAGCATTCTGTACGATGCTGGACCCCCTCAAATCCCAGTGTAAAGTCATTGCCAACAGGCTCAACATTGTACTCAGTGTGTCCCACAACTTGGTGCTTGTCACACAGCAGGGGTCTCAAACTGCTTTCTGCATTTCCAACATGAACATAAGCTCTTTGGTTTCTCCCTCCCTTCTCTGATGTTCCTGCTTCTCCAGGTTCCCTTTTAACAAAATCCCACCAGAACGGGTGTAACACAGTGATGCTAGGATGACACTTGCAAGCCAAGACCTGCTTTTATGGCCTGCTGCTTTCCTGTGCCTCATTCTCTTTGGGGCAGATGGTACCTCCTCGTCTGTGCTCACATGGGGTCTGCCCTTCTGGGACCCTGTTCTCTGCTGACACCCTGAAACTACCAAATAAATCATTGTAATACCAAGTGCCAGGGCACATACTTCCAGTGGTCAGCTATAGGCAAGACGGATCTTTGGTTGCTGAGATCTTTTTCTGCAGAGGTAGCAGGCAGGTTAGGGCATGTTTCTCTATTTATTCTTGAAGAACCACCCTTTTTTGGGAGCTGTCAAGTGAAATTTCAAATCCAAGTTTTCTAATTCATTAGGTCTTAAATATTTTAGCTTTTGTGTACAGCAAGACTGTATTGGCAGAAGAGAAGAGAAAGCCAGCTTGAGGCATTTCTCAAGATTTTTTGCCCTTTTGTTTTTTAATATCTGTCTTTATTGTGGAGGTGTGGGGTGCGGGGAGAAATTCTCCAGCTCCATCTAAGTGATACAAGGTCACTTAGACTGACATAAAAATACATTCTCTCTTGCCACTGTGGGAGATGTAATCTATTCATTTTAACGGCGAGGGCCGCGAGGGCCGCCTCGGTATTTCTGTCGCTGTTGTTCTGTTCCAGTGCATGCCCGAGGCAGGGGTCACGCTTCCAAGCAGTGACAAAAATTTTAATGTTTTAGGCAGGACTAAATGATGAAAGCTTTAATAACTGTAAACCTCAGTAAATGTTTGAAGGAAAATAGTCACCAATTTCTCTCTTTGCGGGAACAGATGAGAATGACATTGTAAATTACATGACTGGGCTACAGCAATCTTGATGTAATTCCCAACATGATTGGGAGCTTTTCATGTGATTTTTGGGCCTCTGGCTTCACATGCACTGTGCCTCTGCTCCTACTTTGAAATGGGATAATGATATTCCCTTTCTCTACCCTTTGGCCACTGCAATTATAGGGTTGGAGGCCAGTGGCATGTTAAGTGTTTCTACAGCACTTAACAGATCCTTGGTGTTGCATAAAATATCAAGCTACATTAAATCAGCAGTTTACATAGAAAATGAGGGAGCAAACTGTCATGAGTTTTCTGAATATCTGGTAGAAAATATGTTAAATTAATTTGAAATGCTTTTTGAAAAAAAGCAAACCAAACAAGTGTAGTTGCTAAACTTCATTCCTAACGACAAATTTTTATAGGATGTCAATTCTACGAAGCAAGCATTTGTTCTGTATGGGATTCTTTAAAAAAATCTGTTTATGGTAAAAGATGTGTTTTAATCCATGTCACAACCTCATGAAATGCATCATCTGGATTTGCTCTATTAAGAGAGTTTTTCTTTTCCATTTACATTGCAATCTTCTTCTTTAAGAAAACACTTTACATCATGTTGTCATGACAACAGAATATGCTCTTAGGTTGAAATGCTGACATTTCTCCCAGTGTTCATAATGCACCCTCTGCGCACCCCTCCTTTCTTGGCCAGTTCTGAGTGGCTCTGCACAGAAATGTAAATCTACAGCAGAGAGATGGATTTGGGGGCCAGAAAAGGCTGACTGCCGTGTTTTTCTTTTTCTGTTTTTGTGTGTCTGTGCAAGTGGGCAGTCATTTTAAAGCTTGGGGATACTATTGTACCAGCATTTAATGTAGTTCAAAGATGCACAAATACAAGGGCATTTTCTATATCACCAAAACACATCTAAATTGTCTCTCAACCAAAGGTCTGTGCTGGAACTCATGTTCAGGCAGTCTTGGGTCTGTTCCAAATGATTTTAGGAAAAAAAAAGATATCCTATCATGAACTTGAAAATATAGAAGACCTAGAACAGGCCATAAAAATAAGTAAATTCTATCTTCTCTTATTATCCTCTGGAGATCTTCACAAAATTGAATACATGAATATGGGACTCCTGCAGTCCTCAGGGTATTCAGACGCAATCCATATATTTCCTCCCTCCCAAAAGAGAATAAGTGATGTTGAATTCTAATGGTAACAATTCCTAGAGAATTATTTTATGTCCATAGTAGGTGGAGGCCATAGAAAATAAAACATGGAATCGCCATAAACAGTAATATTTGTGACAGTGTCTATCTCATGCAGCTACACTGATTCACCCAGAAGAGTAAGACGACTTGTTAGTCCAAGACGACAGATGTTACTTCCCTATAATAATGAAAACAATCACACCGATTTGCCTGTACCTTGCTTTACTAAATAACACGGTAACTTTCAATTTGGGTAATCTCTTATCTCTGCTAAAGGTACATACATAGTTAAACAAAACACTTTAAAGCTTCTTAAACCTGTTTTGATTCTCGCATATTCTTCTGAATATCTGAAAAGATGTTTGTTGGTAAAGTGAGTTTCTGGGATGGACACAGGAAATAGCTGGGAGAAAAGGAAATAAAATGGAAATACAGGATATGACTGATGAGGCTACATACGAATAAGGGCTGATACTGGAAATATCTGGAAATATGCCTTGTTTTTTCAAGCGCTGAGAATATGTATGAACTTTGTGGACTGGATATAGTTCTGCATGTGAGTTAGGCAGAGCAGATTGTCTCACATCTGCTTCCTGTAGGGTCTTTTATCATCTTCTGAAACATCTGGTACCGGCAACTGTTAGGATATTGGACAATAACATACTGTGAATATGGTCCACCTTGGCAACTCCTTGTTTCTCTGCAAAATGTTGTAAATAGAAGACTCTGATAGGCACAGCGCAAGCACAAAATAGTTGTTGTGGCTTGAGAGAGAAGCTGAAGTAGCAAAGAGTAACCAAGGCGCTGATGCAATCTGTGGATAATATTCTCTGATTCAGCAGCTTATGAAGTAGTTAATTGGTAGCAATCGCATTGTTAGTTGAACAAGAATATTTGTTTTTATATGCAGGACACAGGCAAGGTTAGAACTTCCTGGCTAAACTTTATGGCCTACTCAAACATTGAAGCATCATAGAATCATTAAGGTTGGAAGAGACCACCAGGATCATCTAGTCCAATCATCCCCCTACCACTAATTTCCTGCTAAACCGTGTCCTTAAGTACCACATCTGACCTTTCTTCACTTAATATCTGTGAGCAGGAGAGCTCAGAAAATAATAATAGTAATCATAATAGTACTAATATTAATGCATTTTATCTACTCTCTCATTTAGTCCTCCATAAAAATATAACAATGGGAGAAAATGGAGGGATAACTCAGAACAAACCTTCAGCTACATGAAAAAAAAATCAGAGACTTGAAATTTGTGCCCTAGTGCTGAATGAAATCCAGAGTATCTAATGAAAATGAGATCACTCAGGCAGCTTCATGGTGAGGGACTTGTAAGGCTGCCATTTGTGGATTCAGAGCTGTTCTTATAATCAAATGCAGCATGTTCAGCACCTCCTCTGCTGTAGAGCAGATTTGACCTCTAAGTTTGATTTGTATTAGCTAGTGATTATTCTCTACTTTTCACCAGAGAAAACTTCAGATTAAAATTTTATTAAATAGGATGTAGGTCTCTGAAAACTTTCAATCCCAACTAATTGGCTTTTTTGGAGAGGAAAAGCTTAATTAAAAAAAAAACAAACCCAACCAGCTGCAGTTAATAAGCCCTTTTATTTCATTGCATATATGGGTCTTTCTGCATAAAACTTTCCATGCCAACTCTGGATCAGAATGAAGACTGATATGTGTGTGTGTGTTTAAAAGTGAAGATAGATTAGCTAAACTAATGAGTGTAGATGAGCTTAATTAAAATTAATAGTGAATTTAGAAATGAGAAAATAATTATGGCATCAAGTAAAAGAGCAAGATGAAGAAAGCAACTGTAACGGATTTTAAAGCTGCTGTGGGAAGTTGCCAGAGAACCACTTGCCTTTGGCTCGCTAAATGGACGAGTCAGAGCAACCACCTATCCCATCTCTGATGTCCAGCACAAAAGAGTTTGGCCACTTAAGAACTGCTGTTAATGACAGTGGATGAAATCCCAGTGTATTACAGTCTCCTCGACCTTTTTGTTTAGCCAGAAGGCAGAGCGGTACTAGTGTAAGGGCTCCTGCCTTGCAGTGACTTCAGCTGACGTTTTTATGTTAGGTCTGAATCTAATCCTAGCGGTCCAGTCGTTGTAACCCTGACACAAAGTGTAAACCAGTAAGTTTTGTCCTTGAAATGCTTTCCACAGTAAAACTGAAGTCAGCTTGGGAAATATCCCAAGTGCTGTGCCCTGATGGAAAGCTTTGAACTCCTTTCTTGGTGTACTCAGATTTCCACTTCAGCTAGGACAACATTCAGACCTACCATGTATTTTCAGTCTTTAGCGGGTAGTATACAAACAGCGTGTCAAGAAAGAGCCCTTCTGTAAAAGCAAGTTTTATCTTCCTTTCTCTCCAATTCTGGTCATTAGTCTGGTTACGACAGGTCATTCCTTTGAAGCATGGTGAGTGACAACCGTTTAGCTGAGGTGCTTGTGTCAGGATTCATGCTGTTAAAAGTCACTGTCAATCACCAAAAGGTGAGTCTTGCTCCTTCTGCTTATCTCTCTTTACAACTGTTTTCTTCAGAATCATAATTCTATCCCCCTAGTTTGTTCCACCACATTTTCCCTAAATAAGGATGTTTGTGCCTATGACTGTGTGAATCATTTAAAAAGCTTCCACTAAGGCATTTTAAGAGAGCAGAGCTATTTCAGATTCTCCCTGTCATGGTTTTTGGTTCAGACAATCCTCCTTGATAATTTTTAAACACACAAAAATTCTTCAGAAAGCTGAGGCGTGCCAGGCTACCTGGGCTGTAAGGCGCCCCTGTATCCTGCAGCTTGTACATTGCCTGCGAGCCTGTGGATTCACTGAAAATTCTTTTTCCTTATATAATCTTCCTTCTCTAGACTCTGGGAAGGTTGAGGTTTTTCCCATCCACTGAAGTTCGTTAACAACAAAGCTGTAGCATTTCCTGAAAGGAAGAGGGATGAAAAGCTTTTAATTCTCTTACGTGTATTCCTGATTTGTTCAGCTGGAGGGGATTTTTGTGGGCTGTCCCAGTGTCTCTCCACTCATGACACTTAAGAGTAACCTTAATGGTATTTCTAGTGGGGAAACGTGCTCTCATGTTCACCTTCTCTGTCAGTCAGCTCATTTATTTTAATTACCATCTTTTGAATGAAACCAAGGTCTGAATTAAGTGAGCCAATACATCTAACTAATGGCTTGTTGGAATACAGCATGCAGTGGCTCCGGATCCTCTTTCTTCGCAGAAAATGATGTAGTAGCATGGTGTGGAGCGTGTCTGCCCCTTCCAGAAATCATAGCTGGGGATTTGGAACTGGTGATCTGATATTGCACTAAAGCTGAAAATTAAGCTACAAGAAAAGGGAATTCCCTTTGCACAGAGCTGACTGTAAGTGGTGGACCAGCCCCAGCTCGTTTAAAATGACCACTTCAGGTAACATCTGACAAACAGCTATGCTTCACCAGAGACATCACAAAAGTCATTAATTTTATGCTATAGCCTTCTTCTCATCTTAATTTGACAGTTAATTTCATTATCCAGTAGTTTATACGGGCACTTTGTTTTATTTTCATTACTGGTTAGCTGTAGGTACCTGGCTCAATTTCAGCTTGTTTAAAGGGGCATTTGCAAATCCGATAAGGTCTTCAGATGGACACCACCAAGAAGCTGGAGCTTATTTCACTTCTTTTCAGATTTTACAGTGGTGTATATTTGCTCATTAGAACATTTATTCCTCATTGAAAGATGGGAATGATGATAAGCTCCTGCTGGGCTATAGCATTCTTAATCAGGTGTTGTGGGAGTAGCTCTCTACATTAAAAAAACACACTTTTTCACGTGTCAGTACTGTGGTGAAGTGAGTCGAATGGAGAGTGAAAAAAAAACCTACCGATCACTCCAGCTTCATTTAGAGAAGGGTGTATCAAAATCTGACATCACAGATAGCACAGTTTTCTGTAGCGTTCTGCAGTGGCCAGATGTTGTCCTCTGTGCTAGCATGAGGCTGGCTGGGCTTCAGGAATGCCGCAGGGAAACCACCCGTAGCTTCTGCAGACCTTCTACAGACCGGTGTACAGGGGCAGGGACGCTGCAACAGGTCTTATGTTTCTGCAGTTATCAAAGGCTTAGAAAAAACTGGTTTAATGCAATGGAGAACATTACTTCTGCAGCAGTGTTAAACAGCATATGAATCAACATCCAAACCAAACTCAAGCTCCAAAGCCTTTGAAGTTTGCCTATCGTAATTTTTAGTCAAGTTCCCCACTACTTGGAATAAAAGGTAATACTGACTAACAGAAAATTGCTGAAATTTAAATTGCTCGTACACCCACAGAAATGCAGTGGGTTTGGAGTTTGACTGATGCACAAAAGGAAGGAATTCAGAGCACTTTTTTCATAAACATTTTAAATGCCTAAGTTAGTGCGTGGTTTGTGATAAGGAAAGAATTTAATATTTTGTGACCCAGGCAGGACACGATAGGAAATTTTGCTTTTTGCTAAGAGGCACATATTTCTAAGGGAGAGCATAAATAAAGACCTGGAGAGCAGATTAAAAGGACCTCAAGAAAGAAACCTGGCATCTGAATCATGTCAGGGTTTCACAAAAAAAAAAAAAAAGATACATTTTGTTGATAACAAAACATTTGTAAAACTTGCTCTGAGCCTAAAAGAAAATGGAGACCAATGCAGAAAGCACAAAAGTATTTGTTACTAGTCTGGGCTAATGAACAATCTGAAGTTGCTAATTTTCCTTTCCATTTGCTTTGCTGCTGATTGATCTTTTCTTGTTAATTACAAGCAAAATTTTAAAATACCAGAATTATTCTGATTTCAGTTCATTGCATGCATTTTAAAAAGCTGAAATACTGTTTGGGTTTTGTGTTTGTGCACGTGCTTTTAAACAAAATTTATTTAACTGAAAAGGGAATTTTGTCTTTCCAGAAATTAAAATACGATGAGATTAGAACTCATGCACCCATAACCCCCCTCCTCCTTCAAGTCCTATTTGAGCCTTTGTGTAAACATAAATTTTCTTTGAAATAACAGATGTGTATGATGCATGGTGAGCGAAACGGCAAAATAACATGATTGCTATTTAATCAAAGCATAAGGGTGTGAAGCTGCCTTCCCATTGTTAGCAAGCACTGCTGTGTGTCTTGTAAAATTGAGGACAGTTGCAACAACTGGTAGAGCTTTTGTGTATCAGATGCAGCAGTATCATTACAGGAAATGTGATTCTCATCTGTTGAAAATAAATATTTATGACCAAGATTAGACAAGAACCCAAATTATCCGTACTAGATCGTAATCATCAGTGAATTTGGTGCCAGAACTCTCTTTTTGCCTTTGAAGCCAACGCTGTGCGATGGTTAGTTCACTGGAGAACAGCCTTCCAAACAGTGTGTGATTTTCCTGCCAACTTTCTTCTTATGAACCAAATCCTAACTTCTGCTAATGCACCGTCTTTCACAGACCTATAAGTGAGTGAAAATTTAGACATTTCTTCCTAACGCTCTGGCTTCCGAGGTGTGAAGGGCCTGGGAGGCACAGCCCATTTTCTGGGTCTTGCTTTGATACATGGGCTCTCCTGTGTTCACAGCTTCTGTCTCGGTGCACCTTGGTGTCCCCGTGAAGTTTCTGTTTGCAGTACAGTGCTCAGAAGGTTGTGGTCGTGCTGGAGTTCTCATACTGTCCCGTACAGCTTCTGCTTTCTTTCTTCTTGTCGTTTTGTTTGAATCAGTTTCAGTCGTCATAATAATACTTCATGGCTACGGTACAGAAATTGATGGTATTGCCCTGAAAATATTCACATCATCAGTAAGAACACCTGGTAAGTTAGATGAGCTAATTTGAACTGGTTTTCTGCTTATTTTTAGCAAAGACTTTTTTTAAAAGCAGGTGGAGTCCCTTTCTGTGAATGTCGCTTGTGCAGAACAGGAATCTGGTGAGATTATCCCTGATTTTCTCACCTGTACTTTCCTGTACTGTGTCTACTAATAAGCTTTAATGCTGTCCTGTGCAACTTTCTCCTAAAAAATATAGCTAGATCATGGATGATTTCAACTGATTGACTAGCTGGCAAAACAAGTGTTGGTAATATGCTCCATCTGCTTTATGTTCTCCGGGATCCAGTAGCAGTTGGTAGTGAGACTACCGAGGCAGCAGTCCAGATTTGCATTGTGTCTAGTGTGTAGGCATTAAAGGCAAGACACGGAGGAAGGAGTGTTAGATTTCCTCTCAGTCTCTGTACAAGCAAGTAGGGCACCTTAAAAAAACATAAGAGAGAATTTCACTTGTGTGTGACTGAAAGTATATGAGAGACATTTTTCTAGATAATTGTTCAAGTAGTCCTTTATTGTATATCCCCAGTATTAAAAACTAAATAAATCTCATGCAGTCTAGCTCTTTAAAAAAAATTATGTGAACAGTGAATGAAAATGCATTGCAGTCATTCCTACAGCAATGTCTCTCTTTTCCAGAGACATAAATTCATCTAAGTGACCCGAACTGTGCGGGATGTGAGTCTGGCTTTAGGCCAGACAGCATAGGTGGGAATTGTAACTTGAACAAAGGAATCTAGAAACATTCCCAAATTTAGGAGTATGTTAGATTTAGTTTCAGATCTTGTTTCTCTTGTGCAATCCGTTAACTCTATCCTTTCTCCATTTTGCAAACACAGTGTATGCTTTTCTTCAATTTTTAATTTGGTCGTCACAAAGCACAGTTGCAAGGCCTGGAGGCTGAACTCATGGTGCTCACGGCAGCAGAGCAGCAAAACAAACGTCCTCAAGTCCCAATCTTGTTATTGTAAAAGCAGCGAGAAAACGCTGCCACCCCAATCAAGGTTTCAGGAATTCTGCTGGGCCTTCTAACTAGGGTATTTGCATGGTGGAGATATTTCCTACCTAGGTACTAACTCTTGAAAATTAACTGAAACTGTGAAGTCATTTGACATAAACTGTTACTAGGACAATCTTGGAATTGCCCCTAGCTTGGGCAAAATTTGAACTGATATCTTCTCCAAACGCAAAAGGCTCCATGTCTTATTACCACTCCTCTGAGTCATCCAGGTATTAAAATACTAAAAATCCAACTGTTTCCATAGTGACTGTTATTTAATATTTTCCTTCTCCCATCCTCTATCTGCCTTTAGAGTTGCTATTGCTATATCGTTTATTTTCTTCCAGCAATTGTGCTATATGACTGATGGTTAAAATAGCAAACTCTAGAGACCGATTCTTCCCTCAGTATATGCCCACGGCTGCTTTAATGTTAATAGAAATCACATTTGCGCAGCAGCTTCATCAGTTTGTAATTTACACCCTTGATGCTAGAAATCAGAATCTAGTTTATTAGCAGAAGGGTATGTTTATAATGCTAGCCTTAGCCCTGTCCAGCCCTTAGAGTTCCTTCCCTCTCTAAGCTTCACACTTTTCCTGCTGCTTGACTTTATTATTACAAAAACAGGTCCTAAGACAACGTAAAATTAAACCCAGACTTTCTGTGGCACGACGCTGAGAGCGCTCATCTTGGACTCTGTCAGCTTTGCTGGGGTCTGGGGAGAGTCTCCCGGTGTTTGCAAATCCCAATAACTTTTTGCAGAAGATTACGCCCTGCTTACTAGGGTGCATTCAGGAAAGCACCACCATTTGACATAATTAATTATGCAGCCAATTTCCATAGCCTATCTTTGATAATGTGTTCAGTACGCAAAGTACGGCCATTAGAATAGGTGAAAGTCCTGGCATTATACTACCTTAAATTGCTAAAAAGAGTAGCACCCTTTCTTTATTTGGAATCAAAGTCTCTTGAAAGGGGACTTAGGACAAGACCCAGGAGAAGTGTGAGGCTTAAGAGAACAGCGGAGGTCTTTTCCTCGCTGTACGATATTGATCGAGCCTGAGCCTTCGGTTGTCCTTGGGAAGTTGCACCTTTCAGATCGGAGACAAATGCTCGCTCAAAACATTCCTCCTGTTCAGTACTGAAAGGAATTGATTTGCTCAGATTAGGAAGTCTGGAGCAGAAGTTAATCATCAAACTAAAACCAATCAAATGAGAAAAAACCCCAAACTCTCAGAAATTAAGGTACAGTCCTTGGGGTTTTGGTAAAAATAGTTTACTATTTTAGGCTGTCCAGGACTTGAATTCAGCTTGAAATCTGTAGGTGGAATGTGCCACCCTTGAGGTACAGCTCAGTCACAGTGAAAGAAGAAGCAAAAATCTGCTCATTTAAGCCCAACAGAGACACAGGTGTCCACAGAAAACAGGTCTGTCACACCCTTAGTGAGATCTAACCTGAGATGATCAGTTGAAACCAAAGATTTTCCTACCAGCCTTATTTATGTGATACCCTTAGTAGTATGCCCATAGTGTTCTTCTGTAGTAAGTCCTGTGACTATTAATAGAGAGGAGGAAAGAGGGATGAGAAGCGCAGTCCAGGTACAAATTTCTAAGCATAAATAACCCCAGCAAATAAAGGTTTTGACTGAGGCATCCTATCCACAGCACAGCAGTACCAGAAGCTCCCGTTCTTTCCTCGTGGCCTTTTGCTTGACAGCTACATGTGTACTGCCCTTTATGAATATACACTCCTGCCTCTCAATCTGTTCTATCAGCCCTCTCTACCCTATGTACCCACTTGTATGAGGCGTGAATTGATATATTTTTAACTTTGCATCTGTGTGGGTGCATGTGACTGGCAGGCTGCCAGCCTTGGTTGTTTCTGAACCCTTGTCTTCAATCATTTTGGAAGTAAGCCTTGTAGGGAGATGCTAAGCAGGGATGAAAAAGGGTTTCAGCCTACCTGCTATGTGTGGCAGTAACTAATCACTTAAGAGGAAAACGTAGAGATAACGTCCAGTGCAGGATGGAATAGAGCAGGGGGAAAAAAAAAATCAATTTCTTCTTTTAAATCTCTAACCTGTCTGTGTCAAATGACAGCTTTACTAGGACAGTCAGTTATGTTTAAGTCACATTGCACAATTTTTATGTGGTTATTTAGCCCAGATAGGGCAAATTATTACAAAATCCCCTAAACTTGCTTCCTACCTGGTAAGGTGTTCCGTGCCCCTTTGTGCAGCAGGATTCTGTCATCCAGCATGGACATCACTATTATTTACAGAATACAGTGTGAGAACAGTCAATTCACGAGTCACAGAAAGATGTATCCTCCTCCCAAGCGTTTGTTATCTAATGGAGACACGATATGAAACAAACAGAAAATCCAGTGAAAGGTATTATGGAGCGATATCTCCCACGTAGGCAGAAAGCACAGTGCTTTCCTGTTGTTGAAGACGTAAGCAAATTGAAATATACTCTAACGTGAAGGGGATACTCAGCACAAATTTCTGCCTAGCAAACCCGTCTTCCCACACGAGCACTTTATTATAGTAGCCGGAAACACCCCTTCTAGCAGACTTGCTGTAGGATCTGTGGCCTAGCTTAGAGAATACTAGAGCTTCCTGTCTTCATTCGTGTTTTAATGGTCACTGTTAATGCAGTTGCCTAAGCGCATAGTGGACATACATAACTGTGACTCAGATGCAGTCGGTTGTGTTCGGTGACATCTCTTTGTCGCCGCTCCTGCGTCTGGAATGACAGTAATATCTTGCTGTTTGCTACAACACGGATCTTAAAGCACTTAAGAGACAACAGTGAGGGACTTCACCTGCCCAACTGCGCAGGAAGTCCAGCAGACACGGAGCGGTTCCTTTTGCCTTAGCTGAAACAACAAGAGAGGCACGTTGGAAGGGTTGATAGTGTCTGTATGACATTCTGAAGCTCTAATACGCTGATTTTTCACAACTGTGTATAATTTCTTTGTATTATTTCACTTCAGATGCTTGATTGTGTTCTGTTTTTATCTGGTTTAAAGCAGCTCTGGAACCTGTTTCGAGTTATTCTATATGGAGAGAAATTTTACAGCTCTCTCTTCTTTTTTTTCTGTGCTAAACTTTCTATGCTGAACATATTTCTGTGCCGTGCTCTAATGCTCTCCTTTATCTTCAGGGCATTCGTTGTATTTGTCATAAAACCGAAGAGCATCTGATAGAAGTAAAGTTTCTCTCCCTTTTAAACCATGGAAAAGCATATTGAACGTAATGTTTGGTTTTGCAAATCTCCTATCTCTTCAGTGGGTGTTGCCTTCTACAATGGGGCCTCCGATGTGTTGTGCTGTATTTAAAAATCAAGGCCACTGCTCATCAGGACAGAGCTTGGCGTACTTTTAATATTGGAGACATTTTGTTTTATATCTCTTAAGCAAACATTTTTTGCCATTAACTCCATTCTGCTTCTCTTTGTGATACAAGTAATGGAAAATTATCAACCCGTGGAGGCTTTTGGGTGCTTCTCTAAAATAATAAACTAATCTTAATAATTAGACTGGGAAAACAGTAGAGATTTTATTTTGCTAATTTACTGTAATAGAATGCCAATATAGAAACTGAAGGCTGTTCCTTGCACTAAACTCCGTGTGTGGCCACTGGCCTGGCCCAGGAAGTCATCTGAAATCATTTCATTGACTTTAGATTAGGTACAATGTTATTTGTCTCTCGCAGGACTGCAAGATTTAGTGTCACAGTGGTTTTTCTGCTGAATCATCAGTGCGTAGTGTCCAATTTATTACATCAAGAATGAGAAGCCTTTGAGCACAGATTATTTGTCCTCTCCCCCCACTGCCTGTCATAGCATCGATAAGGAATTAGTGCCTTGTTACAGTTCTTCTAAACATGCTCTAAAGTTGGGGAAGCTTAAGGAAGGCAGAGAGGCTAGTAGGTAGGGAGATGGTTGGTTGTTGGTTTTTTTTTAATAACCTGTTGAAATTGAAGCAAGACAAATGCAGAATTCCACACTCTATATGGTATATTCAAGTATATTATTTTGTGCATATGGCATTTTCATTTAGGTATGCAGAAGAACTGTGCAACAGAAAAAAGGGTCTTGGGGGAAGTCTGAGGTGAGGGAAGTGACCTGTGCCTCCACCACATTCACTCTTACTGAGAACAATTCTTGTGCATCACTGGCCGCCCTGCTACGTTAGAGGCTCTTCCCCGCTGGATGCTCTGTCCTGTCCTGCATCCCAGTGTTCTCACACAACACACTATTTGCTGTGAGGGCTGCTGGCTGCAAAAACTGTAATGTAGCCCAGCTGACTTTGTGGGGAAAAGATTAAAAAAATGGTGACTTGAGACAAGTTCTGTTAAGCTCATGGACCTTGAAAGACAAATAAAATAGATTAGTATAGTACGAAACAACATGACAAAACTTGAACATTGCTTCAGTTCATTGAAATTTTATGTATTACTTTGTTGAATTGGTTACTGGGACAACAGAAAGTAGATTGAAAAATACAGAGAAAATAAAGGGTCAAAGGGAGAGGCACTTAGCTTTGTCCTTGTAAACTAGTGAGCAGCTAGTCCTACTGCCATCTGTCACGTTTTGCTTCAGAAGCCCATGCCAATACAGACGTTTGAGGCAAGTCCTTCTTACCTTTGAATAATTGCATTTCCCCTTACAAGGATGCTAAATTCCTGGTGGAAGCATAGACAGCAAGTGAGCGTGTTAAGCTTGCCAGTGAGTTCCTTCCTTCATTGACAGAGTCTAGTTTCAGGAAATATTTAACAAATAACAGATTAATCTAAGATAGATCATTAAAAGTAATTTCCTAATATTTTTTCTACTTAGCCTAATTTAGACTAGTTCGGAAGACCTTCTTTAATCATCTGATATCATAACATAGAAATGTGTTTAGCCTTACAAAAACAAATATCTCGGAGATGAATCATTGAAATAATTGATCTATTTAAGTTCTGCCTGAGACATTTCAAGGGCATAAGTTATTTCTACATGTCATTAAAAGACTTGGCGCATCACTACAATTAATTGTTTGGGTAGTATTAAAGTGGGATGAGATTTTTGGCCTCTCTCAACTCAATTGTGTATGAGTTTTCTTAATGTACTGTATAATTTTGTGAGGAGTTTGTAGCCATATCTGTTATCTGATAGTTTTAAACTGAAGCCTAAAACCTAACTATGAATGTACCTGAATTTGGGGAGATTATTTGCAAGTGAATTTTTGAGTTTTGCGTTGATAAAAAGTAAATTGAAAGAACATACAAAAGTACCAACCATATGACTTGCGAAGGTTATGGCTTACAAGTTAAAACACCTGGGTTTTCCTAAGTACGTAGGGGTTGCATACTCAGGGAGATGAGTAATGTTCAACCATAAATCATGTCTGAAAGCGGTCAGCACCATCTTGAAAGATAGAACAGTAATGCCTACCACATTTCATGGGTAAATTTCAGGGCACCTTGTATTTTTGGCTCGAGTTAGAAATAAGAAAAACACAGGACAGGGAGTTGAAGTGACATTTGGTGTATCACCCAGCAGCCAAGAAGCTGCACTGGACAGAGAATCCAGATCTTCGGAGACATGTCAGTGCTGGTAGGACACTTCACAAGGCTTTCTAGCATGTACTCGCCCTATGATTTGCTGGAGAAGTTTCTTCCTGGCCTGAAGCATTTTGTGGTAGCAATCAGAGAGACAGTGCACTATTGATTTAACTTACAACTGCTCAGGCACATTTCTAACTTGCTTTGGAGCCTAGCATCTCTAAACCAGGGAGCTGCGTGTTACCACCGTGTCGCCTCAGCGCCTAAGTTCACCTTAGATGGAGAAGAGAACTGGGCCACATTTGTCTAATCTTGCTGTGAATACTAAGTGCTTGGTCTCAGTGACTTACTGTGGAACTGATTTGACAGGTTAATTATAAGTGATGTGGAAAAAAAGTATTTATTACCTTTAAACTTTATTACACTTAAGCTTCACTTGCTTGTTCCCTTATTCTTTTTTAGTAAAAGGTAGACAGGAGCCCCACATTTATCTTACTATTTTCTTCTGTCATGTCCACTCTCCCTGAATTAAGTCCTGCACATTTTTACGTTTCTCCTCTCTTGCACAACAAAATGTATGGAATTCTTGCGAGGGGAAGAAAAGACCTTGCTCTCACTGGGCAGATGGCATTCAAAAGGGCCAAGACTATGTTTCAACATTGTCAGTCTGCAACTGCAGAAAAGCTCAAGTTCTCTGTCTTTCCATGATCACACCTCTGAGGCAAAGGCTGAGTAGGAAGCAGTTATGTCTGTAGAGGCAACAAACGACACTTTGTCCTATCATTCACAGCCTGTGAAATCTCTTTAGTCCAAACTGAGAACAGAATGCTATCCTGAGAGCAAGAAACCCAGTCAGACAGCCATTTGAGAGCGCTTATAACCCAGCCACACGTCCGCCCTTTCTCAGTTACGGTATCCAAATTACGGTTCCCTTCGCTAAAACGGTGGAGTTGCTATCCCTGCTAATTGCTTCACCACGGAGATTACTGAGCTGTGCCTGTGCAAAGCAGTGGCTGGGGACCAGGATCAGCTTTGTATCCCTAAGCTGAAGCCAACCCAGGCTGTGCTGGGAAGTGTGGGGAGGAGGTGGCCTTTCGTCACCCGCTGTGAGTGATTTGCCCGCAGAGCGGGCGCAAAGCTCAGGGAAGCGAGGTAACGGCTGCAGGGCTGGTGCTCTGAGCCCAGGTATCAGATAGGCATGACCTTTTCTTTCTGGAGGGCTTAATGGTCTTGATCTCCTTCGGCACTGGCATTGCCAACATTTTCTTCAGTGCTGCAGGAGGACCCACAACTTTTTTCACATCCGAATGCACCCACAGAATTGCAGTCCAAATTTCTGCCTCTGTTTCTCTGCCGTGAGTATCTGAGTGGGGTTTCTTCCACCACCAATGATGCCTCTAGCTTTGTTGGCCCAGCCCTTGCCACTTAGTCCCTCTCGGGATTAGTCAGTACTTATATTTTCTCAAACGCATTCTGAATTCCACTTGCAATGAGCATTTACCCTGATGGTATATTGCATCCCTTGATTTCTCTATTCAGCAAGGAACACCGAGTCAGCTGGTGAAAGGCAATGCTGCGTGTTTCACGCTGCTGTGGCAGAAGCTGTATTTGTTATGATTCATTGAAGTACCAAAGAGCTGCCTTGGATTCTCCCGAGGCAGATAACCTGCTAGAGAATCAGTTGTAGCGTTCACAGGCGCAGCAAATGCGTTGTTGGAATTAACAGTGTCTCCTTAAGAAGTAATATATTCATCAGTGCTAATAGAACTCATCCAGTGCTGTATGATATTTTCTGTGTCATCATCCATGACAATGCTCAGGTGTGGAATATTTAGGCTTAATAAAATTGCATCCTCTGGCATTAATAAATAAATTTCTTAGATCATATCCTAGCTCGGATCAATTTACTTTTTTTCCCCCAGAATTTCATCAACCCAGCACATACAAAATAACATCGATGCATTTGATCGCTGAGGTCTCTCTCTCACAGTCAGACATTGCTGTTCTTTGACCTCTACTGTGAGGCCAAACCTGGGAGAAATTCTGCAAACAGGAGGAATACAGAGAGGAGGATGGGAGGGGACATTATTCAGAGCACGAGGTAAAAGTGGGACAGGCACCTGTCGACTGGGTCTGCCAGGTTCTGGAGTTCATGTGACCGCTGTTAGCTGTGAAGCAGGATTGCACATTGCTTTGTCTTTCTGGGTACCACACAACTGCAGACTAATCTTCCGGAAACTTGGAAGTTTCCTTTCATTTGAAATATTCCTTAGCCAGGAACAATGAGCTTCTGAAGATTAACGTAATTTAGAAAATGTATTTTCCATTCACCCTGAGCCTTGTTTCCCAATCCTTCATTGCTGTCTGTGTTATATCAGAAAATATTTCATCTTCCTTCTAAAAAATACGAATTTTGACTATACTGTGAGGGTTTTATAAATGTAATTATTTCATTGGTTATTTGTGCTGTATTTAGAAATCTTGGTAAGGCAGAAAATGTGAAAAATCAACTGGGGTGCTGCTTCTGGGACATGGTGCTTTTGCCTCTATCTACTGTTGTTTCAATAGTGCATTATTCCTCAAAGTCTTAATTCACAAGGCTTTGCATTTCGTGAAATAACAAATCCCTGAACCTATTTGTACCTCCTTCATTTCTCTGATGCCTCTTGTTGTCTCTGCAAGCTCCTGTTCTCCTGCTGCAGGTATGCAAAACCTTCCTTCCCAGTTTGAGAACAAACCAATAGCAGTAAATACTGTGCAGATCCCATAGGTTCTTTTCTGTTAGGAAGAACAGGAGAATAAGGGGCACAAACCCATTTTTCCCTTTTTACTTGTAGGTCACCTTTGGGGGAAAAAATATATATATATATTGGGTGCACAAAACAACAGGCTTCTCTAACATAAGACTCAGCAGCTGTCAAGAGTAGCCTGAAGGCCTGGAGGATATGGCCTGACATATGGGTTTCCCGAAGCTCTTGCTGTACCTATTTCACTGTAGCAGCAACAATAAATAAAATGCTGATGGGAAGAGTAAACACTAATGACTTCAGTTCTGAACTTCAGTCCTTCATGGCCAAAACTTTATTTTCTATTTCCAGTAAACTCATCATCCAGTGAACCTTCGTAATGTTTTTCAGCTAAAACAAGCCTTTATTGTGTTTAAATGTACCATGGGGAAAAAGCTGGAACGTAAAAGGTCCCATCCGTGTACGTGTGGCACGATGTCTCAGCAAGGAGATCGGCACCATTTGAAGGGCAGGGTTAAAAGCTGTCAGTGCCGTGGGGATTGCTCCAGAGCTCGTGGTGCACGTCCCCCTCCCAAATCGGTGGGGTTTGTGGGGATCTCTGCTGGCCTTTCTTGAACACATGCAGTGCTGAGGGTAAAATCCTGACTCCTACTCTAAGTTGGGGAGAAAAAAATAACCCCTTTCAAGAGGGCAACATTCCATTCAAATGTCTTATTAACTTAGTAGACACCACTTGAGTAGCTGGTGGTTCCTACAGAGGACCTTCGATATGCGCAAGTGCGTATCTGGCATTTGTGGCAACGGTCATGTGTTTTAACATGAGCACACACTGGTAACTTGTCGTTAGCATCAGAGCACGGCAGGAGGGGAGCATTTTAGCCATCACCTATTACAGACTCAATGGTACCAAGAGCAATGGTGTGTGGAGAGGGGACAGGAAACATGTTTTCTCTGGAGCTGTTTGTCTGAGAGGCCCAGCACTGGACTCGCTCCGAAGGAAGGGCATTTTGCATTTACCAAAATTTTACATTTGCCTCCCTCCTTCCCTTCTTTCAGTTTCTCAGAGTGGTTTGAGGTTCTGGAGCTGAACATTTCTTTCTTTATTTTTAGAGAATTAATAAACACTGTGGAAATGCTAAGAAAAACAAAAGCAAAGTGAAACATTTTATTTTGCATTGAATGAAATGGCTCTGGTTGTGCGGAAAAAGACCCTTTCTTTTTCCGTTCCTAGGACAAAAAAAAACCCAAAACCCAAAAAACGACCAACCCATTGTTTGCACGTTCCAGGTTATCTTGAAACCCTTCCTTTCTTGAAGAGGAGAGGTGAAATTCCACTGAGCTGATCATGGTCTCCCAAAAGTTCAGTTTAGCTCCTACCCTCCTTTTTCTTTCTCTGCATTTCTCTGAATTTCCCCTCTGGTCTGCTCCTGTGTTGCTCTCATGCTGCCTTCTTCCCATTTGGCTTTTGAAGTAAATTTAGAGGGACCGTGAAGACAGGAGTAAGGACAAATGAAGAGTGAGGCCACTGACTTAACTCATTTTAACGCACAGGCTCAGATCTCCATCATACCGAGTGATTTCTGAAGGACTGCAAAATCTGACACTGGATGTGCCCAATGGCTCGATTTTAATGTGATCTAAAAGAAAAATCTGCTCGGTGTTCAAGTAGAAATTCACACTTGGCTTACAAAAAAAAAAATAACCAAACAAACCACCAACAAAAAAAACCCCATCCAAGACAAAACAACAACAAAACAAAAAGGATCCTAATCAGAAATCCATCTTGATAGCTCAATTTCATTTCATCCAGCTCGAGAGAAGCAATTGTGTCCTTTCCTTGTTTACAATGCGGTGGAAGAAAACCAATCACCCACAATGATGTGAGCGGCAATTAACAGATCAATAGCAACTTCCCCTTAATAAAAGCCACAGCTCTGTGCTGGGCTGATATTTTATTCCTTTACTGCAATCAGCACGATGGATCTTTCTTTAATCGTTGCGTGTATGACTTGCTAGGTACACACTTAGGTAGCAGCGAGAGCTGTGAGTAAGACCTTTGTGACAGGCAGACGGACTTCCCGCAGCCGAGCCTCACAGCGCACCCTCGCCTCCTTACAGCAGGCTGTGCCTTTCTGCACCACTGTGTAATTACTCACCGCGTTCCACTTCGGTGCCGCATGTATGTTCCTAATGACTTACCGTATGAATAAATAAGTAGAGCAAATCTCCAATGACATAAAATGCAAAACGTACATTTTAATCAGGACAATATTTAGATATCTACTTGGTGTATGTTTATGAGAAAGTTATTTATTTCTAATGATTGAGAGCTGCTCTAGTGGAACTAATTGTGATAGATTGTTTTCTTGGCTCTAACACTATCTCTGATGAACTTAGCCTACTTTTTTTTTTTTTCTTTGTAAATTGTCCAAAGCACTTGGACTTCTCAAAATATACATATTATTTCTAATTGTTTGCCAAATTGCAATTCTTGATTTTTAGATCATTTGCAAGCTGTTTGCAGCTAGTACTTGCTCATGAATATGAGAGCTGTATAATTTTATTTGGATTAGTCACATGGGTTTTTAACTGGATGAGCAGGACTCCTGATGTGATCTTCAGTCCTTATGAATTCAAATTTTACTTTCTATGGCTACTTATGGATTCACTTGCGTTTCCTGGGTGCTTCCCTTTCCTGCCAATGTAGTAACTAATATATTTATTTATGGAAAATGAACGTAAAGTGGATGTGAATACATAAAGCTTTTTCTGGGCTTGGGGTTTTTCTAGTGCAAGAAAAAGAGATTGGGGTAATTAAAAATAAATTATAGGCAAACACTTATGCTTCAAGAATCCTTCCCCCCACTGAAACATGCACACTGTCGTTATGAGTCCCTCTCTTAATAAGAGGGCACTGCCACTGGTGGTCTTACATTCAGAATTCTCGTTGACTTCAACTGTCTGGAAGATGGCTGAAGGTCAAGTGTATAGATAAAAGGTCAGCAGCAGCCACAAAGTAAGTCATAACTATTACAATTTTTAATTTAACAACTTGAGAAGCATTAAAGTAATGAATTCTCTATTATCCTCTCCTAGTAAATGCATTCTCGGCGTGATAAGAGCATCAAGCAATAGTCAAATGTATGAATATAACCCAGATAAGAAAAATAGCTGACACCTGGGCCCTGGAAAATGAAAAGCTAACTTTTTCTGTAATGCAATTAATTCTTGAAACAGTTAAGGTTTAATTGAATGGGAAAGCATCACAAGATAACTTTATTCTTGTCATTGGGTCATTTTTACCTTTGTATGAGAGGTGCCATGCTTGATAGAAACCAATTAGAACTGAATTTAATTTTGCAAATTATTCATTTAATCTTTAGTTCTCATTTATCAGTCTAGAAAATAAGGTAATTGAAATACATAGTGAACGGGAATCAAGTGAAATAAGTTGGAAGAACATTTGAAATTAGTTTAATAACTTTACATCTTCTATGCTGTCAGAAAGTATCTCCAAAGACATTGACGGTCATCATTATTTGACATATATACATCGCAAAATCCTGTTTATTCAGAAATTAATTGAACCACAAACTTAGGGCTTTGTGCTGATTTTCAGACCTGTATGCCAGATACTTTCCTTGCTTTTACAGAACACGTTAGCGGTGGCTTGGCCAGGATGGGCTGGGATGTAAGAGAAGTAATCACACAAGTCTAGCTGAACGTCAGTGGATGCCTAACAGGAGTTTAGAATATCATCAAGACACAATGATATAGTGTTGCGTGATGCTGGTGGAGTGAAACTGAAATTAACATTACTGGGAGTTTGTGACAGTGTTTTTCAGGAGATTTCAAGTGTCTCTTGAGGCCAGGAAAATATTCTTCAAAGAGGACTGGCAGTGCTGCCCAACTCTTGGATGGGCCCTTGCATTAGTTCGAAAGATTCAGCCGAGAGGGAGATACAAATAGTCAGTGAACTGTACAAAACCAGCAGGAGCCGTTCTACAGAACTGGTGAACTTTCCCCATCTTTTGCAGTGTTTTTTTCATGGTTTTTTCCTTCACTTTGTCTGTTTTGTAGGTTCTGTATATGTCATTGCGGTGCTCCTGAGGGTAAATAAAGGCTCAGTCCCCCTGTGCTAGAGGCTGAAAGCACGTGAATGCTGTCTGCTCTTGAGCATACACTGGGCACGAACCCAACCGACTTGCGTGGATGGTGGGCTGAGGAAAAGCATCTTCAGCTCTCTCAAGAGTGTAAAAAACCTCAGATGAGCTGGAGAGCTGGAACATCCTATGTACGTTAGAGCTGCCCTGATCCATGAAATGGGGTCTGAGAAGGCAATGCCAGGCCTTCAGCAGGCTTTTGTCTCCCTGCACAAATGCCACATTTGAAACCTCTGGTTCATGTGGATATGACCCCCTCAGCCCCACCATGTGTGTGAGCTCTCTGGTTCCCGTGTGCACTGACAGAGCAGCGCAGAGTCTGGGGGGCGAAAGACCTGCACAAAGGCTGTGATGGGCAGCAGGTTTTCCAGACAGCAAACTCCGTACTGGTAGTGACTGAAGAACCCTTCCTATGCCAGGAAACATTGAGCCTTCATCTAATGTGTGTGAATCCAGGGAATTCTTTCTTTCCTAACAATTAACTGGATGAAACTGTTGAAATTAGGGGTGAATGCTCAGCTGAGTGATGCCTGGCTCCTGTTCCCTCTGCTCTTCACCTTGCAAGGTCCATCTAGTTTTGTCAGTGCAAAACTTGAGCCCTTCTCACTGCCTTTCCAATGGTTACTAAAGGTAGTCCTGTCCCCCCAGTCTGCCCAGTTGCTGCTCTCTAGTTCACAGCTAAGTGTTTGCACATTCCTCCTGATGGATAAGGAAGGCTGAAGTCAGCCCAGGCAGGCAGGATTTTAGTGGTGCGTAGACTTCAGGCATGTGCTATTCCTTCTGATTTCCCTATTGCAATGGTGTGATAGGTTGATATATTGCAGTCAGTTTTCTTCTTGGTATTCACTGGAGCCCTCCAGTCTGGGTATTACCATCTCTAAACAGGCACTGAGCTCCCACATGAGTAGGGCACTGTGTCCTGTACCGCACAGTGGGTAAGCACAAGATTGGAGTTGGTGTATTTATTTGTGATGCTGTGTTTTTCCACTCAGCAATACCCTCTAAGAAATACCTTGCTATTTCTAAGAAGCCCCAACCAGTGTTAAATTACAGCTCTATTTAGATGGCAATGGCACCTGGTGCTTACTGGAAGCAGAGTTTATGCACTTCTTAATGTATCGTGACACCACCAATATATTATGGGGGTGGGGTGGTAATATATCAATAGCCAAACTTCCCTTCGAGCCAGGCAACAATAGGAGCTATGAGCTTGGTTGATTTTGTATGTCAGGCTGTGTACACCTTTTAAAATGCGAAGCTAGAAAGTTTTGGCATTCTGAAAAGCTGTGTTAGTTACAGCAAAGTGGCCCTTCAGCTCCTCGGAATTTTGAAACGAAACACGTATTGCTTTTGCATTTTGTGTGTATTTATTTCTCACAGTGCTTTTTTAATTTTGGTGTTTTGTGGTGAAATATCAGTATGCATTTTCTGATAACTCAAATGTTTTCTGTTATACAAATCATGGAGTCACATCAACAAAGAAAAATCATCTTTCCTCTTATTTGTATTCAGCTCGTGTAATTTTACCCCAGAATGGTAAAAATAGCTTTGAGAGATTCACATATCATGTTCATAAGATCTTAATGAACGTGTGAAGGATTCCATCACAAACGTGTACTTATAAGTTCTGCACAAGGTCGGTCTTTGCCAGTATTGATTGGGAATGGAATTAAAATGCCAGAAGTTGTCCAGTTTATCATCAAGCTGCTGAAACCATCTTCTCTCTGATATTTCAACAAAGGAGCCTCAGGCAATCACAGTAATTATTCAGAAAAGCAAATCTCAACTACTTTTAAATGCAAAATTCTGTCCTAGCCAAATGATTGTTAGCAAGGGATTACAGCATTATAGAAGATACTTTGCCCTTCCTGGTGCATGAATCAATCTTGTTTACAACTGGGCAAGCAGCAAAGACAAAAATTCAGTCAACAAATTCTAGACATCAGGCTTCGATGCACAGCAGATGATGTCACTAAATATGAAATAATGCAAGAGTGTTCAATAATACCTAGGCAATAGCTGAGATCTGACTGTGAAGCATCTTGTGAGATAAATCAATACACTCCAATGAGACCAAAGTGTATTCTATGATAACCTGCAAGTTATTGGTCTTTTCAATTAAAAGAAAAAATTCCCTCACCTGGAATAATCTATAACCTGATAAGAGAGGGTTTTTTCTTTCAAGCTCAAAGGCATAGGTGTGAAAGCACATAAGTAAACGAGAGAGTTAAATATGGGACTCTCACTTCTTTCAGACTGAGGCAAGTCTTCTTACATGTTATCAGAGTAGCCAAGATAAAAATAAATAAGTAGATAAATATAGAGTGTCAGGGCAAGGAAAAAACACGTTGCCCACAGCCCACTCCTGCTAGAATAGAATAGAATAGAATCATTAAGGTTGGAAGTGACCTCAAGGATCATCTAGTCCAACCATCCCCCCACCACCTATTACCCACTAAACCACATCCCTAAGTACCACATCTAACCTTTCCTTAAACACCCTCAGGGAAACAAAGCAAGCAGGAATGAACTACCCAGCAGCAGAGTAGTTCCGGAGAGCTGGGTTCAGTGGCAGCCAACAGTCAGCGACTCTTAGTCCTGCTCAGTTTTCGAAAGCAGGTCTTACCTGAAGGGCTTAGGACGGGGATCTCACTGGAACTGAAATGCTAAAGCTGTAGTGAAGAGCAGGCTATACAGCCTTGAGGCACATGGCCTGTCCTCAGCTCAGGCTGCATTCCCTATCTGTCTACATTAGGTGACTCTTGCAGGCTCTTGCAAATTGTATTCTGCCTAAAACGAGGTCTGGGCTCTCTGGTCACAGTGTACTGCCCAGGGAAGTTGTGCACTGCAGCACCCCAGTCCTCTATGCCAAGGACAGCCTGCTGTGCAGTTTTCCCTTCCTAATGAGGCCAGATCTTCTACCTGATAACACTCTACATCACTCAAGTGACTAGTTCATTTAGGTTTAAATGGCCCTTCTGCCTGAAGAGAAGTTTTGGCTGCTGTCTTCATCTGTCATGGCCATCTGCTCTACTCTTTTTTTCTTCTCAGCATGACTGAAGTAACTTACATATGAGAACAGATTGCGGGACATGCATTAACCTCTTTAGAGACCATAAATGATCCCCAAGGAGTGTAGAGTTTACTCTTTAACTCCGATTCCTCTTTCCTTGTGAGCACACATGCTCTCTTATGCCACTATTCCCACATCTGAGTGCTTCAGGCATCTCAAATTGCTGTCTCTCTAATTTCCTCTTTGGGGCACGTTCTGCCTTTAGTTTTTACAAACTTCCCACTGACGTCAATGAAAGGTATGTGCAAATACTAAGGGCAACATATGTCCCAGAGTCAATACTTTCTTTTTTCTCATGTCTTTTCTCCCTTAGTGGAAAATCATCTTGAATCAAATGTGTGTCATTAAAAAATAATAATGTGCTATGACTTTTTGAGCTCTGCCACTGCACTCACTGAATGAACTCAGACATATGTGAGATAGTCATCTCATGCACCCTTCCTTTAAACACAAGATTGATCAGAGTGTTAGCTGAATAGGTTTTTAATCTTGCTATCAACAGTTCCTAAAAGCAGGTTTTGTACATAAAGATACAAATGGACGTGTTTCTCCATTTAGTAGTATTTAAAAAATACAACATATGGTTCCATATTGATTTACTTTACATGTCTAGACCATAAGACTGTCATGTCAAGAGGATGTTACTTTTTAACAATCCCTCCTTTTGATGAGTTTAAGATGCTAACAGCACCTTTGAAATGTTTCAATTATTAGGTAAAAGCTGTACATTGGTAGCCACATATTTCAAGTGCTTGTACGTCACTATACCCTGTCTTCCTGTATCACCCAGATTACAAAGAATTTTCATCCAGTTATTACAAAAAATCTACACAGATCATTCGACTGTTTTGATTGCAACTAACACAATGGAACGGGTTGCCCAGGGAGGTGGTGGAGTCACCGTCCCTGGAGGTGTTTAAGGAAAGGTTGGATGTGATACTTAGGGACATGGTTTAGTGGGTGGGGGGGGTTGGACTAGATGATCCTTGAGGTCTCTTCCAACTGTAATGATTCTATGATTCTATGATGTATCTACATCTAGAGTTGACCAAAGCTTAGGGGACTTATGATTTTGAGAATATATTTCTGTAACAAGGCAAAACTCAAATGCACGCAAAGATCATTGTGGTACTGATAAGAAGGTGGTACGTACTAGAACTCAGATTGTCAAAATCACCTCATTTCCTATTAAGATCTAAAACTTTATTTCAAATTTTCTGATAGTACCAAAATATACCCAAATCTGCAAATCTGTAGAGAAAGGTGATGACTTTGTGTTTAGTCACGTTAGTTTGGCTAAATAGTACAAAATAGTATAGTAATGTAACCAGAACTGAATCAGACTGTGATACCAACAGAGATACATTCTGGGGAAAAGAAAAAAAAGAAAAAAGAGGGTGTGAGAGAAAACAGGGTGATCCCTTTGAAACCGGCCCAGAAGTCCCACCCAGCTATAAAGACTTCCTTGTCTGTATCTTCTTTTACTTCTCTTGGAAAAAAAAATACTGGTTTAGGTTTGGATTTGGAGCTGGAGCTGCAAGAAACAACGTAGTTAGGAAATACTCTTTCCTAATCTGATCACTCACTGAGTAATCAAACAAACTGAAAGACCAAATGTTTTCTCTTCTGCTTTATGGCCTGACTCACAACCCTTGCTCCCATTAGATGGTGCTTACCTACATCAATAAACCTACTGCATCCTTAACAGCCAACCTCAGTGAAATTCCCTGTGCTGCCCGGGGTAAGTGAGGAGTGCTGAATGAGACCCATAGTTAATATCTTGCCATCATTTTCACTTTACTATCTAAAGTCCTACTTGTATCTCACAGGGGAAGTCTAATATTCTTCAGAATGTGACAAATATTTTGTCAGATGCCCACAAATCAACATCATAGAGAAGCAACCAGGGCCTTCCCTGTTTGCCTATGCAGCAGCTTCCAGAGTGAGTGCAGGTTAATATCCGTATTCAAAGCTGACAAGTTGCATCAGTGTGTACGTTTTAATTGAGGATTTATGTATTCTGCAGATTTTATGCAGTTTGTTCAGAAATTTAGTGCCTCTGCCACTGATAAAACCTAGGAATAATTATTCTTCCTTGACAAGTAGTCATATAAGAAATTAATAAAATAAGAATGACAAAGGCGCATGACAGAAAGATGCCAATGTGAACCTGGGGAGCAAATAGTTTTGTTTGCAGAATCAAGACCAGCGTGAATTTGTCACTGCCTGAGCATGTTGGTTTATTTTGATTAAAGCACTCAACCTCTTTGTGTTGAACAATGAAAATAATAGCTCTCACTTGGTGTAACTCAACATAACCTTTGCTGGTCTACCCAGAGCACAACTAGTAGAATACCAAAGGCCCTAGACTGCAGGAGCACAAGTGCCTGAGCTGTTTGGTGAGAGTTCAGGGTGTGTCTAGGACAGCTAGTGTTAAGCTTGGTTTGTAGAGTTCAGAAACCTCGTGATTAAATAGCTGACTGCTTCCCTTCTCCTGCCAAGGGTTCAGAGGCTTTGCAGCCAATACAGGCAGCCTGTGGTTTCACGGATTAAGCCTCTTCTTGGAGACATTTGTCTTCTGTTCTTGCCCTTTCATCTGAGATTCCCCCACACCCTACATGACATGTGGGTGCTCTTCTCATTGCTCCACCAGCGGCTGTAGAGCTCATTTTGTTCCTGGCTGGAATACCTGAAATATTTCTTTTTTAAATATTAATGAGGAAACAAAAGATGCTGCATCATATAGTTGAAAAAGCACAGGGGAGCACAAACAGATCAGTAGAAAGATCTGACTCTACCTGTCTCTCTCCCAGCATCAGTACTGCAGCCCAAAGTACCAGGCTACCGATGCCTGGTAGCCACAAGAAAGAAAGAAGTGATCGGGGATCTCAGGTACAGCAAAAAAACCACCAACTTTTTTTCACTGAGTTCAGTGAATGCAGAAAGAGGCAGCCTGGCCTTGGGGCAAGCTAGCTGGGCAGGTAACACCATCCTGAATTGTGAATCTTCTCCAGCAGTGTGAGAAGAAACCTGTCTGTCTCTCACGGTCTCAGCTCCACTGTCCTCTGTTACACAGCAAACAGGAGTTACTGGGATGGTTTCGTATGGCCCAAGAAGCATCAGGGAAAGGAGGAAGTTTAAAGTGTCTGAGGTTCAGGTGAAGGTACCACCCAGGTTAGTAGCCTGGCACTGAAGTGAAGAGAGCTTCAGTGAGAAATGTGTTAAAACCTTTATTGCAGGCACAGGATAATACATCCCTGTGAAGATCTCATCTTGGTCCCTGCTATTTGAATATCAGTTTAATCCCTGCAGCATGGGACTTTTACATTCCTCTCAAGGTTTGCTTATATTAACTACTCTAGTGCCAGATATTCTTGGCATGCCCGATGGTGTGATTCAGCCCTGGATTCTAGTAATTTGTGAAAATAAATTTACCTTCATCTCTACTCCATCTGCCAGTCCAACCTCTTCTCTTAGCAGAGTTCGAGGCTGTAGAGTTTGCAGTGAAACCCGTGCTGACCTATTGGCATCTCACACAGGGTGGATTCTACCTGTAACTGCAGCTTCTACATTCACAGTTATTCATGCTTTTTTAAAGCGCTTTATTACAGCCTTGTAAATAGCGTAAGGTTTTAGATGAAAATATTTTTTCCATCAGCTGTACTTGATTAAATTAACTCACTTGTTTATATGCTTTCACATACTTTTTCCATCCCAATAATTTACAAATCAATACCTCTGGCATGCAATTTTGTTTAACAACATAGGCCAACACTTAATTAGTGCCACAATCACATGAAAATCCTGTTAAGACAGTAACATAATATATGTCCTGGATGTTTTGTTGCTCTAATCCTGGCCTGATGAAATGGAAGCCATAATAAACTAATTTTATAATTAATATACAAATGTAAAGAGATCAGGCTTGGAACCTATCTTCCAGATATAGCTTTTGTGGAAACAATAAATGATAGTTACGTAAGTTTTCTAGGCCATCAAAATTACATTCATCCCTAAGGATGTACGAGAGTGTGTATGTACAAGGTCAGCATTAAAATGTCCTTACTGAGTGTTCTGGGTTTGTGTGGCAAGGTTTTGGTAGCAGGGGTCTGCAGGGCTGGCTTCTGGGAGAAGCCGTCAGAAGCTTCCCCTATGTCCAACAGAGCCAGTGCCAGCCGGCTCCGAGATGGACCCACCGCTGGCCAAGGCTGAGCCCATCAGTGATGGTGGTAGCACCTCTAGGATAATGTGTTTAAGAAAAGGGAGAAAAACCTGCACAACAGCAGGAACAATTGTAGCCAGAGAGAAAGGAGTGAGAGGAACAACTGCAGACACCAAGGTCAATGCAGAAGGAGGGGGAGCAGATGCTCCAGGCACCGGAGCAGAGATTCCCCTGCAGTCCCTGGAAAGATCATGGTGAGGCAGGCTGTCCCCCTGCAGCCCATGGGGGATGATGTGGAGCAAAGATTCCACCTGCAGCCCATGGAGGACCCCACACCAAAGCAGGTGGAGATACCCATTGGAGGCTGTGACTCCGGGGGAAGCCCACTCTGGAGCAGGTTCCTGGCAGGACTTGTGGATCCATGGAGAGAGGAGCACAGGCTAGAGCAGGTTTGCTGGCAGGACTTGTGACCCGATGGGGGACCCATGCTGGAGCAGTCTGTTCCTGAAGGTCTTCACCCCATTGGAGAGACCCACGGGATCAGTTTGTGAAGAATTGCAGCCCAACTTCACGTTGGGGAAGTTCATGGAGAACTGTCTGACATGGGAAGAACCCCACACTGGAGCAGGGAAAGAGTGTGAGGAGGAAGGAGTGGCAGAGACAACATGTGACAAACTGACCACAACCCCCATTCCCCGTCCCCCTGCGCCGCTCGTGGGGAGGAGGTAGAGAAATTGAGCCCAGGAAGAAGGGAGAGGTAGGGGGAAGGTGTTTTAAGATTTGGTGTTATTTCTCATTACCCTACCCTGCTCTGACTGACGCTCTACAGCAAGATTTTACAGAGCTATCTCTTAGAAAACTGGTTAACGGGTAATTCAGCGTGGACCACCAAACATCTCAAAGTTTGTAAGTCTGCTGATTTAGGTGACACCGTAGCCTACTGAGAGCTACCTGTAAGTCTCCTTGGTTTTAGATGCATTTGGGGGAAAGATTAAGTAGTGGTTCCATTAAGCCATATACATATTCATGAAAGATTTGTTATTTGTATACTCATTACTTTTTCTGTCATAAGTATTTAAAAAGCAGTACCTTTTGTATGCAAATTTCTGCTTAATAATACTTGCCAGCCTTCAAATTAATGAATTGCAAGCATAATTTTGCTCATGACTTTGAATCACAGAATGAATTAAGATTCAGTCACAAAGATGCCATTTATCTTCCATTTTGCAGTCGATGATTCTTCGTGCCCTGTGCATCATCATGTAAATATTCAGGCTGGAGATGCACAGGCTTGTACAAACAGATTAGTGAAAACTTAACCTACAGATAGCACTTATTTTCTTGTGTTCTTAAATGGTTTCAGTAACTGGCAAGTGCACCGAGTATGTTTAACAGATGAGTGTGTATATATATGTTGCACTGACACAGTATCATGTTAACACTATGAACAATACGTACAATTCCTCCTCTTCACGGATACATAAGGGTTGTATAAAGATTTGTGTGTCTTAGCTGTACCTGCAAATATTGTCCATATCATAGCAAAATCTAAACCTTAGCCTTTCTAACATCATAAGCAAAATATGAAAGTTCATGACAAAATTCTCAGGAACTGTGAAGGCTTTTTCTCAAATGTTGCTTTCCTCTGTGGCCCCCCCTGGCCTAGCCAGCAGGTCATTGCCATAGAATTACGTAGAACCTGTTTCTCGTTGTCTAATTGTCAGTTGATAGATCCATCAAATAACCTTGGGGCTTGATGCTAATATAACTGAAGTCAGAGGCGTAAGGGAGAGACTGGGCAAGGAATCCTTGATGCTGTAGGAGCAACGCATTTGTGCATGCCAGTCAGGTGTAGCAGCTCAGTGTTTTGGTTGAATGAGTGATCCCTCAACCGGGAGAAATGACATTTTAAAAAATGTAATGAAGTAGATGCATATTACTGAAAGTTACACGTTCCTAAATGAAACAATGCTAGGATCGAGGGCAGTTCGTTTCGTACTTGAGGACAGGTTTCAGGCAGGCCTTTATTTTGGTTTCATCAGCTTTAGTTACTGCTTGGTTGGTAAAAAGGAAAAAAAAAATTAATCAAGCTGCACTACAATTAATCTGTGCTGTGATATGGCATGAGTAGTTATTACTCATAGTGAAAAGCAATTTACCAATTCATCCAAAAATAGCATAGGAGAAATCTTATCTGTGGAAATGATCATCTTGCGCATTATTTCCATTTATGCATTAGCTCACTACAGCTACTTCTTATTAACTCCGGGAACTGGTGAGCATTTCCCTAACGTGCATATCTCAGTGGGATTTTCCATCGTTTGTGTTTCCAGTTGGTAGAATGGCATTTCTAAGGAAATGGTTCTTGCTGGTGCCATTGTATTTTCTTGCTTTTTCAGTTTTAAACATCTGCTTCACAAACTTTTTAGAAATAATTCAGATTCTCCTATGTTTTTGGTGATTTGGTGGGGTTTTTTTCAAAATATTTGTATTTGCAGGAAAGGTGCTCAAATCAGAACAAAGATTTCAGAATGTTTTTTTCCTTGACTTGCAGGAGATTTAAGAATTTCATCCTACCCTCATTTCTCAGAGCTACTTGCTAGGTGTAGGCAGTACCTTGTGATATTTTTCTACAAACAAGGGCTTTTACTGCACTGTTGTCCTGTTCTTGCCTTCCTGACACAGTAATAAGCTCCGGTAATCTTTCCTCTACGTTGTTATTTGAATAGCCAACAGCGGCACCACTGCGTGTCCCCAGTAACAGACTGGGGTTGGCTGAGGTTGATAGCAAACCTGTACTTAATGGGATGGCTGTGAGCAACTTATTCCCAGCCACAGTTGTGAGTCTGAAGACACATCATAGCAGAAAGTTTATCAGAATACTTTGTTTTTGACTATTTGCTGTTGTGCTTGGCGACCAACTGTCGTGGGCATGGTCTGGTTTCCACCTCTTTGGTGTCAGTTAAACTGTTCTGCTGTTCAGTCTTGTTCCAGAGCAGTCTGTAGAGCATGTGAGGTATGGTGAGATGGTAGCCAAGTCCTGTGTGTTTCCTGGCACAGGCAAGATCTAGACACACCTTATTGTTCTAGTTGTTTGCCTTTTTTTCATTCATGCTAAGGTCAGAAAGATCTACTTAAGGTTAATGAGCCAATTGTTGTTGTAAAAGACACCAGTCACAATGACTGTTTTCCTACTTCTTATTATGTACATAAATTGATACTGGAGATGGAGAAGTATTGTAGTGTTGCAGTATTGTTCTGTATACAAGCAGACAAAAATTGCTTGCTGGAGATAATTACCCACTCATGTACAATTCAGAAAAACAAATGGCTCTTTCATTAAGTTTGTGATTCAATACACACATTTTCTTGCACATGGCTTTTAAGCATAGCAGATAGAATATGTATTTTCAGGTCTGGAATAAAATTTAGAGTAAATTGTAGTAATGTGAATTCTGTTGTGTTCCCCAGGACTCACTGATCTGTCCACTGAGTCATACACAGGTGAAAACTTGAGTATTTTAACATAGCATACATGCCGAGGCATGGGAAGAAAATATAAGTTGTGGTAGGAAAATAACTTTTTAGATGATGTAGTTGTATAGTGAAATACTGGTTTTCTTCAAACTTTTTTCTTGCCTATAACCAGTAAATTTGCAATGAATTTTGTAAGTAGGTTTCCAAATTACAGCTTTATTGTTGCCTAGACTACACAGGTGAAAGCTCTTCTGAAAAAGTTCTCTGTTTTGATTGATAAGTCTTCCATCCATGGCTGAGGAGGGTGTTTTCAGCAAAGGCCCCATCCTAACATTGCTATTTCCATGTTTAACCTCTACTGAGATATTTTCAGTTGCCTACAGAAGACTAAGTTGGTTTGGGTTTTTTTTCCTTCTGAACTGTTTCCTTTAGTAGACAACAGAACTATCCTGGGGACATCTTCGGATGAGCTTTTGTGTGATTCCGAACATCAGTTTGGTTAAGCGACTCTTTTCACTGATGTAACAGCATTGCTGCTTCTCTTTGTATACTACTTTATTTATTTTGTCTTTGCCTCATGAGTTACACCATCTGTGGTACCAGTTCTCCATCTCTTAGCTATAACATGCATCAGTGAACAGACTTAAGCTTGGCCCTTAGTCGAAGAAACTGATTGATGATGAGCTCCCTCAGCAAGCAGCAACTAATAATAAAAATGACCTTATGGGGTGATTTGAGTTAGTGCAAGCAACTACCTGCTGGCTGCCAACAAGAAGGGAGAGAAGCATAATATGTGAACAATATGGAGAAGATGGTAGCGGTGGTGCTTCTTTTGAACTTCCACAACTCATTGCAGGGAGAAAGAAACCCTGCTGAAGCAGAGAGAATGAAAGAGATCATCTGCTTAGATAAGTTATCCTTTGCTTATCATTTCCCTGTTCCCACATTTGGGTTTTGACCCCAATTTTTTTTTTTTTAATTCACTTCTCCCTGGTTCCCAGTTAATTCAAACCCATATTGCACTCACTTTCCAGTTTGTCAAAGACATGTTCTGACCGGTTTAGGGAAAATGTTGTGTAAGGTAGAATTTTATTCCATAAGGATCATTCTGGGAACTGTCTGTGCATATCCAAAATTGTTACTTTTCAGCACATCTTCTGAGCTCCTTCATTCATTCTCCAACAATTTTTACCTTTTTATGATCACCTGATACAGTTTTCACTGGCATAGATACAGCTCTGCGATTTTGTAATATCCTCGAACCTTTAGTCATCTCCTTTGCTGTCTGCAATAATAGTTTGCTAAGTACAAGCAATTTTCACTTGCTTATAATAAAATGATTTAAATGTGATAAAAATAAGGAAACTGACACTAATGAGGGGGAATTTTACAGCATAGAGAAAGCTGGGATTGCCACTTGTGATTGATACGCATAGAGTTTCACACCACACAGTTCTGCTTTCTTCAATCACCATGCCAATTATTATACTAAAATGTTAATGATACAGTCAGCGAGTCATATACAGTTGCTGATTTATCAAGTTAGCAGAGCGAATGCAGGTAATTCAAAAAGATGACAGTTTTGGAAACTTACTTTGTCACTGCCTGTTGAGAAAAAACAGTGAAACCACTCAGAGATGTGGAAATAGGTTAATTTTGTAATAGCTATTAGTACCATGAGAATTTTGTTCGAACTCTGTTAGTATCACAGCTAAAAGATTGTTATGAGAATGCTATAAGAATTATTCCATTTTCTGTTCTCTTTCAATCTTGGTAGCAGTTATGAGTCATCACGGAATTTTAGTTTTCAGTATATTGCCAGTTTCACGAGCACTTCAAAATGCATAACAAAAAGAGAAACTGTGCAAGTTGAATCAATTTTTGTGAAAATTTTAAAGAGAATAAATGATCTGCTTATGATAAATTGTTTTGCCAAGGCTCTGCCTGATGCAGCATTTTCTCATCATAGCTGTAAGGTAGATCGTCACACAATTCCAGACAGAAGACATGTGAAATATCATTAAGAGTTTATCATGTGTATAATAAGTCATATCATCCATTATATATGTGCTTGTTAAAGTATCATGATGGATAAATTACCACCCTATGGTAACTGAAATCACACAGACAGCTTCAATAATAATATTGGTTCTGTTTCTGGCCTGTAAGGGGTAAAATTATACAATCACCAGTAGACTCTCCCGTTGGCCACAGAGGACCTGCTGATGTGTGAAGAGTCCATATAAATCCCAGGTCAACTCTCCTGGAGGCATCAAACTGCCCATTGGAAAAAAACTAGGCTAATCTTATTCCAGATTGCCAAATTAATTCCTGATCTAGCTTGACTAAAGTGTGTGTGGTTACACGTGAGATAAAGTTGGCCCCAACAGGACAAATCACATCTGCTCACTAGTACAGTCATGCAGTTGGCAAGGCAAGGTGTCTATTTCCCTACCAGAGCAATGATGATTTCTTTCTACTCTTGCTAAATTGCACTGACCTCAAAGTGGTGACGTTCCATATGTGTAATTGTATTTGTCTCTTGAAGGATGGGCTAATGGAAAACGTTCCTATGATAAATACGTTCAGTTCAATTTACTGTTATCAGATGATGCAGTGACTGTCAACTTTGCAAAGGAAGCGTAAAATGATGCCTGCTCAGAGCAGCATGTGAACTCATTTTCCACAGGCTTAGGTGGTAACTCAAGATGCAAGGCAATGTGAGTGAGGATCAGGGTGCTCCTAGGGATGTGCATCTTCATGGTTTCTATTGTTTCTCTTGTTTTATATTTTTGCATAGCACAGAATCTGTTATTTAACTTCATAAATCGTAAGAACACTCCACCAAGTTTAAAAGATCATGCAAATTTTTCAGTTCCATAATAAACTAATTTTGTCCTTAATTTTGCTCCTTGATTTAAAAGGACGACAGGTTCTTAGAGGTGGTTTAGCATTAACTTTCCTTTGTTTTAAATGTGCCCTGAATCAGGTTTAGTCATTCTCATTTGAGAATCCTCTTGCTCTGATTTTGAGTATGATGAAAAATTGCTTTTCTCGGGTGGCTTCTGCAAGCCACAGAAGCAGGAGTGAGAAATGGTGTGGAGGTTGGCTTAGGAAGCACAGGAGCATCTAGATCTGAACTTCTCTAACATTAAGTTTTCTTGAGGTTTGTGATCAGGAGCAAATCTGAATCTTTTGTTTAATATTCTCTTCAGTATGGATTCAGTCAGGAAACTACTTGGTTCATTTCCTAGACATGTAAGAGCACTCAGAATTTCTCACAGCAGTGCCCTTCATTCTTGAGACTAGGAAATTGAGGCCAAGGAAGTTTAGGATATGTAGCCCCGACCTGAACACCTTACCAGCTCATTCTGTACCATCTACAAACCCTGCTTGCTGTGTTCTGTAGTTGAAGATCCCTGGTTTTGCCAGTGGAAGTTGCATCAATGTCAATATTTTTAAGAGCTAAGTTCGGTCCACATCGAACACTATCTTCCTGTCAGTCACTGTAGTGCTCTTTTGTCGTTGAGAGCTTCCCTACACCATTTCTCCATCACCCTGTGGTGACACTTGCCCGCTTTGTATCATGACATACCGAGGTGTGTCACACCTCAGGTGCAGTAGTAAATTTTCTGTACTATTTTATTAAATTCCTTCCTGTTATAGATACTAACTACTATCTGTAAATATTTTTTATCTCCATGTTTAGAAGGTGAAAGCGTATTAAGAATTGCAGAACAGTAATCCACAGGGGTTTTTTCAGAATTGCATTTACCCTCCTCATCAGTTATATCACATAAACACTTTCACACTTCCCTGAGGGGTTGCAGCCTAAATTAAAGGCAAAAATCCACATTCCATCACTGCTAATGAGAACTGCCATCATTTTCTGGTAGTACCCAAAGACTCAGCTGAAGATTGGAGCCTGATGTAACCAAGCTTAGTGCAGATACACAGAAGACACAGACCTTACTTCATCATGCAGATTTTGCAACTGTTACTCATACTGAAAAATCAGGAAATTACCAGGAGAGGAGAGTGTTGCATGGCCCAAATTAAACTGTGAGAGGATCCTCTCTTCTGTCCTTTAACAATTCAAAAAAGGACACTTCAAGTGACACTGTATCATACTTTCAGAGCTGATTATTTCACGGTAGTGAGAAGACCTGCAGCTTTCACATTGTTAGCTTAAGTGTTAATGGACACTTTTATTTAATTTCCTTAATGATAGAAAGAAATCTAGTCTCATAAAAAAATAAAATGCGAAATTTACCACCCATATTAACATGAATTTAAGGCCATTGCTAACAGCTACTGTGGACTTTATAAGGAAAATAGATGTTTTATTCAGTGCTGGCACAGCTTATCAACAGCATGTGTCTGCACGAGCAAGAGGAGCCTATTGTGCTCCATCAAAGGCTGGGACAGTCTATAAAAACGTTCAAGGAACTGGGAGAAGCAGCAGACTTGGTTCCAGCTAAGAGAGACAGTAGGATGTCATACTTTCTGCTTTAGGAAGTAACAACAGCAAGCATCAATTAAGGAGGTGGAATGGGAAGTCATGGAGAAAGAGTAACTGAACAACGTGGAGACAGCAATTTACAAATTCTTTAACTGTTTTGCATGCCCGGCTGCCAGCAGGGCTGGATCCAGCCTTGAATATTCCTTCCTGAAGATTTTCATTGCTCTACTGTGGCTTTGGATGAAGGGAAGGTGACAGACAAATAGTACTGGGAAGCTGAGCTGGTATAAAAGTGGACACAGAAAAGATCCCTCCTGCAGGACGCTGCTAGGTTCGAGAGCTGTTAGTTGTTTCTGGATGGCCCTCTCTTCACTTGAGCCAGGGACTGAGACTGAAGATTCATTTCACAGGTCAGCTGAGAGCCAGGATGGAGGTGACCTTCAGGTACTCTCAATCTGGTTTGTCCCTGTGGGCTGGAACTGAACAGCCTTGCGTCGTGCTGCCAGTTCTCTGACTCACACAGCTCTCTGCTGGCCTTTTTTTTTGTTTTCAAGACCTCGTGCGTTGATTCTGGAAAATCTCTGCAGTGGCGTCTGGAAAAAAAAAAAAAAAAGAATCAGCTTCAGGCCCAATTTATGTTTCCAGATATACGTATTCAGCAAGGTTCGGGAGCAGTTCTGCCCTAAAGTATCTGTACCTTCCAGCCAGCAATGAGGTCTCCAAGGAACAATTGTATCTTGCACAGCAGGCAGTGATGCTGAGAAAGAAACACAGTCACAGGATGTGACCACGTAGATTTACAGGTCCCCCAAAAGGTTCACCCCCCCTGGGTACTCCAGAGCTTCTATTTAAAGTTACCCTGCCTACGAGGTTCTGCCCACCCAGAAGAAAACAGGGCAAACAGCAGCTGCCCTCCATGAGGAGAAACCCCCTTTCCGGCTGTGTTGGGATTTCATCCTTCCTGAACTTGCCAAGAATGATATATACAAAATAAATGTTTCTCTCACTGTATGGAGGAAGCAAGAAGCCTGTCACTCAGGACCCAGCCATGGGGTGCTCATGCTAACTTCCACAGCCTCCTGCAAAATGCCGTAGCGCTTAGAGTTTCACTCTCAAGGGATCCGTGTTCCCAAGTGTCAGCATTTGTTTCCAGAATCACTTCTGTTTTGCCAGGTGACATTTCAGCTCCTTTAATTTCCTTCCCTTGTCTTCACAGCATTTTTATGGCTACCTACAGATACATTCATGCAGGCATTACCTTTTCAGTACAGCAATCCATCAGCCTCGTAGAGAATATTTTGAAGTATTTGGCTTTCCACAGTTGTACAAAATTCCCTGGCAAATCCCCTACTCTCTTAGAAGAAGGTATAATTGCGTTATGTCTCTTTTTTTTTTTCTTTTTCTTTTCCAAAGCTGAGTGGGATTTACAACAATACAAGTAGAGCATCAAAGGAAATAAAACCTATTTGTCAGTTTTTAGCTAGCGAAAGAGAAGCACCAGCCCACCTTATCCATGTGGGCGTTCTTGGTCTGTTCCAACAAGGTGCATGCTTTAAAATAAGGCTGGGACAATAAAGCTTGGGAATCATTCCGCTGATATCACCAGCCTGCACGCACTTGGCAGATTAAAACTCTGGAAAATTTCAGGCTGACATTTAGAATGGAGTGAAATTGTTTAAACTACATTTAACAGTAACTTTTCCATAGCCCTCATCTCTTCATCTTCCTAGCACGGAGCCAATGGGCAATTCGCTTGGCAGTCTGCAATATGTCTGGCTGAGATGGTGCCAGCGTGAATCAGTAATATACACTGCGTATACACCGTGGTGATTCAGTGGGCTGCATTAAGGCACCTGATAGAAACTTTGCAGAAGTGAGGCTGTTTAACCTTTTAAAACCATATCTGGAAGGTATTTTGCAGTATCCTATGCCCTTCCTCCCTTCCTTCCTTCCATCCTCCCTCCCTTCCTAAGATAGACAATCAAGCAATATACTCGTTTAGACAAAGGAAGGTGCAAGATCTGCTGATTCCTGTATACAGTTGGAGAAGGCTATGGAAACTCATTTCACCTGTGAAACAAAAAAATTCCTTCAGCTGTTAGAGATTTTATATTTTTTAACTGACGGAAATTTTGTGTCTCATTTCTACATCTCAAAGAAACCAACCTCCATTTTCACAGAAACATAGAATCTCTCGAGTTGGAAGGGACCCATAGGGATCATCGAGTCCAACTCCTGGCCCCACACAGGACCAGCCCCATCAGAGCAGATGACTGAGAGCGTTGGCCAGATGCTGCTTGAACTCAGCCAAGCTTGGTGTGGTCATCACTGCCCTGAGGAGCCTGTGCCAGTGCCCGACCACCCTCTGGGTGAAGAACCTTTTCCTGATCTCCACCCTAACCCTCCCCTGTGGCAGCTCCAAAGCGTTCCCTCGGGTTCTATCGCTGGTCACCATTGGGAGGAGATCAGCGCCTGCCCCTTCGCTCCCCCTTGGGAGGAAGCTGTAGGCCACCATGAGGTCTGTCCTCAGTCTCCTCTTCTCCAGGCTGAACAAGCCAAGGGACTTCAGCCTCTCCTCATACATCTTCCCTTCTAGACTCTCCATCATCTTGGTTGCCCACCTCTGGACACTCTCCAATAGTTCGATGTCCTTTTTGTGCTGTGGCACCCAAAATTGCACCCAGCACTCCAGGTGAGGCCACCCCAGCGCAGGGCAGAGTGGGACAATCCCATCCCTGGACCTGCTGGCCTTCTTGGCAGCCTGGGCACACTGTTGGCTCATGTTCAACTTGCTGTTGACCAGGACCCCCAAGTCCCTTTCAGCATGGCTGGTCTGCAGCATCTCATTGCCCAGGCTGTACGTATAGCCAGGGCAATATGATTCATACAGAAGAGTACCACCCTCTAACCCGTGGCTATGTTAATCCCTACTCCAGACCAGCTAAGAACTGTTCACTTCTTGTCATTTCACCCTAACTGTAACTCTGGTCTTTGGCTCCTGCACTTGTTTTATCAGGCATTTGTACTCCAGGTTTCTAGGCCACTTAGATTTTCAGACAAGGAAAGCTTTAAGGGGCTAATTTATTATGTGTTTGTACAATACCTAGCCAAGAGGGCAGCGCTTTCCTTATGGCTTGTAAACATGATGTAAGAACAAATGTTAAATAATACCAAAAAAACCCATTAAACTCTGAAAAGCAACTACATAAAAAGTATTATTTCTTCAACTCTCCTGCTCACCTCTTTGCATATTCAAGTGATTTTCAAATGTATGGAGAAAGGTCTCTGTGGGAGATGTTTGTCTCACACTCCCAGTTAGCTATCTAGGGGAGGAAGGGATTGCCGTCTGGAGAGTCTGTTCTCTCCTCCTTGACTAGATGTGTAGAAGGATGCTTGACTTGGAAAGAAGTAATGCTGGCTGAGGTATACGGTGATGAGAGTGGGAGCAAACATAGGGATCAGCTTACAAATAGCCTTACCAATATGTGGAGAACATTAATATTTAATTGCTTGCTTGTTTTGCAATATCCTACAGGCACTCACTGGAGTTGGAACTAGCCTGGAACTAGCTTAGCTGCTTCATACAGCATTAGTTCTCACATATGGATTCTGTGCCATGCAAGCGTGTTCGTTTCTGTGGTGGGCAGACTGGAGAGAGGGGGTGGGAGGTGAATACCACCTGGCGTTCCATCGCACAGTTGTCACGGGAATGGCAAAACCTACTCAAAGGATGCTGTGGAATTTGTATCCTCCTCCCAGCCACAAACAGAATTCCGAAGAGCTGAAAGCAGCTCATAGCCTGAGCGTGAATGGATGTACCGCTGTGACATTTGGGCTGGCCGCATTCTCTGTCGCCCTACTCGTAACAGGAGGCAACCTAGGCTATGTCTAAAAGTTGGGATACTGGGCAGCCGAAGAGCCCTGGCAGCTGGATGCCCCACAAAATGCCCCTGCCATGGGGTCTGACACAGCCTCACTGACTGAGGAGGGTTTAGGGATTTCTGTGAGGTTAGCAGGCAGGCTTGTTCTCTTTATTAGATATTCACCACATGCATCTAACAGGGCAACTCACCCTCCAGGCTTCATAGCCATGTTCGCTTGCCTTTTAGTCATCCAGCAGAACCGTTCCCGTGTCATATTCAAAGACACGTTCGGCGTTTAACCGTATGTCACGTGTAACTTCTATTCACCTCGTGAACAATATTGACTTGATTCCGCTAAATGGAATGAAGTGAAATCTCAGCTATTAATTGTAATGAGCTGGAGTTTATTTTTAGGAGCTTGGAGTACTTAGTGTAGGAGAGCTCTGTTGTTCTAGCAACTGCATGTGTACCTATCCTCAACAGTAAATCATTGTATTCAAACCTCCTCAAGTATCAATAATTCATTTTATTTCCCACTTTCATAATAAGCATAAAATAGTACTTACCTACTTTTGGAAATGTAACTGTATAATCCTTCATTCACTCTTTGTTCTTAGTAGGCAGATTTTTAATGAATATCTGTTAACTACAGGCTTTTTTGCAGCTCAGAGAAAATGTCAGATAAATAAGGGCATAGCTCACACTCCACTAAACCTGTGGAAAGACTCCTATTGACATCAGTAGGAACGCTACAAGGGTTTAAGTGGTTCATCCTCTCCTACTCCCTTTTTCCTTGTATCTGTAATCTCCTTTGTTAAACGCAGTTCACTTCATACGTGATAATGATAATGAATCCCCAAACAAGGGTGAGAAGAACCTGTTAATGGATAGAAACTCGTTGATGACTGAAGCTCGCTTTCGTTTCATAGGATTATGGTGGCATAAAAATCAGTCGATACTCCCCAGAAAGGAGATTTTTTAAGGAGATTTTCTTCCACTTCAACCCAGAATACTGTATTCCTTACAGATAGGGGAAACATTTGGAAACCTCTTTTAGGGACTTTATCAAGAACAAGTTGAGTAAATTTATTTCTTGAAAAGCTTACTGTGTAATTTTTATTATTTTTTTTCCTCTTTTATGCTTTCTTTGAAATTACACAGGGAAATACTCAGAGGATCTTTGGAACTTTTGTTCACACGAGATATAAGAAAGCACCCTTTCTTACTAGGTATGAGCTGGAACGCATGTCTGAAAGATACATAATACTCACTTGAAAGCATAGTTCAATTTTAAGACATTTTCAGACAGATAAGAGCTGCCTGTTTCCTAGCAGACTGTGCATAGCGAAAGTAGAAAACCTTCAACATGTCTTAACTCTAGAAACGGGAATCTGGTGCTTTTCTCCGATTATCTCCATCTTCTCTTATTTTATTTTTCTCTCCAGCCACCTGCAGCCCCACTGAGGTCTTTGCCTTCAGAAACTTGATAAATTCATACTTGACACAGAAACATGTAGGCCGAGCACCAAAGCTGCAGTGGTGGTCTTTGCGGTGCTCTCTCTGGCAACAAAGCCACATTAAATAATTCTCATGCGGTGCTGGCCCCTGTTCCATTCTGCTTCTTGCTTTTCCACCTCCTCAGTTGCTGTCCCATCAGGTGTGATGGTTCATCTGTTTGTCAGGCCTTGCTTGTAGGACTTAAAAATATGGATTAAGAAGAAAATATTGCAGGATTTTGGGAGTTTTTTCATAGTCTGGGTCAGGGATCTAGATTATACGTTGTTCCCTGAAAGCTGAACCAGCCCTGCTTAGAGCTCAACCCCGCTACCAGTTACATCAGCCCTGCAAAGGGGAGCAGCAAAGGACAGTGGGGAGCAGCAGCGGCTGAGAGAGGCCCAAGGCTTGTGATGCTGGTCTTTGCTACCAGCGATATCCCGGTGTTGTGATGCTGCGAGTGAGAGCGTGGGTCCAAAGACAACTAACAGCTGAGTAAGCTACGGGTGACCGCGCAGCCTGCGAGCTGTGCCACGGGGCTCGCTGAAGGGTATGGCCCATGCTACAGTAAGTACCGGTGGGTTTACTCCATCTCATTGGGAGGGACGTCACCCTGCAGCGCTCAGTGCACAGTCTTACCTGAGGGCAGACGTACCTTGTGCTATAAATCAGAAATTATGCTGTCCTGTTCATTTGCCATATCATAAGTTCTGTTTAAATCAGTGTAAAACCTGATAAGGATGCAGCCATTCCTTTTTTAACTTAAATTATTTTTGTCTTTGAAATTAAGATTTTTCTGTGTCCTATTTAAAATCCTCCACGCGCCTTCCCCACAGCACAGACTTATCTGCTACGCACATTCTCCAGTGATTGAAAATGCTGTGCTTTTCGCTCCCGGTGCAGCCAAGTCAAGCTGATAAACATGCTTCCCCTGCTCCTGCATGTCAGTTTGCAGTGTGCTGAACTTACATTTTCATTAACTTGACTTTAACAAAACTTTTCACAGTCCTCCAGGGACAACCGCTCCCCGGTGTAACTGCTCAGAGCTCCACTGAGGTCAGACAGCTTATGACAGTTTCTGCCAGCTGAGGTCCGGCCTGAGAACGTCGGGTTGTGTCTGACGCCTTAATTCCTCGTGAAGGTAGATTTATTCCAGGCTCCTGTCCTTTCCTGGGCGGCAGGAGGATCGCGCTGTTTCACCAAATGCAAGTGGATGCGAGTGTTTCTCGGCAGAAGTTTCTGCATCTATTTCTGCAGAAAGTTCTATGAAAGTGGTTTTCATTGAGAGGGGAAAGGAAAAGACAACCTTATTGTTTTGAAATGGAATTTTCTTGCTGAATTATTTATTGCCCCTTCTGCTTCTGTTGCCTCAGGTGTTCTTTCAGGTGAAATGCCCTTAAAGCTGATCACATCAATGCCGCTCTGTCTCTTCCTCTTGCTTTTCTGTAGGACTGTTTCCTTTGTCTTGCCTCTGTTAAGAGAGCTGTGGCACATCAATTGCAGAGCCTACAGCTTCGCAAAGACACTGTGCTAGACAGCTCTGAGTTTCAGGAATGTGTCAAGGGTCTTTTCCTTCACTTTTGTCCTTTCGCAGCACAGAATACTCGCAAAGATGCTGTGGTCGGTTTTCCTTTTAGTTACATTACACAATTCTGATTATCAGATAAATTTATAATCTCATTACACCCCCCACCCCTATCTCTTTCAATTTGGCAAATGTCATGTTGTTTGACCCGTGACTTATCAGCCTGCTTGCATATTATAATTAAAAGTCAAGCTCAGAAACCACCACTATACTTTATACTAAATATTTAACTCATGTCCTTGGCAGGAAGACAGAACCCTGACCATAGATTCAAAAATGGCCTTCAAAATCAGAAACCATTATCTACAATAAAGGTTTATTCTCAGTTCAGCCATCTCTAATTACTGTACAATATCGTGCATCTGTCTATCCTGTTTATATTGCCAAGATGTAATTATAACCATGGTTTTATTCTCATTCTTTTTATACCGAGAACTAGCATAATCCACGTTCTTTGCAAAAAATAATCACCCTCAGCCATTTAATGGTATTAGCTTTTCATTTTCACTGAGGCTTCAAAAATCTCTCTCCATATTAAATTTATTAACAATCCTCAAATAGAAGTATTTTTTTATGTATAATTATCTGTTAATTCTTACATTGTAAATGTAGAAGCAAAAGAAATACTGCTCAATTACCATCAGTAGCATTAACACTAGATCGATAGACTGAAAAAGAAGGGGGTAAAGCTCCTGGTAACAGGTACCTTTACCGGGTTCCTGCTCAACAGTGAGGGTTACAGTGCTTAGCTCAGCCAGGAACTGGAAACTATTCACTACGTGCTGGCTCCGACTCTGGAACTCAGCTTAAATTCCTCTTATGAATAATTCCATTGCCATCAGTGAGATAATTTATACAAATAAAAGTCACACACAGCTATATGTTTTCAGGCTCTTACTGTGTAAAATCACGTAAGCGTGTCTGCAAAAAATGAGAGGAAATTCTAGTTTCTGCTTATTGATTAACTCTGTTGCTTTTCCCAAAATCTCCGGTTCCACTCTTACCATTTCCTTTTGCTTGGTTTGACCTTTGATCCAAGACTTACAACCATTTCCCTATGCCTTTACTTTCTGAGGCTCAGCCTTGCCCCGCTCAGTCCCCTGAGTCTAACTAGCAGCAAACTGGAAGTTCTCTCCTTTACATCGTCTCCATTTTCCGGTGCAGTGAAAAGTCACAAAGGCTGCCTGGACTCTCCTGACCTGCCCTTCCTAGAAAACCCTTTCTTGAGTACTGAGAGTCTTGGTAAGCAGGTGTCTCATAGATTTTTGTCACTTGTAAGCAACCTTGCTGAGAGCAGATGTGGTCATGGTGACCTGTTTCAGAATTAAGGATGTTTTTCCACTCCAGGTGTCTCAAAAGACAGAATACTCCCTGCTAGCATGAAAAAGAAATACCAGCAACTGTAATATTTCTAACAAGTTCTTTTTTTTTTTAATTTTTCCTTCAGTATTATCAGCTGTTTTTGTGGGGATATTAAAATCCAAGCCATATCCATAGCTTATAGGCACAACAGCATCAGAGGAAGCGATGGTGGCAGCTTATTGAGTATCGGTATCAGGATTCTCCATGTGAAATCCAACCAAGCTGCTGTCATAGATTTCTTTCTGAATACAAGTGGCCTCAGTGCATCGTCTGCTTGTGCCAACTGGCTCCACATGGCAGGATTTCAGACAACATAAAATGTATACTATACACAAAACCCCCTAAATCACTGAGAGTTCTATGAAGATCTTGTAGGACAAGGCTTAAATATGTGGGGTTTCTTTGGTTCTTTGGTTGGGTTTTTTCCTTTTGGTGATTGAAAATAAGGGACCAGTATCTGTCATTCGAAACACAAACAAACCATTGAAAATTCCAGTTTTAGAACCAGAACTAATTTTCCTTTTAATGCCCATACTTGAAAAAACATTATTTTTAAAATAACACAAATACATTGTTTCTGCTCCTCTGCTGACATTAAGGGGAATTTTTTCAGCATAGAGTAGCTAATTTTAGACAGGAAAAAATGAAAGTGGATATAAAAACTTCGGGCTAAAAGTCTTGAGAACTGTTGACAGTGAGGTGGTTTATTCTTCTCAGTTACAGCAGTCTCAGTACTGGAGACTACTCATAGCAGCAGAATTTTACTGTGGTTTTATTTCATAGTCCTCTTAACCGTGCTAGCACAATAGCTTGAGTTAAAGTAAAGGAAACATTTGAGATATAAATTTTACAAGATGAAATAATGAAGAAGAACTAACAGGCAAATTCTTTGCTGATAGGTACAGGCCTCAGATTTGCGAGGGGGAGAGAGGTTATTTAGCAGCTCCTTTTCTCTGGTTAATTTTAGGTTTTCACTTTTTTCGAGCATTAGGAGAGAGCAGATGGTATTGATATTTTGCCCACTTTTATCTTTGCTAACTGTTCGGTTTGGAGGGTATTTATGTAGCCTCATTGTCATGGAAATGCGCAGACAGGAAACTTTAAATCAGCTCAGCCATGTATGTGCTTTTGTAAACTTCTGTTTTCCTAATTTAGCTATGAAATGAGCTTGTTTTTTTCATGAACATACGTACTTTTAATATTTGATGTTTTAAGAAAACCTGGGGAGCAAGCATTGGCTATATCAAATTAACTGTGGAGTACAAAATTAAATTTACTAATATAAGGGCACAGAGGCATTTATACGCAGTACCAAAGGCAATGGAGTGGGCTTGGAAACCTCTGTTAGGCCATAAAACACTTGCAAAGGGTTTTTTGGCTATTCCTCAGAACCATTAAATATTTATGGAGATTCAGTGTCTCCCTTCGCTAAACTGATCAAAGTAAGTGAGATCAATAACAACCTTTCCTGTGATCCAAAGCCCTTATCGTATCATAGAAAATTCCTAGAGATGTAGAATGAAGGAGACAAGGTCTATGAGGGAGATGAAGGCAGCAAACAATAGTAGAACATAAATTTGGGCAATGTGTTACTCTCAGGGCCCAGCGCAGCAGAGGACCTGCTTTCACAGCACACGGTGCAGGTGGCAGCTCGTGCATTGCCTCTTCTTCGGCATGAAGCAAGTAGGTCCCGTGGCAGGGAAACTCCACGTGCACAAGAGAATGAGTTGGGTCCTGCACCTACGTGCAGTAGAGTAGAACTGTAGTTCTGTCCCGACCCAGCCCAAGGCTTCCCAACTGCCAGGGCACTGGAGCTTGCTTCAGGTGAATGGAAGCAGAGTGGATCTATGGGAACGAGTCTCCTGCTAAAGCTGGTGCAGAAGTAGCCCCACAGAGGAAGGCAGAGACACCACAAAGGCCAAAGTTTTCCTCAGATTTTCTGCTCTCTGCACAGTTATTCTTGATGCTTTTCCTTTTCAAAAGAAACCAACGGAACAGTTGCTCTGAAGAGAAAGTGACTTTGTTCAGGATAATTATTCTGAACCTGGTTGGGATATGAGGGAGTCTGTTTTAATTTTTAACGTTTCTGGTTTTGAATGTCTGTATTAGTTCTGTCACCTGAATGATGTTTGTGAATCATCAACCTAAAAAGTGCGGAGGGAAAAATCATCCATAATAAATAGATTAGACAGCAGTGAGGAACTGGAAGGTACTAACGCTGGAAGAGACCTGCTGGAGAAGGTAAGCAGCAAATTAGATTTGCGTTTGTAATTGATATGGCAGCATGAAAGACAAATGCAATTTGGGGCAGGATATGGAAAGACATCATGTGACAGAGCAGGATAAAATGTAATATTGTATTTAATTCTGGGTACCAAATAACCAGAAAGGTCAGTTAGGAGTTAATTAGGATGCAGTGTATTGGTTCTTAGAACCACATTCCCCTGGAGATTCTTCTAACTTTTCTGCATTTAGCACCAAACTCATTTTCTGCTTCTTCAGTTTTCTAGTCAGCCTACAGGTTTTGCTTCATTAGAGTCTTTTTCACAGCTGAAATGTCCAGCACGATTCTGTCTTTGGACTTCTTCCTGCATTTCAGTCTCCTCCTGGAAAGCAGGTGGATGGTGACCACCTCGCTATCCTTTTAGGAGATTAGATCTCTGTTGGTTCTTTGGCGGCCAAAGATGCATATTCCCAAATCCTCTAACACTTTAGAGTCTTTTTCTTAAGCATTTCCTGTGTTATTTGAATAGATATTTGAATCACAGCAGTAAAGGACACAGAGGACCGGAGGAGTCAGGAGCTTAAAATGATGGTGCTGATTTTGTACAGTCTCTCTGTTGCCAAAATGCCAAAACCCAGTCTGAATAGCCCTAAACCTCCATTTGAGTTGAAATCCTATTTTGCTCTTCTGTACCAGACAGTAACTGTCACCTTCAAAATTAGCAAGGAGACAGGTAATTTGAAGGTACAGATTGAGTGATTTATGGGCTTCCCCTTTTCACTTCAGTGTCATTGCAACCTCACTTGAGATCACCGCTGTGATCCAGATGAGTGTTACAAAGGTGTTTGACAAAGCAGAGTATGGACTCGGTAATTATATTTTGCCAATGCATCTCCAAGAAAGTGTTATTTTGATGAAAACTTAAGCCTTTTGGCTATGAAATTATAAAGTAGCCACTCAGGGCTCATCTGTAAGCAAGCTGAATAATACAAGGTTCTCTTTGTTCTTTTATTTATTGTCTCATAGTAAAATCTCTAGAACAATTATCGGTTAATCTTGATGAAATACGGTCGTGCATGAGGTGTTACAATACAGATGAAATGGGTGTATGTACCTATGACGCTCAGCCCAAAAGTGCTTCAGTCTCTTACCAAATGTCCTGTAATGTTCTAGCCTGACTACATAGAGATACAGATTTTTATAATGTCCTTGTACCCAGTTCAGCTATCTAATTTTGCTTGATTCATTTTGAAAGATATGCTCTTCGTCCTGCAGCCAGAAACACTGGTTTGCTTTGTACTCATGAAAGTTGTTTCTGTTTTCTATTTCTGTGTGTCTACTTTACAAATGAAAACAAACAAACAAAAAAAGTTTATTTAAAAATTACTGCACTTAAAATTTCCTTTTGGACTCTTGGGATAGGATTTAAAGAGGAGCTAATAAAATTATTGGAAATCACTTGGGCATGAATTCGTGCGCACCCTAAGATCCTCTTAAGATCCTCTGAAGTTTTAGGTGAAATTTCAGGCATATTACTGAGTCTGTAGGTTTCGACAAATTATCTCTCCTTTTCTGAAATCTCCAGTTACTGTGAATGAGCACCAGCATTGTAACATTGGGTAACCTCTGTGGTTTTTTACTTGCGTTTCTTAAAAGCTGAATACCTGAGGAAATAGAACATTTCCGCAAAATGATCAAATATCCTCCTCAACTATAAAAAGTACTTTTGAAAAAGTACTTTTGAAAAATGGTTTTGATCCAAGACTTCATTCTAGTGTAGTTATAACTTCCTGGTATTTAGTAGTCTAACAAGGAGAGAATGAAACGAGGTCAACAGCTGAACCTAGATCAGCTTCATGACAATGGAAATTTCTGCTCTTTTTTCTTCAATTAAAGGACAGATTCCCAGATCTGTGGAGTTTAATTCTTTCATTATTGCAGTTTAAGCGTGATTACCTGCTTTACATATCTGTGAATTCACCTTATTTCTAGTTTTAAAAGTTCTTTTATACCAAGCCAACAATTGAGAAATCTCTCCTTTGTCCTGTGTTCTCTTCCTCTTTTTGATATCTAACTACTCCCTGGCATAATTGGAAGACCTCTCTGCCTTTCTGTTCCTTTGGAAGAAATTTAGAGTAGGAATAAATCTGTCAAAACTCCCATCAGATGAAATAATAATTTTGCTCATTTGCTTTTTGGTACCTGTGCTCAGAGTACGTCGAGCAGAGAGCATGTCGCATATTATCTCCACCTCTGGAGCCAGGCCGTTGTAATTACAATAACAATACTATTCCATTATAGTTGGTCTCATGCATACAAATAAAAAATAACCTAAGTAAATTTTGCATTAAAGTAAAAGAATCTTTTTTTTAAAAAAAAGCGCATTTGAATGCAACCCTCTAAATGAGCTTTTCTCAGATATAAATGTACAGCTCTGATGTCTGTACTGAGCCTTGATAGCTGACCGTTATCTGATGGGCAGTTGACACTTGGAAAATACTGCAGGTGCTGGGGTTTTTAGGTGGTTTTACAGTCCTTGTTGGATTAAAATTACAGATCTTCCACAAAAAGGTACTTCTGAAAGATTTCTTAGGAGCAAGCAAGTATGGATGTGACAAAGTGAAAGACTGCGTGACCCCTGAGTTTTCCTTCCTTCTTGCTGTGCCCGTTTGGGCGGGGAGTAGGATGGCTCTCTGTAGAGCCTGGAGTAGAGATAGCGAACAGGGCTCGTGAGAAGGATCACAGATGTCTTTTCCTCAAGAGGAGAGAGGGTGCCAGGCATCAGCTGGTGTGTACGCTGAGACCATCTGGGATGTGATCGGGGCCCTGGTTTGATCCCCACACCCCTGACGCGAGGATGAGGAGGGAAGGTCAGTCACCGTCAGCTTAAGGAAGGCCCTGACACGGAAGGAGCCAGGGGGACAGTTTTCCTCCTCCCTTGCTGAGAGGTGGTCCGGCGCAGAGCACAAGCACCTCCCTGCGCCTCACGAAATTCGTCAGGTTTGAGGGCAAACCCTCGCTAAGCATGCAGATTTTCAAACACCTGGGGAAACAGCCTGAGGAAGGAAAGGATTTTCAGCTTTCACTACAGCACAGCTAATGCTGTCTTTTCGTCTGCGTGCAGATCAAACAGCAGCTGCCTAAAGAGCTGGCAAATCTGACCAGACAAGCGCAGGGACGATAGAGATCCGCTTTGGCTGCTTACAAGCGCAAAAGCGGTTACCTGGCCGCTGACGAACTGCCATCGCTTCTGCTCAGGTGCCTTTTCCAAAGCACTGCAAACCAAGCAGATCCGACGGCGTTTGCCCTGCATCCCAGGAGGCCCGCGACCCAGGAGCAGGGCTTCGGGGCTGGACGCAGCAGCGCGGCTCTTCCCCGGCCCGCGGCTCCGGCCGGGAGCTGGCAAGGCTGGGCGGGCAGATCCCTGTTAATATGGGGAAAGGCGAACTGGGGCACGCGGTTCACTGCTTTGCACGCCTGTGCAAGTGCTGTTGGGCCAGCGCATGGCGACAGCGCAGAGGAGAACCTGACAGTAACAATGAGTTATTCCCTCTTTTCCGTGAAAACGGGGGGATGTATTTTCCTGTTGCTGGCTATGCAAACATTGTATATCTGTGTTAGGTAGAAAACGTACTTGCAAACTAGAGAAGATCTGTTTCACTCATCATGACAGTGGTCTGTGCTGACATTGTTTCTTAAAATCAGACATTGCTGTACCTGCTGTATATCAAATTGCTGTCTCACACAGCTGGTCACTTACCAAACAAATATGATGTTAATGGTTCCTAATGCAATGATGGTCCCTGTTTACACCATAAAGATTTTGCATAAAATTCACAGGAGGACTTATTGTCCTGGTTTATCAGTTTTTTTCCCTGATAAACAACATCAGGAATATGAACAGCAAGGAAGCCTCAGGGCGCATCTGCGTTGGAGTGAGAGTATCAGCAAACTTTCATCTTGGGTAGCTGAGCCGATAGAAAAGCACCTACATCCCAGACAACGTTTTACACAATTACTGGCGTCCCACATTAACTAATGCTTTGCAAAGATACTTTTTTCTGTTGTATACAAAGCATTAGAAATCACCATTATGATGTACGATAAGTTGTAATTATCAAATCGTAACTCGATTCTCTTAAAAAAGGACAGTTTTGCTGAATTACAGAATTTGCCCTAAGTGCAGTGAGGAGAACCTAGTGATGAACCGGGACACAGTTTTACTCAGCTTGCTGTAGAATAGAATAGAATAGAATAGAATAGAATAGAATAGAATAGAATAGAATCGTTAAGGTTGGAAGTGACCTCAAGGATCATCTAGTCCAACCATCCCCCCACCAGAAGCCAGGGCTCAAAGTCAATGAAATCAATAGGAGCCCTTCCTTTGACTGCAACACGCTTCACTGTGTAACTTCAGTGATGTTTGAAATATGTCTGTATTATTGTGATGTATTTATTTCTATTTGCTGAGCACATTTACTAGATGGGATTTCCTCATTAGCCTAACTAAGCTTATAATGCTCCTCTGAAAGAAAGAAAAGAAAAAGAAAGAAAGAAAGATCAACGGCCAGGAAACTTGCTGCAGCACTGTTAATCAGCAATAAAGCACACAATGGTATGTAAAGAGCTAGGTAAAAAAAATCATTGCATTTGTACCATTATAATGGAAACATTTTATTTGCAATTAGAGGGGAGACCTACTTATTTTGCTATACTTCCAAGCAGGTTAGCAATGCACCAAACCAAATCACAGCTATGCCAAACAGGCAATGTTCAAGGGTATCACTGAAGAAAACAAACAGTAGCGTAAGTGCATTATTACCCATAATAGTTTTCCTGTAGGAATCAAACTACTATTTAGTAGAGCAAGCAAAGAAATAAAGTAACATGTTAGATGCAGAATGGCCAGAGAGGTCCCCCCAGTACACAAACTGGAATGCAAAATACACCTATTTTCATGCTAATGCCCGTCATTTCAGCAGTGTAAGGCATAAAGCAGCAGGCCATTTTCAGAAAGACGCATCTCCCTCCACCAGATCTTCATCTTCCCATTCACGTACATCCAGCACAATAAAACCTGGGCTGTGAATCCTTAATTAGAGGTACATATAAGCACTGGTTTGAAAACAGTCAGTGTACTGATGTTCCCTCCTACTTACCTCAATGTTTGATAATAATAATAATAAACACAATAATTACATCTGCCATGATATTAAAAACACTTCACACTCTGTTAGCCCCTGAATTTCTGTTCTTTTCTTTAGAATGACCCAAGTTCATTATGTGGGAGCCAGGGCAGGAGGGAGCTTTTGTTAAGCTTTTTATTTGAAACTATTCATTTTGATTTAAAAGCTTGCTTTGTAACAGAAAATTCATTGGGATTTTTCTGTTCTGGGGCAGGTACAGGAGTCTGAAAAACAAGTGTCTCGCTGCAGTACTGCTGTTTCACGTACTAACTCTGTATGTGCAAATGAAGCCAGAGTCAGGGAAAGAGGAAAATTAACTGAAAGTATCTGTAGGTTAGTCAAACAGAACCTGGAGATTAATCTGCTCAGCTGAACACCCCAAAGTGCAACCTGAGACAACAAAGCTGTTGCATATATAAAAGTCGTTGTAAATAAGCTGAAGAGCATTTTCCAGCTGAAGAGCTGGGCGGATCAACACTTTACGAATGTCACGACTGGTGGAAGGTCTCCCTCATCTTCACCTCATTGTCCCCTTTTAGTGCTCTGAACTTCAGGAGCAATGCAATGATAGGAAGGTGAAGAGTGCTCTGAACCCGATGCAGCAGCACTTGCTCCTTTCAGTGGTAAATAAAAGATAATCCCTCTGTTTGTACCAGGGCACAAAAGAGATGTAAGCATTGCAGCCAAAACAGGCGTAAGCTGCACCCCTCCCCGGAGACACCCGAGTACTAATGTGCCATCTAGTTAATAAGGTCATAGACTACAAGGCCAGGAGAAATCTCTGCGCTATTGTCTTCTCGCTATGTTAAACATCTGTGAACTTACTCTTGTCTGAACTGGAGTTCTAAGAAAAACATCTACTTTAGATTTTCAAATTACCACGGATAGAATGCTTCACAACCTGGATTAAATTGTTGCAAGACCTAATAACTCCCCCTGTTAAACCCCTGAATCCTATTTTCAGCCTGAATGTATCTGGCACCCATACCTAACCGCTGAGCCTTTGTTAAAGCTTTGTTTGCAGACTGAAGATACCGATAGCAGAGTCATGTTCTCCGCATCGGTCCTTACACGCAGTTGCCCTCCTTCGAATCCTAGAATGGTTTGGATTGGAAGGGACCGCAAAGATCATCTAGTTCCAACCCCCTGCCATGGGCAGGGACACCCCCCACTAGCCCAGGTTCATTTTCATCTTACAGTTGGAGCTAAAAAGCACAGGGAAAACCTGCAAGGCAGCTGCTGTGCCAAGTTGGAATCTCCTCAGAGAGAAGAGCCCTCAGGTAGGAGAGGAAACGCAGCTCCAGCTGGGGAGGAGCTGGGCCAATCTGACCTGGTGCACGAAGCAGAGAGGCCGGGTCTGTCTCCTGTGTGGGAGGGCAGCGCCTCCACGTCTGAGCTGCTCTCCTGCTTCAGTCTGAGGCAGTTCCTACTGTGGGATTTGCTTCCCGTGGATGACAGCAGCCAAAAATCAGGGTAGAAGATGCTCTAAGGGTTGTTTTGCTGGCAGGAGAACAGGGCTGTGCATGGGGGTGTAGCTCAGTGGCAGAGCATTTGACTGCAGATCAAGAGGTCCCTGGTTCAACTCCAGGTGCCCCCTCTTTTCCTTCCTTTTGCCAAAATCCTTCCCAGGGAGAGACTGGAGAGCTCCTCTAGGACATGGTGACGTGCGCAGGGCAGTGACGGTTGGTTCCTGGGCTCTGTTCTTTGAGCTTCCCCTTCATCTTCTCACCGGTAAACTAAACAGACTGATTTCCTGGTGCCTACTCACTCTCCAGTCTTCCAAGCATTCCTGTGTCTCTCCTTACAATTTAGCAGAAGCCTTTTGAACTGTAATTTTCCAGTACAGGTCTCACCAGTATCAAATAGAGAAATAATATTTCCTCCTAATCAGTACTTCCCTGTTTATATATTCAAAGATCTCACTAATCCACTTGGCCTCAGCACCACACTGATGGTTTTCTACCAGGATCAGACAGCTTTTTTACACTCAGAGCTTCCACACTGTGAATATTGTTTCACTGTACGTGTTTGTGTTACAGTTTTTTGTGTATCTTCGGACATTCTATGATGTGACCCAGCACACTCAGATAAGTAATTTATTTACACTGTGTATCAGCAATTTATTTCTACTTCACTTTTAATCATCATTGCAGTGTGTTCATTTTTATTAGGTCTTAACTGTCCAAAGATGTGGTCCTTGTCCCTGAAGACACTAAGGAGTCACAGTTTTCCAAGTTAACAATTAAGGGACAAGCCTTATAACATAATTGATTTGAAGTGTGCAACATTTCCTTGATATTCCCTTAATCAAGAAGCAGGACTGTATGTATTGTAGAGATGCTGTGACCCAAAGAATGATCTTGCTGCTCAGTTTCTCACAAGTTTTCTTGTTTTCTGAAGCCAGCATAGGGAAGGGTTGATTTGTGTCCTGTGCTGCAGCCTTTCCTCTGACTGGTGCTTCCAACTGTGTGGAGGGAAAAAAAAGTCTCTGAATATAATTACTTGCTTTCTGCTAGCGTGAAGTTATATTTGTAAGGTTCATCACTGGTCATTAGTGCTTGCTGAGTCCTGGATCTCAAATATTTGAGCTACAGAAATAACCTCATTCCTTGTTCTGTTACTGTCACTCTTGATTAGCTATCACAGGAAGGGAGGAGAGAAACCACGAGGAAACTGCCCTGATATTCACAGAAAGTTTCATTATCTATAATAAATATATCATGTTAATTCTGTCTCAAAAAGCTAGCCGTGTCAGCTTATGTCAGACGCAGTATCTCTCAGCTGCTCCTCCTGTTCCAGGAAGAACCTCAAACCACCTGTGCTCTACAGAAAGGTCCTTCAGCACCTCTAATTGCCAGCCTCTGGAATCAGTAAATGATCCACCAAGGCTCAGGGCTGAATGTGTATTTTCAACTGTACTTAAAAACTTTTACTGTATAATATTAAGTGATTCCTGCTTTTTTATGGATTTGGGTTTTTTTGCATTTCAAGAAACAATTCATGTTTGTGTAGTGATCATCCATACCCACGTGCAGCTCACTGGTCCTCTGTGTAACTAAGGCTGTAGAAAAGATTTTGTCTTTATTTTAGCCACTAGAGTTTAGTACTTTGACTGTAATCCATAACAGCTCTCTTGACACATCACCTGTTCTTCCCTTTACTGTTAACTTGCTTCCAAGCTATTCTCCTGTAAAGGTTGCTTGCTGGCAACTCCTTTTCATGTAGACTTTTAAACTTGTGGCTGAAAGTCATCCCTATGCAAATGGCTGACTTCAAGGCTTCAGGTCTTTGCTAATTTTTCATTAGACCCATACAAACGTCGTAACGCTATTCCAGATAGTCTGACGAGTTCATTTGCTATAGGCCAAATAAATTCAGAAATAAAACTTTTCTGGCATATTTACCAATTTGAAATGTTTTCTGACCATAAATGTTCTTGTCTGTCGGCATTTTGTGAGGTCAGTTGCTAGAATAGAAGGTCAGCTGGGACAAGGACGTAGTGAGGAATCAGGGATTCAAAGCGGATTACGGAAGATGAGGTTTCCCCGTCGCACTGTCCCTTCACGGAGCCCTCTGACGTCTCTTCTGCTGCTTGGTTGGCTTTACAAGCCCCATTTGGCACGAAACAAATAACCTTTGTGTTCACCAGAGATCTATATACTGGGAGGTGGGAGCAGGCTATTTTATGGCAGCATGTGATTTAGGGATTATTAAGGCAACAGTGGCAGAGACTCCTAAATCATAGCAGAGCTTTGTGTTAAACTACACAGCGCCGAGTTCTGTGCTGCTGGGTAGTTTTTCTTAATTGTACTTGTTACAACGTACTTTAGAGTTTCACATCTCGCATGGTGATATATGGGTATAGATCCTGCTTCTGCTCATAAATAAGAAACCTTGCACCCTCCCTACAGTGCCTGGCCTACTAAATACCTGTAAAGGTGTAACGTCCCAGGGAGTTGTTCAGCTCATTCCCTGAAGGCCATTACCAGATGTTCTCTCTGGTTTAGGGGTTTTGTCTGATCTGCTGCCCTAGTATCACTCTGATTATCACCTTAATTAAATCTACCTGAGGAAGTCCCTAGCACTTTCTGGCCAAGTCTTGCAGGTGCTCTGCCTCAGGCCAAGCCCTAACTGCGGTCAGCGAAGTCTGTACCAAACTGAATTTGAACCTTGCCTTCTGCCTGGTTTTGGCACAATCCCGTGGCTCCTTTCAAAGTTCACTTTATCCTTGCCATTTTTAAAAGAACTCAAACTAGAAACCAGCCTTCACAAATTGGGCATGTTTAAGCCTCACAAAACATCACTCTTAGAGACTTTTCTCCAGCTCAAATGAAAACCCATTGTGGAAGGCAACAACAACAGTACTTAGAACATACAAAGCGGGTGATACACAGCACAACGTGCTCACCTGACCCTGAGCAACAGCCCCTCCTGCCTGGCCAGCCACCCTTATGTACTGAGCATGACGTCATACGGTATGGAATACTCCATGGGCTAGCTTGGGTCAGCTGCCCTGGCCGTGTCACCTCCCACTTCTTGTGAAAATTAACTCTAACCCAGCCGAAAACCAGGATGAAACAAAACGCTATTCTCATTTGCTCTGGCAAACCACAAACAGTTTGTAAGAGGAGCTATTTCATATTTCTATCCAAAATTTCTATCCAGATTTCTAGTTCAGAATTCAGTTTCAAGGTTTTGTTTTCCTGTGGAATTTATTCTTTTAGCATGTTACTGCAATTAAGATTTCCAGTGGTTTCTTCTTTTTCCCTGCATGGAATGAATCTTGCCTGCCTTATGATTTTTCTTGAACACTCAGAACTCCAACAGAAGTTTGATACCAATATTTTAACAAAAATATGTGCTCACTAGGACATTTAGTGGAACTGCTATAGACATTTTTAATTAAATACTCTACAGATGCACGTTTTATAAGCAACACCAGTAAATGTTCTATTTTTACCAGTACAGGAGGAGAATTACATGCCTAGTTGTCCCTTCCTAAGCCTCTGTTTCTCAGATGTTAAACAAATTAAGCAAAGAAGCTGCTGGTACCCGTTACTCTTGTTTGTTTGCTTGTTTTAGAAGAACATTTCTTCTAAATGTTCTGAGGTGTTTACACGCTGGAGTGTTTTACTGCTCCTGACCATGCACGCACACATCCATAGCGGAGCACTCTGAAGTGCTGCTGTTCCAAATTTAGATTTGAAGAAGAAAAAAGACAACGTTAAGTTGCAGACCAATGCAGAGACACTGGAGCTCGCTCCAAGGAAACCGGCAGATCTGCATGGTACAGTATAGCAAGCTCAGGTGCAAGTAGGACTGAAATGCGACGTGTTGCTGAGCCAGCGGGTTCAGCAGTAGCCCCAGGATTTCTGCAGGACAGTGCACCACCAGGTACAGGCACGCTGAATATGATTTCTCTAAGGTTACACAGAAACAGATCCATGTCTCCTGTGATAACAGCAATCATGAGACCTTCCTCCTGTTATTCTTCTCCTGGGTTTGCAGACCTCTCTGCACAACACGAAGACTCAGGATTTCAGACCAAATGTTCTGAAAGCTTCACAAGCTCATAGCTGGCAGGGAAATAGAGATAGTCAATGCTATAGAATATATCAGAGACAACTGGAAGAAAAGATACCAGCTACCCAACACTGCTGTGATCATTAGACTATACTGTTTCAAAAATGTGTGATTATTATTGGGTTTGTGTCTATTTATAGTTTTTAAACAAGCTTTTCTTAGCTGCAGAATATGTAAATTATTGACTCTTATTTTCAAAGGTCCATATTCTTCAGTTCTAGCAAATGTCTTGAAATATTTCACTTAAATGAAAACTTGCATATAAATATTCAATGAGTTCTGCTGACCAGAATAGATGTGCTCATTTATCCTTCAGGCAGACATTTTGGAGAGTCAGGCGCAGTTATGCTTACTTGGGGTTTGCTCCAGAAAGTCCTTATCTCCGTCAGTCTCAAGCTCTCCTGGTGCTCTCAGGCCCAGCACCCACTCAGCCCACCTAATGCTGACGCACAATATTATATACGAATCCTGTTACATACAGTCATTCTTTTTTCGCCCCATTCACTCTGCCGAAGAGGTTACTCCCTCCTTGCAGTTCCCTCTCATGTTCCTGAGCTTGGTTTCATGTCTCCCTTCCACAGTCTCTGTTTTTTCCTCTTTGCTCACAGGCCGTGTTTTTCAGGCTTGTTTTAGCACCTCTTCTCTGAGAGGAATGGCCAAGGGAATCTGTGGGGAAGCTCCTGACAAGAATCCAGGACCCAGAATTCCTGATTTCCTGCTCTGTACATCAGACATTAAACAAACCGCTAATACCACATCATGGTGGGTGTAATAATGCTTAGTAACACCAGTATTGAATGATACACGTTATCGATGAACATTGGAATTTGGTAGGATCGTGAATGTGGAAGTACAAACTATTATTTGATAACGGATTCAGCACAGCTGTAGCTAGCAAGAACTGGAGATTTGGGAAGCTTGTTTACCTTGGGTTTATAGAAAGAGACCTGGGAATCTGAAAAAGAACCGTTAATAGCATATGTAATGCCAGAAAAGGATAGACTAAAAAGGGACCAGGTCGGTTTTATCTCTGACCCAAAGTGAAAAACAGCAGTGGGTGGTAGATCTTAACAGAATACAACAAAAACCAAAATAACCAAATTACAGGGTTTTTGATATTCAGGTTCTATAGCTGCAGTCATGGTTTAGCTCCAAAGTTTTTCCTGCACATCTCCATAAATACTGTTATCCTGGATAAAATTTGTTTTGATCAGGATTAGTTCCCTTACTGCGGTGATTTCTGATCTCTGTGTTCTGTCTCGCTTCATACAGCATATCAACACCTAGGCTGGCAAAATCGTCCCCGAAGATGATCAGGGTTTGCAAGTAGTTTTCCTGAGTATGAACTATAACAGAGCAAATGTTGTTGGAAAGACCTTACATACTTGTGATCAGCTTTGCAAGAGCTCACTAAATTCAGTATTTGCACAGTTAGCCTGAAATTGCTTCACGGTAATGAGCAATGAATATCAATTAAGTGATTACTAATGAAAACCTAACCTAGCCCAAGCACAATTAATTTCTGTTGAAATTTGACCCCTCAAAATGTAAGTAAATTGACTTGGTTCTGTTTTAATGGAATGTTGTGGGTTTTTTTTTAATTTAAATATTCTAACAAGCCATGTCAATTTTATAAATCAGGGCATCCAATTGTGAACGCTTCCTCTTTCGTTTGCAGATGTGTACATCTTGGGACGTTAATACACCATGTGTAATGAGAAATTCCTGCAAAGTGATTTAAAAGCATAGAGAACTATTTGTAGCCAGAGGCCTCATCTTAAAAGATGTGAACACGCTGATCATAATATCCCAGGTATACTCTGTAAGTCAAAAGGCCTGATCCTTCAAGTTTCTAAAGAATTATGTCAACTGATCTCCATACCAAGATCTCTTTAAGGAAGGGGAGCATTTCCCCCAAGGGAGTACAAAGACCACTGCCAAGAGGGAAGGCCAAGAACAGAGGACCATCAGATTCTGTGCATATGGAACTGAGATATTAGTGCTACAAATCCATCTCGAGACATTGGGGCTGCTCTTCCTCTTGCCTAGGCTGATCCATCTGCATGGTCCTCTAGAGTTCAAAGTGTGTGAAGTACGTGACACTGAATATGTTTGTTCTTTTACCTCAACTGCCAGTGAATGAATTGTATTTCAGTAGGGCTGTTGTACCAAAATATCTGAGAAGATTTGGGGCTATTTCTTAGACCAGAACTGATTTTTAAAATGTATTTGTCAAACCAAGCTCAGCAAAAAAGTTTGCCCTGGAAAGTTTAATTTCCTATCAAGCTATGATGAGACAAGGAAAGGAAATGAGGCATTACGGGAGTTACCAATCACTTTTTGTCTCTTATACCTGGTAATTCACCAGTTCCAGCATTTCAGCTGAATATAGAAGACCTGATTCAAACCCCTTGAAAGGGGCTGGGCCCCGCAGTCTGGATGAATATCCTCATCTCCCAGGTCTGAAGTCTCTCTCGTTTCACTCTTCCAGGTCAATGAGTCGGACAGAGCTCCTCCACCAGAGGGGAGGCTGAGCGTGCTGCTCCAGCCCAGCAAACAGTTGAGGACAGATCAGGACAGCAGCCAGGTAGCAGCTCCCTCTGGACTTACATATTCCCAATGCCTTCTGCTAACCACTGCACCACTGACTGACTGCTACCTAGGTGTAAATCAGCCATTTTCATCATCTTCCAACTTCAGATGATTTGTTGCATGCAAATTAATATTGCAAATTTTGATCAGCAGCAGTGGCCAGCATTTCAGCAATGAAGAGCAATTCAGTGGTACCTGTTTCAGCATGTTCGTTCATTTTATGCTGAATTTAACTGATCACTGCACTTTGAAGGGAGCTCTGAAAATCAATGCAATAAATAAATACCAGTACTAAGCTCTATACTTGTTTGTTATGAAATCCATTGTTTTAAATGAAAATTTCAATACTCGCACATACTACAAAGTAGGATCATTGTAAATTTTAACCCAACATTCACATACTGCAGGGTATACCCATAAAATTTGTAGAGGTTATCAGATGTTTTTACTTGTAGGTTTCTTTATCATTGATTTAAAAGCTGTTAGCCAGAAGGCTTGCTGACATGAAGTTTTGTTTTTTCTTTTTTTCTTTTTTACAGTGAGGAAAGCCCGTCAGGACTTTCAGTCTTCAAATACTGGTAATATGCATAATTTTATGTGCAGCCTTTTAATAATACAGTAAAAAGATATGCAAATATGCCAATTTCATTTACAGAGTTGAAATCTGCTTCAGTAATTCTTGTGAGATAAGAAGAGATAAACTATATGTATTCATTTGCATCAAAAGCCCACTGACAGCCAGCTTTTAAGAATAGCTCTGGTGCCTTCTTTGTTCTACAGTCCAAGCTGGAATTTTTATTTTCTAATAGAAAAAGAACACACAAGTGAAAATGGGCGATTGTATACTGGGTACTTCCTATACCAGGCAGCCTGCGCTGGTGGCTAGCTAGACATTTGTTATGCATCCTCTTCAAGAGCCTAGAGAAAATATTTTCACCACCAGTCATCATCTATACAGTCCTTCTCCCACACCCGTCAGCCAGTTTGGAAGTAACAGTCAATGCCATATATTGGGCATTATAACCTATATATTTAAAATGAGCAGTTCAACTGAGTTTTCCTCATGAGATTGGTCCCAAGAAACAACTGAGGTACAATTAATACTGAGATGGGCTGCCCCAATATAGTGAGATGATCCTTCAAAAATCTTTGACTCCTTTAAGATGATCCCCTCAAAAGCACAAACTTGTAAAGCAGAGATAGTATATAAATTTTAAGAAACTGCGACAAGGATGTGTTGCATAAAATGGCCTACAGATAACTCGCTGGTACCCGAGGTACTGTTAGCATTCTACAGGCTTTTAGCAGTAAAAAGAATAGGGTATCAGTCCTTCTCTCAGCAGCTTGAGGTTCTGGGACACTAAGGGGGGTTTTGCTGTAGGAAAATGATTCAGCCTATACATTGCACAGGAAAATGTGAAGTGCCTTAACTTTACTGGTCTAGAGATTAACTGGTGAATGTGTAAGAGACTTTTAGCCAATTTCCGTGAATCAATCTAGTTATTCTCCAGCGTGTAAGTGTACCGCTATTCTCACGAGTAACGACGCCAGCTTTGCGAGCTAGTTGATGTGGTACTTGTATCACTAGGCCATTCAACCCAGGCCTGGGATGCCAGCACAGTCGTAACTCGGGGACGAGGGACAGCTACCAAGTCTTCAGCACTATTCCTGTGGGTGATGACTGGTCCAGGGTGTCCACTCAGATGAAGCTCAAAGGACAGGCAGTGCTGGCTTAGTTTGTCAGCTCTGATACAATCGAAGGACGTGTTATCTAAGACAGACGAATCTCTCTGGGCACTAGGAATGCTTGATTCAGTCTTGTGCTTTTTTCTTATTACAAGCAAAGGAGTGTTCCTTATTAACTCTGATCTGTTGTTTGTGAAGGCAAAAATTCTTCTACTGTGACAAAACTGCTAGAAACTGCCTGTACGTGTTCATGCCAGAGGATTAACAGAGGCCAGGCCACCTGCCGTTGTTGAGTTTTTGTTCTACATTACTTTAGTTGTGTCTAGATGATACAATGGTACAATTTGCTTAAAATAGGTAGCCAGTTGTAGTATCCCTAGTGTCGTTGGTATTTGTCACCCGAACGCACAGCTGGGCGTTCTCTGTGTGCTACAAACAGCTCTGGCTGTGCTCCTTGTCTGGGGAAGGATCCCGAAAGTGACTTTTCCCTGTTAAAGTATGAGAAACTGGGGAGGGGGAAAAGGGCGCAAAGAGCAGTAGATTTCAATGCTTTTGTAGGTACTGTCATTTTCATTCTAAAACAAAAGGTGTACCAAGGACAAGACTGACTGGAAAATTTAAGGGGAAGCCATGAAGTTTAGCAGATTCTGGCTAGGTTTACTGCTGAAGCCGCATAAAATATTTAAATGTACTGTAAGAGGCCTGGAGTAAAGTACCTCTAATAGTGCTGTTTAAATCTGAGTTTATGGAGAATTAACACCTAGCAAAACTGTTAAATAAAAGGGAATAATAAAGGGAAGATTAATAACTTCTGGGTCTTGACAAATGGCAAATAGAAACCTAAGATTTTTCCTTGACCTAGTTCTGACTGAAACCTTTAATTCCCATCCCATTAAAGCTAGGCAGTAGAACAACAGGAGCATTGAGAACAAAGATCTAAGTAAAAACTGGCAATGACTTACCTGGGCTCGATCCTGTAGTTAATATAAAACGAAGGAGATGCTTGAATTCCTGCCTCCACTTTCAGTATTCAGCTTGAGACAAAAGCGAGCATGTAAGATAGTATTTGCTGAAGCTCCTGACTAGCTGAGATTCATAGCGAGTTATTTAACTAACTTCCTTTCTCATAGCAAAGGTCTTGACTTTGAAGCTTTCAAAACTCAAATACACTCTGAATAAAGAGAGACCACTGACACATGTTGCTGTAGCAGATAAAATTACTGTTGGTTTTTGTGCACCACCACTACAAGTTACCACTTCTGTAGAAAAATACAGAGAACGCCTTGGCCTTGCCAGTGCCTAACAAAGTGTCTTAGATTAACCTTCACACAAATGAAAATGGACCAAGCTGGCCAGATTGAGCTGGAGCCATTGAAACATGCGTGTTATCAACTGACTACTATGAGGGTATTATCTATTGGCAAAATATCACAAACGGACTGCTGGGAAAAAATGCTTCCTTAAACTGATTCCAAAAAATTATCCAGACCTCATGTCATTGTCTGGTTTTAATACTTCATATTTGTCCCAGGGTGACCTAACCCTAAATGTTTGATTATCACATTAGCGTCCCAGTCTGTAGAAAGCAGTAATCTTCCCCAGAGTCCATCAAAGAAAAAGGCTTCTGGGAAAACTCCTTGATGGATCAGCATGTGGGTTTTCTTTTCACTCCTCTACCTCCCTGTATTGGCAGTACACACAAGGTCCTTCAACTGATTTCACAGAGGATTCACGTAGATACGCCTGCTATTCTATATATAAACCTATTATACCTACATTTTGAAGGAATATTGCCTGCAGGTGTTATTCAAGAATTGAAACCGCAACGATTTTAGCTATATTTTAGCAATAATGACTGATGGAGAGGGTGTTTCTTTTCAGCTAAGTGTGCCAAGACTTAGCTTATCTGGTAATTAACTGCTGGGAAAGTCCTCCCTGTCAGTCATCGCCGCTTAAATAAGTATTAGATGGGGGAGGGGAGAAGCCTTGTCATTAATCACTAGGAAATGTCAGACAGCTGCCATTTTCCTGTTATAGAACGTGCAAGTATTGAGAAAAAACACCAATAATTACATTTTCAGGCATTATATATTGACGTGCAAGTGGTCTTAGATGTGGATCATTTATATCTAGCATTTAGAGATCACTGTGATAACTGATAACAAAATAGGACTATACCAAAATTGTAATTTTCAGTACAGTCACTGTTGCACTTTGTTGCTTTCAGTCTGCTTCCAAGTGAAAAAACAACAGCATTTGCTAGGGCCAGGCGTGCATCAGCTTCCAGGGATCGGGAAGGACCGAAGCCATCAGCCGCAGACACAGGCAGTAAGGAGGCTGTTCTGAGCAAGGAGCAGGATGTTGGTTTGGTGTTTCTGTCTGATGTTGTGCTTCACTGCAATCTTCTGTAAGAGAGTAATAAATAAATAAAAAATATGATGCTAATTATAAATTACTAACAAAATTAAAAATAATTTCATATTTATAAATCTATATCTTCCTTAAATATATTTAAATATAAAGTAAATTAAAATTATATAGATGAATGTCACTTATATAAATATGCTAAAACACAGTTTAAAAAAAAACACCCAAACCTATCCCATAAACAAAACATGAGAAAAATGTCTTATATTCCACATAGGCAGAAGCAGCTCCGTTCATGGCTGGCTGATCCAGCTTCCACAGAAACCGTTGCATGGACTCACTCTCTTGTCTAAAGCAAATGCTCTCCTACTGCGCTGTTAAGATGAAACTTGCCTGCTCCAGCCCGTGGCTGCTCTGTGGAGGTACTCCTAAGAGCACAGTATGCCAAGATACAGATGTAGTCCTGCCCCTCAAGTATTTTGGTCCTACTGCGGAACCAATGTGAGCCGTTGGAGACTGATCTCAAGTTACCGCAGCCCTAAAACCTCTGCTGCGCTCCGTCAGGTGTCCCTTCACCCGAGATTAAAGGGGACACGGACTCCGTCCATTGCTCTGTGTGCATTTGTGTGTCTCAGGAGGGGATGAAGCTGAACCCCACCGTTCCACCAGACATCACCTGCTGTGTCAAGGAGAGCTCTTAGCTCCTGTCTGGCATGTATTAGAGAATTGCATGTAGGTTCTAACCCTTTCACATTAGAACTAAGTCACACAAAGGCTTTTTTCCATCTACCAACAGGGTGATTCATGTCACCTTCCCCTTTCTAGCAGCAATATTCGGTACCAAGAACCTTCAAGGCAATGTATTCCAGGATGAACAACCAGGTGGTATAGTTTACCATGGATGTTATAAATATTACTAGCTTTACACGCTGATGCACATACGGACTGAAATCCTAACCTCACTGAAAGGGGTGGGAGCTTTGCCAGTCACTACGCTGTGATCAAGGTTTCGTGCGCTGTATCTTAAAATGTAAAATATCTCCATGTGTGAGGGATACAGAACCCTACCTATCTGCTGTACCTTTGGTGGGCATTCGATATAACAATGTTAAGATCACTTCCATATGACTTATTTTCTTGAAGTCATGTAATTTCAATGGAGTTATGTGTATTGATGGTACCAGATGAGAATAGCTGCTTCTAGATATAGTACCAAATCTACTTTAAATCCTAAGATTTCAGAACAAGAGATCTAATAAGGCTTATCAGAGAATATAATAGTATAGCAGGCTGCCCTGGGGCAAGGGAGAACTAATGAAGCCACAGTATTGATATTTTAGCAGACTTCATAATTTGATGCAGACATATTCCCCTTGGCAGAAGGCTTGACGAGCTTGCATATTATGCAGCATTTGTACATAGCACATTACACCGCTCCCTCCTGAGAAAACCAACCTGGCTGCGTGCACACTGTGTAACACCACAGACGAGATTGCAACCCTGGGTGGAAGCACCACCCTAGAAAGGAGGCAGGAATGGGAGAACACTTAATAGAAAGCCCATGTCAGGTAAAAGAGAAGATGGGATCAGTGATTCAGGACTTTGTTTTCCAACACTAAAGACTGATCCTAAGCCAAGTAGGACAAAAGGGTATGTTTGTTTACGGTGCACATTAATTGGAAGACATAACTCTTTTTTTTGGTAACAAACTGAAATTTAGGGTTAACAGGAAGAGAGAGAGAGGGGCATTTTCATTGAGAAAGTTCATGTATTAGTCAATATTTAGTTACAAGCATGTGGGTTTTTTGAGTTTTACATCTTTTCAGACTTGCATATGGTAATGTTATAATTTATTACAGAAATGCTTCACTCTAATTTTGGGACTAATGTCTTGGATTCAAGCAGGCGAGCTATCAGCTCTGGCCTGTCCCCTACTCTCTCTGTGATTTTGGGCAAGTCCATTTTTCAATCTCAGCTTTTCACCCATAAAATAGAAATAGCAGTGTTCGTACCTTCGCTTGTCTCAGCTATTCGTATCTCTCGCATATGCACGGCTTTCTGGCTTTTTAAAAAACCTAGTATATATTATAAACAGCAAGCCACGAGCCTTGGTACCTTCTCTGGGAGGTATTTGTTTTCTTTCTGGATGTGCTGTAGATCCATTTGCCTTGATCTCATATGACCATACTGCTGTTATATAAATGTTAAATAGCAATGTTGATAAGTGTATAGAGGCAGTGTGCAAACGGGCCTTTAATAAGGATGTCCAAAAAAGGAAAGTTGTTTACTGAGGGAAAGTTAAAGATTAAACAAATAAAATAAGCCAGGTTTATGTCTGAGCAATGCAGAAAAATTGGTGGCTAAAATAAACTTACATATACGTCCAGAAGTCACGCATTTCTCTGGTGTCTGGTTTACATGTGTATCACCTTGCCTTGAAAACTTCTAGTTATTTTCAATCTTGTTAGGTCCTGATTTGAGCTGACTTAATCTGAAGTTAGATGTTTCTCCATGCCACAGTTGTATAGTCTTGGTTTTTCTTAGTAAAACTCTTATCTGTTTCTCCTGTGTTAGGAGTACGTTATGGATGGTTGCTCTGGACTGTCCGAAAGAAGTAAAGAAAAGGATATGCTGCAGTTATTTGTATTCTTCTTATTTTAGAGCTCTTTACTAAAAGGAAAATGGAATTGTAATGGATGGTTCAAAGCAGAACAGTTAAATGTTTGGTTTTAGTTATCCTCAAAATATAATCACATCGTTTATCATTTTATCAATACTATAAGCATTGTTAATGTATGAGAAAGTACCACTGTACTGGATTTGGTTACTTTTCTTATTGGCTTTTTTACAAAAGCCTTTCCAGGTACCAAGAGTATTTCTGGTCAGGGTGGGGTTTTGATTTAGGGTTTTTTTGCCATGTATAAAAGCCCTTCAGAGACTGAGCATACTTTTGGTTGGTTGGTTTTTTACCAGGCAAGTGCTTAGAACTCAGTTTAGGAAGGAGCTGGTTTGTTCTAAAGCTGAGCAAGACCAAAGCCCTGCTGGTGGTCACTGGAGAGGGCTGTGCCAGACCTGTGGCCTTGGTGGGTGGAAGGCGCAGAGCCACGCTGGGCAGCTCGGCTGGGAGCCCGGGGCTGTGTCTGCTCAGCTGTGAGAGCTTCGGTCCCGCACTCCGGCTTCCCTCAGTGACATTCTCTCTTACCTCGGCTTCTGCACCTGATGGCCCATAACATGAAAGCGCTGCTTCCTTTGTGGGTTCGCCATGGGAGTAAATTAGAGAGGCAGCCACCAGCCCAGCTCTAACACCTCTAACAGCAGAGGACTGTGTGTATATACTTTGCCTGTTATTTCTAAAGCAGTTTCAAATTGCCTGAGAATGTCACAATAAACAAATGAAAGACAAATGAGCTCAATTAAGGATAAAAGGGGAAGGAGGAGCTGGATTTTCAAAACTGCTTATATGATTTACAGCCATAACTCCTGTCATAACTCCCAATTCACTGGGAATTGACTGTCTAAATCTTTCAAGCTCCTTTGAAACTACCACCCAATAATTTTTCCCTGGGCAGATATCACTAGCACTTGCTTTTCCCCAATGAGATAAGTGTATCATAAATAAAATTCAGCAAAATAACTCCATAATACTCACTTTTTATACACTTTTTATACACTTTCACTAGGGTAAAATACTGTCTGTATAAAAAGTTAAAGTGGTTTAGTTCTGCCATGGATTAATACATACTTAAACTGTAAAATATTGATTCCTTGCCAAATCTCATCTGGGGTAGCGCTTTCCAAGTCTGTCTTCCATTTTCTTTTGGTTTAAAGGATCAAAGAAGTTCCATTACCCAATAAGCCAAATAAATCAGGGAGACTGAAATCTCAGATTCAAAATGAAGTGTATCTAAAGGCTAAAAAAAAAAAGGTATTATGTTAGAGGTAGGTAAAGACTGTAAAAATGCATTAACCTACGGCAATGAAATCCCATCCCACCCCACCTCAATGGCCTACAAAGTTTATCTTTCAGTGCACATGAACAAGAGGCTTCTTTAGTTCCAAGCCGAGACGAATTTCACTGCATGTTTTGAGAAGCGTCAGCACTCGTGTTTGTGCGAGCCACACTGAGTGTGGGCGCTCTCCCGCTCTTGGGGTGCACAGCCGCCCCCAGAAGTGGTTTTCTTCAGGCAAGGCTGCAGCACGGTATGCAGTTCTCCATCAGACCTGCTCCCCTTGCAGGTGTAGGGAACAGATAGTATGAGATATATCGCTTTCCTTTGCAAGATTTTTCCTGTTCTTTGGTTTGGCAATTTTAAATTATTGAGTGGGAAGAAAAAAAAAAAAGTTTAAAAAAAAATCCCCCACCTAAACCAAACCGTAGAGAATATCTGCTCCAGGCTGATGGGGTTTTGGGACCTTTTCACTAAAACAGTACGAATGTGTCTCAGAGAAGCATAAAAGAAGAGGGGAAACTAATTTCTTAATGTAAACATATGTATGGCCATTTCATTCCAAAACACTACTAATTCCATGCTTTGGAGAAGATATTTAGCATGAGATTCATCTCATTTGACTTCATCCATCCAGAAACTAGATGTCCAGTCTGAACTCACCTAGGCTCCCATACGGCCAAGAAGTATCACAAAGTGATTCATTCCGTCTTTTTTGACTCTTAATTTAGGGCAATATGGATTGTCTTCTGGTGGTATCTATCTCCTGGCAATGTATAGAGCAAAGCGTCAAATAATTTACCTTTGACTAATGCCAATCTTTTAGATGTTTAACACTAGACAAGATGAATTCTAGCTTTAAAATTTGCCCTGGGAGATTTTCTACAGACTGAGGATTGCTTTCCATCATTCTCAGTTTCATGCATTTCATAGGGACTAATTGTGATATTAAACATCCAAAGAATCCATGTCTGTAGCTCCTCTGTACTACTTAGTTCCTTCACCTTCTCCAAACACCACCTGTGTCTGTCCCAGGCGGGCAGCCCTGGGGCTGACCTGGACTCCCACAACCATTTTTTGTGCTCCCAAGAGCTGCCATGTGCAGAGCACAGAATGGTTAAGAAGAAGCAGACAAGCTAAACACCCATTTAGTAACATGCATTGGAGATCATGGCCTTCCTGGTCACTTCAGATGTGTTGGTCATATCATATCATACCCAATTTTACTCATTATCTTATCATAGAGTCATAGAATGATAGAATCATAAACTGGTTTGGGTTGGAAGGGACCTCAAAGATTATCTAGTTCCAACCCCCTGCCATGGGCAGGACATCCTCCACTACCCCAAGTTGCCCAAAGCCCCATCCAACCTGGCCTTGAACACTGCCAGGGATGGGGCCTCCACAGCTTCTCTGGGCAACCTGTGCCAGGGCCCCAGCACCCTCACAGGGAAGAATTTCTTCTTAATATCTAATCTAAATCTCCCCTCTTTTAGTTTAAACCCATTCCCCCTTGTCCTGTCACTCCTGCCCTTGTAAACAGCCCCTCTCCAGCTTTCCTGCAGGTCCCCTTCAGGTACCGGAAGGCCGCAATCAGGTCTCCCCAGAGCTTTCTCTTCTCCAGGCTGAACAAGCCCAACTCCCTCATAGCAGAGGTGCTCCATCCCTCCAATCGCCTTCATGGCCTCCTCTGGACTCGCTCCAGCAGCTCCATGTCTTTCCCCATGTCTGGGCACCCCAGAGCTGGATCTTTATGAAGAACAATTCTCCTCTGAAGCTAGGGAGGAAGGAAAAGATTCAAAACCTTTTGAACAGTCTGATGCTATCTGGTCTAACATTTCTACATACACACATTGAAGAGTTTCCATATACTAGACAAGCTGCAGATTAGTATCTAGTGTAGCACCTTAGGAAAGGCAATTGCAATAAATCATATTCTTAAAGAAATATCTAATCTTTTTTGAAAGCTCCAGAGATTATGAGTCTACCGTCTGTTCCAGTATTTAATTACTCTTGTAATAAGAGGGGGGGCTTGGTGTCCTAGTCCCATGGCTTCCCTTCACTTTCTTAAGTGGTCTTAGCATTTCCATATCTTTTCTCAAATGTAGATGTCAGGCTCTAATACTGTTGTTGCCATTGCTGTAAAGAAGGACAAGATAGTTTGATAATTCCTCCTCCTTTTATTCATCCAAGGATCATATTAGATGGTAGGGCTACAGAAATGCAGTGAGAGCTCACTTGAGGTACCTCAAGAGCTGCTCTGCATTGGGTGCACAGAGATGAAATTCCTAATTCTTACGTATCACTTTCACTCACGTTCTGGATAAATTGCTGCATATTTGTATAAAATTAAAAATATTATGTTAGCTTCTGATCATTTTATCAGGTGACTCAGACCGCAGTCTAACAGCAGCCCCTCCTTACTGCCAACTTTAGTGTTAATAAAAACACTGGAGTTTGGTGGGACACAAACCAGTCCTTGAGTGTTACTAATAGAAGCAAGTTGATATCCCCCCAGTAACAACCACATGCTGTGATCTGTCAGTGGGCCAGTAATCCACCTAAGCTGTCCTGGTTTATGTTGCCGTTATAAGCATTTTAAAATCAAAATTTTATGTGGTACTAAGTCAAATGCCTTGAAGAATTCAGTACCCCACCTCAAGAGTTGCCATTATTGATCAGGCACACACTCCTGCCAGACCCAACCTGTCGTCTGCTGACTGGCATTCATTACATCTTTGGGTTCGGATGGTTTGCTGACACGCTCCTGAATGAGCTGTTTATTATTTTAGCCAGTATTGATATCAGACTGACCAATCTGTTATTCTCTACATCATCCTTCTAATATATTGGGATCATATTGGCCATCACCAGCTGTTTGATAGTCACATCGCCAAAGTGAGAGCTCATTCATCTTAAGACTTGTGGGGTGGAGCTATCTGTGTATGTCGGTCTGAAAGCATTTCTGTTTTGAAGATTTAACAGATGTGGTTTCACATCTTGGTTTGTTTGATGTGATGTTTTTTTCTGAATGTTTCTGCTTTTTAAGCATACTGTGTGAGCTACTGCTGTCTTACTCCTTCCTTAAGAAATCCTGTAATCCTGCACATTGTTTGCCTTTCTTGTTGGAGTAATTCCACTTAGGTGAAATGGGAGCAAAAATATGAGAAACATTTGATCAAGACTTCAGGTTGTGTTTCCAGAACAAATAGTACCCAGTTAGAGAAGTTGGATGTGGTTTATCTGTGAGCTATAGATGCATACACACAGGGCTTTGATCTGATATTATGTCATTACATGTGGGTTATACTATTCATTTTAGTACCTGATCTTCCTCAGATCTGAATATGTTTGAGCAAGGCCAAGTTTTAACTTGTACCAACAACAAAGACCTTCCTGGCTTTCTGTTCTTATCTGCTCTGCAGGAAAAATAATATATGAGTGTATATACATATATACATAAATGTATTCCAGAAACTAAAACAACAAAGAGAGGGAAACAAACGCATTGGCCGAAATAAATTGTGGAATTCTGGGGATGATCAGAAATTTCAGAAAGAGAAATGGAAAATTAATCAAAATTACATCCCATATCAGGACATATTTGCAGAGTAAATAGTGCAACAATTCTAGCCATAAGGCAAAGCAGATGTTTTGAGGAAGTAGGAATGTTCTCATGTTCGAGAGTGCATGCAGATTTCCTGCGTGCCATCCTTACTGCTCCTCAGCATCAGCACAAGGTGATATTTTACAGGAGGAAGCAGAGAGATCAGAAATAAGAGCATCCCCGCTTGAACGTAACAGTTGCCAAATGATGCTGTAAGATTTACCTGTGTACATTAACAAACCAAATAGGTCCACTCAATCATGAGAAAAGAATATTAGAAAGGCTGATATATTGTTGTTATTACAAAATACAGAGTGAAAATACATCTGAAAGTAATTTTTTCCCCTTTCATTACAGTTTACAATATGCACACTCAATACTGGCCATTAGCTCTGTAAACTATGATATAACAGCTTCCTACCTAATCCCAAGCAGCGCCATTATAAGCAATTTTAGCAGGTTTTATTGGGCCAGTGAAAATTTTATTCTCTAAAAGATTGTAAGAGAATTAATTACTTCATGAAAAATACAGCATAGTACCACGTGCAGTTTGGAGGGCTAATCCACAATCAGTGAGATTCCCTGGCTTTAATAAACCACCTGAGCTCCGAAGCCAAGGGCTTCTCCTCTGAAGGAGGTGAGGCCCTGGCACAGGGTGCCCAGAGAAGCTGTGGAGGCCCCATCCCTGGCAGTGCCCAAGGCCAGGTTGGATGGGGCTTTGGGCACCCTGGGCTGGTGGGGGTGTCCCTGCCCATGGCAGGGGGTTGGAACTAGATGATCCTTGTGGTCCCTTCCAACCCAAACCAGTCTATGGTTCTGTGATTCTCTGTGCGAGGGGGGGCTCTCTTGTACGCAGTAGCCAGGGAATGCCATCTCTGGTAACACTATCAGAGCTGTTGCCGAAGTACGTGGTCTCTACGAGTCTTACGACAGATGGGTTCTTCTGCAATTGAGTATTTTCCAAGCAAGTTAACTCTGTAGCTGCCGCTAGGTGAACTGCTATTTGCTGGCAGGTATTTCCCAGTCTGGTACCTCCATCGGAGGAAGGAGGAAAGCAAGGACTAAGGAGACCTTAAGTCCTTTCCACCTGAAGACTCAAGATGTGGGTTTTTTTATTCCTAGGTGTAAATCCCACATAACAAGAAGGGAGATGAGGGTGTTACTGGCAGATTGAGGGGCTGTGGCGTGGGTGTGCTGCTCTGAAATCTGCACAAGGCTTCTCTGAGCACGGGATCTCACGGTGTGGCAAGCCCGTGGGTACAGCACATTGCTGGGTCTTCTCTACTCCATGCTACGCTATGTGGAGCAGAGACAGGATGAGGCGAGACTGGTGTGCGAGCCTAGGAAGCAGTAGCCAGGCACGTGAGCTGATGTGTCTCAGGGTGTTAAAAATCACTGGCTTGATTGTGGCAACCGGTATACAACGGTTTTCAGGCTTTTTCAGTATAGAGGCCCTAAACACTTTCCAGAGGAAGCACAGATTTGTCAGAGGTGAAGTTAAGCCTTTTTTTTCCCTTAGTTACCTTTGTTGGATCCCTTATAGACCACTACCCTCTGGGGCTCACAAACCATAGGCTGAAAACCACTGCTGTAAACACACACACAAATCAAGCAGTGGCACTAATGTTGTTTGTAGGCTGTCGTTCACTTCACATTTGTTTCGTCTCTCTGGACCGCAAGCTTTTCAGGGCAGGAACTGCCATTTTCTGTGTATAATGCTCAAAACAGCAAGGACTTGATTTCAGGTGACAGTACTGGGACCCCAACAATGAATAACAATAATGAATAAACACAGTGATTGTCATCTAGCGCCAGGCAGGATTCCTCCGTGGAAACCCAGCAAGTCAGAGACCTGACTACAATGAGGCAGAGAAGGAGGTGAAAGAAGTTTTCCCTCCCGTTATTGATTCAGTCATTTACTTTTTTTTTGCAACTGTTTTATTGGTACAGTAGGACCAAGATGTTGGGTGTAATGTGCATTTCTTCCTATCGCTATTGTAACTTGCAAAAAAAAGCGCAGCATAAAATGTTGCAACGATGCCTGCTCCCTTACGTGGCTGTCTAAACACCGACACAAATATTGTACCCATGCTGTTCATTCCAGAAATCTGACATTTCTCAAGATGAGGCCAAATGTGTTTACAGATAGATTTCTGAGTTTATTCAAGCTGAAAGGTACTTCTCATCTTTTGAAATGTCAGACTGCTGCTCCAAGAAAAATGAGTACAAGAGATAGGGCCACTGTTGCACAGCTCCATTTTTAAATGAGCAATATCTGATTGAGGATCCCGGCACTCATGCAGCTCAGTGTTCTGCTGTGATATATTGGCTGCGCTGGCAGAGTGTAGTTACTTGAGCCCACTGATTATTTGCTTCAGCTGAATGCCCACAGCAGTCCCAAAATTGCAGTATCCTTTACAACCCTCATATCTGTTTCAACATCTGTAATACCACCTGAGCGGCTGTACTTTTTAAACGAGTGATTTAATAAGCTAGAGGGCACAGCTACAGAGCTAGTCTGTAGCTAGGTGGAGAGAGGCACAAGGAGAGCACAATGTGGTTAAGGCTGACGGTGAATCTAGAGCGAGCAGCTCACCTGTGCATTGCAAGAGCAGACTGAGAACAGCGGGACTGAGAATGTCAGAAAAATGACGGTCTAACGGCTCCTGCTTCAACTCCCCGTACCTATAGCTTTCATACAACTTCTGTATATCTCCTCTGTACTTCACAGTTCGCTGTAAAATCCGCGTGCAAAATCTAAGCCCTCACACCGTATTGTTTGTGTACCTTCCATATATATCCTGGCTGGAGATGTTTTTAAACACAAAGAATCCATTGAGAGTATGGAATGTGCCATTTCGTTTTCATCCTAGATGAACTCAATAATTAGTTTTGACTGTTTACCTCAAAATTGCTCGGATATGGAAAATGCATCACACCAGGAAATGAAACAGAAGAGCAGGACATTAAAAATAGTTAATAAATCATTTGACTGCTACAAAAAACCATTTTGTTTCCTCTGGTAGCACTAGAATCATGTCAAGAGCCTGCTGCAAGATAGTAATGTGAATTTGCTGTCGCTGTTGAAGCCTCGATTGAACCTCTGTGCTGAAGTACAAATTACCTAGTCTACAGTTAGCAGTGGAACCACTGTGACCCAGGTCTCTGCTAGAGCAAGAAGACTTTCCTTTAGTTTAATATTGCTCAGTACAAAATTAAAGGTTAGATTATCTGTAACAGCTGCAAGGTTTAAGTGCGGCAAAAGCACTGTGAGGGACTGGGTCACCTAGCTTCCATTAAGAGAAATAAAAAGTGAAGCAGCTTGGAAAATCTGCCTGTAAATTTTTTTGATGTTTATCTTTTAGGTTTCCCTTTCCCTTAGTGAAGGTGTCTGTTGTCGGCACATCACTTATTACAAACCTCAGTGTTTGATATCAGCTGGTTTATTTTCACTTGTCTCTTCAGACAATTTCATCGTAGTCTCTCTCCTTTTTTTTCCCATACGGCACCTTTCTCTGAGAACAAATATCGACATTAGATATTTTCTGCTTGTATGGAGAAGAGAGGTATAATGATACTTAAATGACTTTTACATAAAGCTCGTACTGCTGCTTCAGACAAGGCAAGGGTACGTGGAATTCTTGCTAAAGGATGTATTCTGTGGGGAAGTTTATCAGATAAGATTTGTATAAACAGGCTGTAAATAACAGCTGGCTGTAAATAATAACAGTCCCCAAACAGCACTTAACTTATACAAATAACTGTATGAAAATATTACAAGATCAGGCCAAATCAAGGAGAGTAAGATTCCTAAGAAGTCTCTGGACATCCCCAGTAGGCATGGGAGAAGAAACCCAACTTGCAGTCACTCTGCTGTGGTGGTACATCTCTACAAAGACTTGAATTCTTCAGCATCTTCTACGTATCTGACTTCAAATGTCTTCCTTCTGAAGACACCCATGAAACTTGCTGGAAACCAGCTTGGTGTAACATGTTGGTTCAAACAGATACTAGAGATAGTGAAAACGTTGTTCCCCTTCTCTCCCCTGATTCTGGAAAGCCATACAAAGAGGGAGACTAAAGGCTGTTACAAAGTCAGGAGGTGTTGCCTCTTAGTCCAACAATCTTCTGTACAAAGAAGCAAACAACATTCTCTGTAACGAACAGCTGAGACAACACTGTGGTGCTCAGTACTTCCCACGAGGCTCCAGACGACGGTATGAGACCCATCACAAACCTAGGCAGGAAAATCCAGGCCTTCCAGCCTCCTTCTAGTTAATACACCCAGGTGTTTAACTGGTTTGGATGTTTATTAATGCATACTTGTGGGCTCGTGTTGAAGTTGTAAAAAATTACTGAATGTAAGAACTGATTTGAATTTAAACTGCTGAGTTCTCAATGCAGTATCAATGCCTAGTAATACTTTGCTAGTGCATTTCTTGTTCGTAAAAACTATGGTAGTTTCATGTAAGATGGAATAAATGTACTAAATACATGAAATCTGATATTGGGTAGGATTTGGATATACACTCCCCTACACATAACCTCTCAGAGGACCTCAGCGTCTCACATTTATGAAGCTGTGTGTGGTAGACTGAGTCTATACTTGCTGCTGCAGCACACATTTACACCTAATGATGACAAGTGTATCCTCTTTATGCCACAAACAATTGATTTTCAAGCAAAGATAAGAGAATTATATATTATGTATTCCATCTGTAAAACTAATTAACTCCTTTGATTTAGCTGAGAAAGGTGATGTTTTCTGAAGCTCAGCTTTACTGAAAACTGACCTTTCCATCTACAAACACACCATTTAATTTACAAGAGAAACAAAACCTTCGGAATTATATTTACTCAGTAACTTTAATAAAGGTCAACCCTTTTCAGAAACAATTGTAAATGTGGCATTTAGCCTTTCATATTTTGGAAGGTGTTACTTGAATCTCCACATCCAAATAGAACATTGCCTTTGAATTAAAACCAACTAAATATATAAGAGCAAAGAAATTTTATAAAATTGTCTAGATCTAAGGTGTTGTAATTAACCCTTAACTTTTATACTTCCCTAGGACTATTTATTTTTGAGTCTCCTGTGACTAAGGTCAACTAATGTTCAATACCTACAGTGCATACACTAAGAATGAATATAACGTGTTTTAAAAGGTCCACCAAGTTCAGCAGGAAATAGAAGAGGGTTTTTCTTTGACCTTTAGGAAGGAGACTTGGCAAATGCATTGAAGAAAAGCTTATTCATCCAATCTGGAGGCCCCAGTCCAGCAAAGCACTTTAGTATATAATTGACTTTAAGCGTGAGGAGCCCCACTGCAGCCAATGGGTCTACTCCTGCGCTTGAAGGCAAGCAGCACTAGCTATTTATTATACGTGCTGTAGTTGAGCCTTGGGGTGTCAAGCTGGAGCACAGCCCTGCTGTGTAGTGAACTAAAAAAACCCGCAAAAAATCCAAAACAATGGGCTATGCTAAAAAGCTGACAATTTCAGTGTTGAGTTTGTGGTTGGTTTGTTTTTTTTTTATTAAGGCCTTTCTGAGATCAATGAATCTAATTGCTCTGGTCTCCAGGTGTGGAAAGTGGCATCCAGACAGAATTTCCTTCTGTCTCTCAAGCTCACACGTATAGCTGGAAGGACTGAGTTTTTTCATCTGCCAATTCTCAAATAGAAACTAAACGAATGAAAGCCATTTGGACAGTAACCCCTTGAAGTTTGTACAATCTAAAGAGAAAATAACCCAATGATACAAGCAGGGATTTAAACCTGTTCTTTTCACTCCTGGTTTCTCTCTGGAAGTCCACTCTTTAAGAGCAGACAGTGCCAAAGATGGTGCTTAGGTAGAAAACATTCTGCCTTCTCCTGTGATGCCATACGAAGAAACAGGGTTGGAAGTCCGCAGTGGATCTGAAGCAGTTGTTCTGAAGCTCAGACTTTGTGAAGAAAAGCCAGTCTCTTACAAGGTATTTGTGATGCTTTTCAGTGTGTGGATCCTATAAGCAACTGTGGAACCCTTCCAACAGCTTCAGTGAAGAAAGGATTTACATAAATCCAATAAAAAAGCTTACATTTGTCATCATACGATAACATTTCAAACTAGCATGTGGAAAATTCTGCCTAATAGAATTAACCAGAGAATTGGATGGCTCAGGACATTTCAGTCAGATTAATACTAATCTTACAACGATTTACAGTGTGAGGAAACTTTCTCTACAGAATAAACATACTGGAGTCAGTTAAAAAATGTTATAACTGTTGACTTCAATGCTGTTACACCTGAGATGTATTAAAATTGTCCTTCCGAGAGCCCTTTTCTACAGTTTTTAACCAATATTAAGTCCCACTGCCTTTAAGAGCACAGATTATTGTTTCTTTGATCTTCTTCAGAGTTGCATGCTAGCCCTGTGTTTTGCGGACTGAGCGCTGTAGGCTAAAATTTAAGTTTGGGAGCTGCTGGAGCAAGAAATTGTTTTGCAGAAGGAGCATAAAAAACCCTCTAAAACAAACTCAGTGTACAACCTATAACAAGGCTAAGCTATAAATATCTTGCTAGATGCAGAAACTGGTCTGGACTGCTGAAGTTCCTTGTGGTTCAGTTACAGAGAGGTTTCAAAAGCTTCTTGCCTGTGCAAAGTTTAACCCAAGGTGAACCACCTCTCAGCATCTGTCTCACACGACTATCATCATAGTCTTCAACCTTGCCATCAGCATCTGACCTAAGCCTCTACATGCTTGAATTTCATGAAACATCTCAGTTAGGAATGAGTCTCAGTCTTGCAAGTGCAGTGCATTACTTTGTGTGAATGATAATTGAGAAAATGCCTCACCTCACTACACTAAGCAACCCAGAGGAATGAACCGTGTGAGCTTGCTCAGAAAAGCAGAAAGGAACCCACTTCAAAGGACTCAGCAAATAAACCAGCTAAAATTAACATAAGTAAAAATTTTGTGATGTCCTGACATAATAAAATGAAACACATCTAGACTGGACTCAGGGGGCGGGGGGAGGAGGGTTGTAGCAGCTTTTCACAGGGTGAGCAATTCCATTTTGTTATTGAGCGTCAGCACCTTCACCAAGCTGTCACCCAGCTGCTCAGATGTTGTAGACATACTGTTAGAGTAGGTGGGCAATCCAGAGCCAGGACAGATGAAAAGAACAACTCCTGGTTCCTGGTGCATAATGCCTTTTCTAACTGAAAAAGGAAGGAAAGCACACTCATCCCTCCCTTTGCTTCTGAAGAGTAAGAGCAGCTTGTTGGTGTTCTTGCAGCCAAATGATGCTTTTTTGTGCCATATATTTTACGTTCTTATTTGAAGTCACACTAGTGAGATTCAGTTTGTTCCTAAAATGTCTGCAAGCCTTTACCAAGTACAGAAAAAGTCTCACCAGATTACTATTAATTGTATTAATTATGGTAGGACCTCCAGGACAAACTAGAAAGAAGGTACTCTTTTGCTAGCCTCTTGAAAACACAGAGGTAGATATGCGAATAGACAAGACAAATTGGAAAAAAAGTAAATGTACAATGCTCAAAGTGTTGTCATTGCAAAACCAGACAGGTTATAAGTGTTGTTTTGTTTGGCTTTGGGCTGGGGAAAAGGGATGGGCTATGAGAAAAGTGAAGAAGGCACCATGTAAAACTAAGTCACTGAATGACCAAAGGTCCTTTTCTTCAGCTGCTTTATTTAGTTGAAGTTTCCAGAGCACTCCCTCTCACAGTTTTTGACAAAAGTTATGCACAAAGAGCGGGTATTAGCTGCATTTTATTCCATCCTAACTCTGCATAGTTCTGCACACAGCGGATTTTGAAGTCTTGGTTTGAATTAAAATTTTGCAACTCTCAATATACTAAGAGAGTACCAACTGTGTTCTCTCAGTACTACTAAAGACTGTCATCACTTAAGCTGTGAAAGGTGTTTGATTCTGTATGAACTGATGGCTACAATAATGAAAAGGACTGGTACTTGACAGACTTTTCCCTGCAGTAGAGACCAGTCATGTTTTGGCTATATGAATTATTTATCTCAGTTCCAAAAGAGCCTAAATTCTGTCTCATTGTGAAATGCTTCTAAAAATACGAGTTGATGAAACAAGTTCAGTTATTCTTTCCCACACTCACCATAATGCAGGCTTCCCCTCCATAAACTGACTGTATTCTTTCAGATCTTTCAGAGTCCTTTGCAGTGGTGTCACTAAAAGTGCAGTGTCACTAGAAGTGCAGTCTCACTCAACACAGTAATAAATCTCAAAGCTAGCTAGAGAACTCTGTGATGTATTTTAAGTGACATTTCCGTCTTGTCATGTGTCATTTGGACAGCAATAAAATGGCAATGGTTGGCATGAAGCTAGAAGGATCAGACTGTATGTATTGGATCAGGCAACATATACGGCTTTGTTATAGAATAAAAACATGCATTTTTTAGCTAGGAAAAAAATCTTACGTGGTGGAAAATTTAATGATAATTATAAGGCAGACAAATCAGTCTGTTCCTGTCAAGTCCAAAAGTTCTTTAGTATATCCTTTCCCTTTTTACAGAACAAATTCTCTTCTAGGCTCAAAAGATGAAATCATCATGTTTGAAAGCCTCATTGCTCTGGAGATGATGTTACGGTGTAGTTTAAACACCAAAGGGAAATAGAAAAAAATGTGAGTCAAAAAAAGTAAATATTAAGTCAATACGTTCAGTTGTCTAACAAAAACACTAATAAATGCATTGTAACTTTCTGACTTTAACTCTGAAAACAAATTTATAGCTTTCACTGCTAACGATTAAGATTTGGTGGAACTTACTATTTTAAGATAACATATTTAGTAATAAGCACTCTCTTGAAGCAAGTAGTAAAAGCAATCTGAGAGTGAATACTAAAAAGGTTCTTTTACTAATGAAGGAATCTCCTTAACACAAAATTCCAAGAGACAAATACATCCACTGTCAAGCACCAGCTGTGCAAGAGTTTCATGTTTATCTTATAGAGACCGTGGGTACGAAAAATGTGCCCTTCACCCTTTCAGACCGGGCATAAATATTTCAGTAAAGAGAATACTGAACACACTTCATTCCGGTTTTTGAAAGAGCAAGAAAAATTCTGTGTGTGTTTGTGTGAATACGTTCAAATACTGTAACAGTATTTGTTATTTGTAATGGTATTTGTGAATGGGATTTGTCTTTGAAAACTTACTCATAAGGGACTGCAGATATTGCACTTGCAAATGTACCGCTTCTGGCTGCAGTTCCAACATTCTAGCAGCATGCCAAGGGGCTGATTGGGAAGCGTTTGGCGCACAGCATTATCTAGCTCTGTTCACACTCCCTCATATTCTCCTCCTTCCTTCTCTTCCTCCCTGGTTGACACAATTTTCCACTAGCAGTTTAGAAACTGAAGCGAAAAAAATAACAAGTTCCCATGTATTCCTTAAATATTCAGAAGTCCCACTGATCACAGTGGGAAGTTTGCATATGAAAGGATGACAAGGTTGGGCTGTAACCAAAATCCATATTTGAAAAATGGCAAAAGCTTATGCTCCTAAGCTTCAGAGATGATTAGAATGCAGCAATCTCACGTTTATGCTCGGTTGCTATTCTAATCCAGGCAGCTGGACAGCATAAAGATATAGAATATAGACCAAAAGTTTCCTATTAAAACCCCAATCTTCCTTCACAGGTATTTTCTTTGTTCTTTCTTTTCACATCAGTTCAGAAGAAATAAGCAGTAAAGAGAGCATCCTACCTAAGAGAAGCACGCAAAGGGCACGAAAAAATGAAGCTAATCATTGCTATCTTGGTGATGTCATTTTTCAGGGCTCCAGTGTCTCGTATCCCATTTGTGGCTTCTAAGCTGCTTCAAGCTCCTCGCTAACATTTGATTAAGACATCACATGGTGCCTTGAAGGTGATATGGCAGCTGCCCCCAGGCAATTTGAAACAAAAAATAGAGGTGTGAGTGCGCCCACACACATATGGACTGTATTGACTTATACAGAACCGGTCTTCTGAGGCTGGTGACAGGTAGCCGATGAGCCGAGGCCTTCGGGTAGGCTCTGAAAAACACTGTTCCGACTGTAGGTTTTGCCGCCTTGTTTGGAGCAGTGTATTAACTCTCGCATAAACCGCCTGTGCACATTTCTCTATTTTAAATGCAGTTCATTCTTTCATGGTTTTGTGAGCCTCTGTTTGATGACAAAGTAGCTCTTCGCTTGTCAAAGGCTGAATGCCACTTCTGTACGGCGCTGGAGCTTTTTGTGCCTAGCTATCAGTGCATGCCAGTGTTCAACAGCAAAGTGATGAATTCATAAAATGTACTAGCTGCTCAGCATTAAAAATTCCGCACCGCTAGGATGTGATAATTGCACTGACTTTTGAGAAAATGTTTTGGGGTTTGGTATTACAAAAGGTCTTTGTGTCTGGGAGTTGATGCTCTAACCCCTACTAGTGTGAGGAGACTTCTGCAGCACTCCCCCCTCTCTAAACAGCGTACTTGCTGATGTGCTGAGCTTTTGTCTGGAAGTCATAGTGAAGGCTTCCTTTCCCCTTTCACACATGCTGGTGACAGAATAAATTTTCTTTCCCCTGAGCCTGTTTTTGTTAAATAAGATATCACAAAGATTTGAGCAAATAAGTATTCGCACTGGAAGAATTCACAAAGCTGTTTTGAAAGAGCCGATGTGTTTGCACATCATCCCGATACGGATCAGAAACAATGGTATGTGACTGAGGTGACCAGTAACGCTTACAAAACCTAGAGGGCCGATACTTCAATTCATTCAATATGTAAGGAAGATGAATAGTGCTATTGCCTTTAATTCCTCTGGAGGGTTTTTCACATGAATATGTATACGCAGGCCCTGCTGTTCCGTTTATAGATTAAGTTTTGGAAAACTGAAAGAGTTTCTTATTAATGCCGAAGCTAGAAGGGGAAAGCGCAGCCATTGACTGTACGTGGTTACAAAGCAGGTATTTTATTACATGCAGTCATTAACTTGCTTACATCTCTGAATAGAGTGGTAAACAGTTGCTCTTAGCACTAAGTTTCTCTCATTTATGTGACCACATCATTCAGGAGGTGGGCTCCTGGAGGCAGATGAAGGAACGTCAGAGAAACAAGAAGAGTTACTCTGAGTATACAGGAGTCTAATCTAGACCTGCTTACATCCAGGCTCCTGCATCTATATTTCACCACAAAGTAACCAGGCTTCTCAGAGTTACAGGGCTTCTGCTTCACCAGCTAATATTGTTTCCAGGTACCTAAATTAAAGACTTGATTTCAGAAGGTATTAGTCACAGTTTAAATGTAATGCAAAATGCAGCTACTCAGCGCAGTTACTCTGTCTGCTTTCAGACTGTGTTCAGATGTAGTTAGTTGCCTAACCGGGAAATCAGTTTGTTTTTCACCTCTCTATTTCAGTTTCTTTATATCAGTCAGTCATCCCTGGTTCTGCAAACACAAAACTGCTAAGCCTTTTTTTTTTAAAAAAAATGTGTATCACATAATGTGTTCTTTGAGGGTTGGAGCCTGTGCCCATTGAGGTCAGTGACAAAGCTTCTATTGACTTCACTGATACAGAATCAGGCCCTGAGGCTCACAGAATCGGAGCATTGTTAATCCCTTGGTACAAGCAGGCAAAGGGGGCTTGTAAATGCATATCCCACTGCCAATAAATGGATGCCCAGCAGTTAGCATCCCTTGCACCCAAAGCATATGCACTTCATATCCATATAGGCTTTTAGAAGTCTAAACGCAGCGCAGTCCCTCCCTAGGCTCTCAGAGCTAACTTTTCTGCCTTCTGATTAAAGCAGCATTAATTAGCAACTCAAATTTTGCTGAATTAATCAGACCGAACACAATTCCGGCATATTTACGTATGGAACAGAGGTATAGTCTGCTTGTTTTATTGTCTCCTCTGTCATCGATCACATACAGTGCATTTTACAGACCAAAGTTTTGAAATGATTAACTGCCCTGTTCCCCCATAGTACTTCACACATCTGATCGATTTCTAGTCATTTCATTCAGCCCTGACCTTGCTGTGTTACAGTCACTTCTATAGCTCCAAATCCAGTTAATCTGTGCTTAGTGTCTGAATTTATAGCTGAACAACCAAAATATTTAAATATTAACTAACCTTTGCTTGTGCCTACTTTCTTTTTGGCTTCCTGAGTTGTTGTGGTATGGTTTCAGTACTCTGCACACCAGCTGTAGGGCTGGATCCTGAGGTCTGTTATCCTTTCTTCAGCAGAAAAAATCTATGGAAGATGAAAGTACACTCCTAAGATTTGCAAGGCTATTTGGCTCAATCTCCTTTTGGTGTTTTGTTTTTTTTTTTAGAAAACAGCCTATTTAGAGAATACCTATTGACATCTTTGAAACACTGAAAAACATTAGGCAAGGGTTGGGGCAGGGGGGTGAGGGTCAGGGAGAATATAGACACTTTTCTAATAATCTGAATCCAGAGGTAGGGAACATCGTTATGTTTGTGTGAAACAGCTTTCCTGTCCACGCTGCTCCTGGAACAACAGAGCTGCTTTTGTGATCAAACTACCTTTCATCTCCAAATAATTTTTTGGGCTAGAGTACAAATCATGTCCTCTACTGAACAGAAGGAAAAGCCATGGAGCTGAAATACATGCTAACCCCTACCTGAGCAGTTTTGCCCAAAGTGGGGAATCTGTTTATTGCACGTTTTCACTCAGCAGTCCTGCTCACGTTTTTAAGAATCGGTTATGCTGGCTTTCATGCCAAAAATAGTCTTTCACTGCTCTCTTGCTTCTGTTTTTCAGAAAAAGCCAACGTACCTTGCACATGCAAGCTGGATTCTCATAAGCAGCTTTAACAGGACTGCAAGTTTCAGAAGTTTCAGTGTGTTCCACTTGATAAACCCCACTGACAGGCTTCAGGCTGCACGGAGGTCACTGGGGGTGCAATTAGAAGGCAGAGGTATCACACTGAGACCACTCAAGGCCTTGTTCAGCCTTTAAAGACTGTACTCGGTTGCGAGATTGGGAAGGGAGAGAATATGACTTGACTCTCGGGGCCCCAAATGAGTTTGCAGAACTGAGAGATTGAAAGTGCATTTTTAATCTTAAAAGGAATTTGTTTGGTACAAGTAATCAAGAGATGCATAGGAGTTCACAATGCTGTTTTTGCAAAGCTGCTGCGAAGTATTTAATTTCTGGGTCAGTTGGAAGCATTCGACCTTCTGAATCAGAAATACATTTCCTGTCACGGGGAATGTATACATATACGTACTGCATGTTTTTAAGCTGAGACAATTATGGCCTAATCAAAGTTAGAATAGTATTTCGTCCTTCTTTTTGCATTTGTGATCTAAGGACTTGGGAGTCCAGTCTGGTATCTGCTGATGTCAGTGGGGGTTTTTCACTCACTGTGCATGGGACCAGAACTTGTATCTCCAGGTTACATCTTTATATTTGTAGGTCTGATGGTCTGATGACCTTGAGGCAGTCTGTGAACTCTGAAAAATGCTGTTGCTACTAAGAACTGCCATTCAGTTTCCCTTCGGCTTCAGTAGCCTAAGTGGTCTGGTATGTTCCAAACCCCCACTAATCCAGCAAAAGCCTTTTGATGAGCACCAACTAAATTGAGAGAGTAGATCTTCCCTGATGAACCAATTTTGGAAATTTTAGTTATGTTTTGTCATCAAAAATGAACGTTGCTGACGGATGTGAGAAGTGCTGTCAGCTGATCTTTGTGTTTTTAGCTTACAGCTAGAGTTCTGAGAAAATTATTTTCCATGTATCTATTTTAGAAGATCACTATCAGCTTATTTGAAATGTACCATAATCAAGGCATATGCGAGTGTAAAGTTAGGGGGACTCTGCTATTTGACCAAACAAGTCTTTTTAAATATGAGAACCACAGGAATAATCTCTTATGAAAAAGCTGGTACATATATTGCATATTGAAAATAGGCAGAAATTAGTTGACTTGCAGCTCATTATTGTGCAAAGTATGGAAAATGCATTCACTGAGAACAAGTAAAACAGCTGGATTCTGGTCTTGTTTTAAATACAAATCTCAGCACTTACGAAGTTCCCAATGTCATCTCCAATGTGAAATAGCTGGTTTAGCTTCAGCAAATGTCATGCTGCAGCTGAGGAGGCTGTGGCCTGAGCTAAACCAGCAGAATGTATCTGGAGTACACGACCACGCTCACACAGTTCTGTGCCTGTGTGGAGACATGTCCACCATGGCCTGACATTTGTTTGGCTCTGACAGGAGGTCTGCAGGGGTATTTCTCAGGCTGCTAATTGTCCCTGACTTGAGTTTCTTTATATATTGACTCATGGAGCGTTCTAGAACAATTTCTGCCTTTCCTGAATTAATTCCATCCTCTGAATTACCCCAAGTGTTAACCCCAAGCCCCTTTTTCCTCATCAGGCAGGGTCCTCTCCCCAAAAATCCTATGTGAACTGACCAGTGAGAGCAACACCACTGGGCTGGTAATTATCGTTTATCGGTACACAGATTTGCCGTTGACTGCTGACTGAACAGGCGCTGAGAGGGCTCCTGGCACTCTAAGCCATATTTTACGGCGAGCCGTTGTATTTACAACAGTGCAGCTCGCTGAGGTGACATCTTTCAGCATTCTTCTGCAAAAGGAGAGAGAGCATGTGGAACGAAGGGTAGGATGCTGAGTAGAGGTATGTAAACTGGAAGGTACCTTCTAGCAAGAGCCACATGGGGGACAAATGATTCAGAAACTACACGGTCCAGGAGATGCAAATTTTAAAAAACTGTGGTCATTATGGTCCAATTCACACAGAATTTGAATAGTTAGAATAATGCCCTGTCTCCTTGCTTACCACAGATGTTTTATTTGCTTTTCACTCTCTCAATACATAATTAAGTCCATAACAGAGATATTTATCCCCCAAACTGAATCCATAATCCAATCAGATGTATATAGCAAACGTGGTTTCCTCTGTGCCTTAAAGCCAAACTCCTCACTGAAAGCTTTACCAGTGCTTTACCACCTACTTAGAATTCAGCTCTACTGGCAAAGCCAGGTTCAAAGTTGACGTCTATCTAGGCATAAGGGATTGTGTGACGCTGGGTGGAATGGGGTGGACCTTATGCTATGAATAAGCTCACAGTGAAAACATACCCTTTGGTGCCGCTGTCACTGGATTTCACCTTTGACAGCAGAATATTTCCCTAAAGAATAATAGAAACAAGCACTTTCCAAAAGATTTCCAGCATGCCGCTTTTCATATATACTTAATACTTCAAAAGCTTATAACAGCACTCCAGAAATTTACAGCACCAAGGAGCCCTATTTAGCAACGCCTTTCCATTAATCTTCTTTTTTTTTTTCTTCAATAGCGTAATTATGTTAGAAATAAGGAAAGCAACTGTGTATTCATGGTCCAATTTAATAGGACCCAATACTTTGCTAAAGCACTGCAGTGGATCACTTGGAGTTAATTATTACACAAGATTACATTGCAAATAACAACAGTATGTCAAAGTAATGTGTAAGGTCTGCCTCGCAACACAAAAGCAAGAAATTTAAAAGTTAAGTCTAAAATTATGTGTTTGCATTTCCTCCTTAGCTGACTACATCACACTTAAAGTATTACAGCCCCAAAGAAACCTTGTGTAAAACTGGCCACTTCTCAGCTAACCCTTCTGATAACTGCGTACAGCTGATTAACATGGTGGTGTTACGGACAATTCTGAATTGTCTTGCTTTTAGAGATTTAATTAACTGGTTAATCGCTGTGAAAGTAGTTGTGGAGTTGGATGCTGCTCAGAGCCAGTGTAATAACCTAGGTACAGGAGGCAGAGCTCGTTTCTGAGAAAGTGGTTTTCATGTAAATAGATTTCAATGTAGAACTATAATGTGACCTCTCTGCCACCTTCTTCTTCAAAAAAAAAACCAAAACAAAAAAGATCCATGCTCTTTTATTTCATACTTTCTGATGTATGAAGAACAAATAGCTTATGAGAGATTTTAAATAAAAGAATTCAAGTTCTGCCTTTCCTGTTGCTCCCTAGCCTCCCTTGCACCTCAGCACTATGGATACGCAGGAACAAAATAGGCTATTAGCTTTATTCAAAGACCACTGAAGTCAATAGAATGACGCTTAACGAATGCAATGGTTTTTAGATTAAATTCCAGGCTACTGCATCACAAGTACCGAGGAAATAGCACCTGACTCATGGAAAGGAAGGGTTTGACTTGATTTACATTTGTTGTTTTGCATCTGTTAAGATACACAAATTATTATCTGAGATTGAGTATCCAGTTACGGTTATGTTTTAAACAGTTCTCTGCAGTACCAGAGGGGCCTCCGGTAGAAAGGGGAATAATCACATTTGATATCCCTAATATTTAGAAAACAATGTAAAAGATAAAATAATAATTTAAGAGTGGAAAATTTTTTTTTCAATATTTCTTTACATAATTTGAAGCAAGAAAAATCACTGCTTCTTTTTTCAGTTAATTTTGTACTCTTGAAACATGATTCTTCAGGGGGCACATATGCAGCTAGATTAAACAGAAATTGTGAATTTTAAATTCACAATTATAGAATAATTTTTAAATTAAAGGAAATTTCTGCCTAAATTTCAGTCTTAAGGAATGCCCAGAAGGACTGTGGGGTCTGCTTCCTAGTCCCTAAAGGGAACTAGGAAGGGTAAAAAGAGTGAAAGCAAATACAGAGATCATTCACTGGGGTGCAGGCCTTGATCAGAACCCTTGTGCCATGCAAAATATGATAACCACATTTACAGCGCAGAAAAGTCAAAGAGAGTCCGTTTACCCTACTCCACAGTAGAATTTACTTCATTGATCTAAGGTGCTTTACACTGGATGAGGATTTGGTACAGTGTATTTTGAAAAGAAACACTAAGAACTGTGGGACTATGGATACCAGATAGATGGGTGCCTCTTCCTTGACTTTGAGTCCTTTACACTGTGAAGTCTGCTTTCAAACTTACTGAAAGTAATGGTTGTATATACAACACAGACCTTCATCATCAAGTTTTTTGATTTTTGATTTGATTTGCTCTAGCAACATCACAGGTTAGACAAAAATAGATGTTCAGTGCTAGCAGTGATCTTACCTTCATGTTAGTGCTTGATTGCTTGATTGAGTGCTTAAGAGGACACAAAAGAACTCAAAACAGGATTCTAGCAGTTTACACATTCGAGAGCAGTTTCAAAATAAGCTGATACTAAACCAGTAAATATCTCTTTTCCTGCAGATCAGGTCTGTGGACTCCTTGGGACTCATGGGCTACTTCTGAAGAGTCTGCAAAAGGTAATTAAGAAGAGTAAATCTATTGTCAGTCGACTTCAATTTGCTATATAAGGACCGCTGCAGATGTGTTGGAAAATGCTTAAGACTCTTCAAATTGGTATAAGGTGAGAATTGCTATTACAAAACCCTTCTGCAACTGCTTTTTCACTTCTTATGCCTTCTGTTGTGCTGAAAGAGCAATCAAATAGTCAGTCAGTTTTATACTGTAATTATCAAGAACCAGCACAATTGCTACCAGGCGTGACGTACAAAGCCAAACAACTTTTAATTAGAAATGGAAGTTTCATAAAGCATGAGAACACTTCTGTTAACATTGGCTGTATTGTTAATATCAGATCTTTTCAAATAAGCCATGGGGTTTCTGAAGGATTTTCTTGTCTCCTGAACACTGCAGATTACCAGAACCACATTGTGTTATTCACATCAATGGAAGTGTACAACTGTAGTCATCTTTGTACTCTGAGTTAATCCCACTGAAATCAATGAAACAAATCATTCTGGGTGAAATTCATCTCTGTGCAGATGGACAATGCAAGTCCTTCACAATGTGACAAAATATGATTTAAAGACTGTGCATTACATCTCTTAGCATCTTTGGGATCAAAATCTCCAGCCTGTGGGTTTAGACTGCAATGTTGCAAGAGGATATCTCTCTCTCTTCCTGTGATTTTTCTCTATTGCCTTCTCAGATTCTGGACTGTTCTGTAAATTCCCTACACTGACAGCTTGCAGCATCCTTGGTGCTTTTCTTCCATTGTCTTTTTAGACCTTGAGATGCTGTTGGAATTGGATGGTAGGTTAGGTAGGTCTCTGAGAGGAAAAAAGGTCTTAAAGTACCAGAACTGCTCATTCTTACCATCTATGCTATACGCACCTCTTTCTTCTAAGGAAATGCTTTCTTTTCATGGTGGTTACATAGGGCAATCTTTTCACATTCAAAGTGACATTTCTTGGGTAGTGACAGAGGAAGGGAGAGACCAGCACTCCACAGGCAATATGTTCCCCAGGGCTAAGGGAGACACAGCTTAAAGTTCCTTTTCTGTCTCGTTTCTTTCCCATATTAACTAGTGCCTTATTTACAGGAATTGGATGAACTCTAAGAGACGAGACTGAGTTGATTCCATACCCCAGTGCTACAAAGGCGCACTCCAGAAATAAAACAGGTTCTTTGAAATTAGCAGAGAACTGAATGTCAGTTTTCTGCATAACACTCAAAACTTTGTAACTACCAGACTGCCGGCTTAGGGGAGGGCAGGAATCGCTACCTGATCAAGTAGAACAGAACAAATCTGAAATCCTTAAAACTCCAGTGAAAAATGTTAATTCTTTTTGTCTAAACATCCATTTCTAAGAATCCATGTGCTCTTTTCCAAAGACATTTTTCATTAACAGACATTACTGCAGATTTGAGCTGAGGTGAGTTATGGTAATATACAAACACACACTGGGAGGAAAACAGACGTCTGATTGGCAAACAGTCATCTGAAGTGATTATTCACTGCTTAGGGCTAAAAGAGATTGTCTTTAAGAAGAACGTATTTCAGTAATTATATACAGAAAGTAAATATTCAGTGGTCAGATCTTGCACAGCTGAAATGTGTATGAACTGGACAGAACTCCCGAGATTGCTTGAATACTATATTCAGAGCTATAAAACAAAAAGAGAGAGAGGATTCACTTTATTGTATATAGGGGATACCATTACTTTTTTATTTGATTTACTGCTTCCTTAAGTAATAAATATAGATGAGCACAGCAAAAGTATAGGTTTAAATAAGAATTGCAGGGCTGTGTTACGCCAGCAGTGCCTAGTGTACAGTTAATCAGAAAGCAGAAGGTAATATAAATTGTTTCTGACATTGTGGGACTATAATACTACTACATTTCTACCAACCCCGTAGCCATTAGAAGAATTAGAAGTACGTATCCTGAAGATACCACAAACCCAAGAAAAATGAAGACATTTGTACATGCTGACTGTTTCCACGTTTGTGTCTTAGTTGTGCTGTAGTAATATATACAGGTTATTACTGTAACAGTCCATGTTCAGTTGTGATAAAAGCTGCTGCATGAATTTGCTTCTGCTACCTAAAGTTGAATTAGACTCCAGTAATGGAGAAATGACTTTTATTTATCAACAAGTTTCCTCTTTGACCCTGTTCCTACACAAATCTTGATCATCCTTCCACATACTAGAACATATTCCTATGTGCCAGACAAGATTATTCTGCCAGGATGTATTGGGTAAAATCCTAGCTCCGATGATAGGTGTAATAAATCCACCACACATTTCTGTGGTTCCAGGATTTCACCTGTTTACTGTTCTTAGAAAAAATGAGTAACAACAAATCCATAACTCAGGTAGTCTCCTATCCAGTCTCTAATGCTGACCAGTACAAAAATTTTCAGATAACGTTAGACAAACTGTAAACTCTCATCGTGCATAAGAAGAATAGGTCTTTCTTGAGGCATCCAGGAGCTACTTTTTGCAATGAATTCTGAATATGAATCCAAACAGCTTTTTACTACTTAGTCTAATGTATTTACTGTGCTGATTCACATAAAATTTTAAATTTTAAAAAACAATTATTTTTGCCAAGAATATTGTGTAGAAGACAGCTTTATAGATTAGCTGTAAACTGTGTAGCAGAATATTTCTGTTAAACTGTCTCTTGTCTGCTGCCTTTTAATTTCATTTTATGTCTCTGTTATTGCATGGTAATGAAAGGTAAACAGGAGAGCTTCAATAGTTTGTTCTATGCCCACTCAAGATATAATCAAATCTTAACTAGATGTCCTTCTGACCTGTTTTCCAAAACGTATGAAGCTGTAATGTCTGTATTCATTTTCTCCCTTTTGACACTGTACTTTCCCCTTGACTCCTTCTACCTGTAGTTTCATCTTCTGCCTGAACCCCTTCTCATCTCTGTTTCTGTCTCTCCCCACTATCACTCCATCGGTTAACTGTCTGTTGTAGAATTAATCAGTTTAGCTAATCAAAATGCCGACATTAACATAAAGTTGTCTCTTTTGTTTTTATGAATAACCAGTTTAAAACAAGGACAACAACAAAAAAAAAGGCTGTAAGACACAACTGGTAATACATTTATTGGCAATTACAACATGATTTGGTTGGTATTGGGAGACGCACAATGATTTCTAGAAACTCGTTGCCTGCTCTTCTCTCTTGCAATTAGAAATAGGACAAAAATTATTAAGTCAGCTTAGTGGAGTGAGGGTGAAGCTTGAGCCACAGAATCCTCGTGTAGATTTTGCCATGACTTTATGCTACCGCTATGGGTTTAGCCTAGTAACGTCAGAAAGCTTGGTGAGAACGCCGTGTCCCAAATTCCATAGCATTTTTCTAATCTACTATTAGACATTACAATGAGAACACATTAGCTAATTATAAATCATTACCTCCTCCTGCTCAGGTAGATAGTACTCAGAATCCCCTAGTGTCCAGAACACTATAAATCATCTAAACATGAAGCTCTGATTATCCTGCAAAACCTTGGTTCTTTTTAGTTAGGGAAGGTTTGGAAAAGCATCTGGTATGACCTCGGTTACCATGGAACTCATTAACTCGAGTCACTGAGCATCCCTAGCAAAGTATATAAACTATTTGCATGGCATTAATATCCACATAAAGCCAACTAATCTCCTACCAGTTTGTCCTAGGACACATTGGGTTTGCTTTTAAGAAAGATAAACTGGGATGGGGTATCTTTGGGTTTCTCCAAAATCTGTATGGGATGGCTGCTGTACCATTTGTATCTGCAATATACCATTTGTATTCGTACCATGAGATTAATTGCCTAAGCAAAAAGCAAAGTGTGTATTGAAAATGCTAATAATAACAACATGTATACTAGGGGCTTCAGGAGGAAAAATGTGGGTGATAATGAACATTTATTTGTCTCTCAGTACAGATGTATTTTTGATTATAACAAGACTCTCCATTTTGAGATGAGGCTGTGAAGCACCATTTTATTTGAGATGAGGTACCCACCCTACTGGCTGTGTACGAAAATGAGATTCTGACACATGCCACCTTCGTTCATGGGTGTTTTATCTCTTCTCTTGTCCTAACATCTCTAACATTAACCATAATTTCCTCCATAATTTTTTCAGTACATCATCAGCTGCCAGTGTGGCAGGTGGCAGTCAGCCTGGAATACACAGCTGCAGGGATGGAGAGACGAACTTTGTGAGAGCAAGTGAACAGGACCAAAGCAGGGTCACTAGGAAAGGACACAAAAAAGAGGACAGCAAGACTTTGTGGCGAATGTATTAGAAATGGGCTGGAGGTAGGTAGAATGGGGAAAGACAAGCAGTTTGCAACCAGAAATTATTTGCCTGTGGGAACATGTTTTCCATAACTATCTTGAATATCTAAACTTCACGTACCTGCAGCTCTCAGATCTGCTATCCTTACCAAAGGACATTTGACACAAGAGTCCTCTACAGTGAAGCCGGGCTGTGGCTCACGATCTTAATTCTGGGTCTGAAACTTTCTGCCTAGGTGAGCTGGGCCTGTTGCTTTCCTCGATTTTTAAGTTCGGTAACAGAAGAATACAATCATGCTTCATGGAGATGTTTACAGGAATTCATAGGTAGTATTTGTAGAGTGCTTTGAGCTTGAAGAGTGCTACAGATATAAAGATGCACTTTATACCCCACTTATCACTACAGATAACCATCTCTTTAAATAGAGAGATAAAGTGACAACTGCCATCTCAAGCTAGACAGGGAACATTACCGGCCACCCTGCAGCCTGATCCCTGCCCTTGCCTGAACTGGAATAGACTCCATCTTCTGGGCATGATTCTCACAAAGGAACACACAACACATAGCAACCAATGCACGCACCTAGGAGTGAGTAGGAGTCACATATATGCTGCTATAGGCATATGTGACGCTCCTGCTTCATGGACGTGATGCCCTCTTCTTCACCTGTGCCTTTGGCTTCCCTCAAGAGTAGAGGTTTGAATCTCTGATGTTATTCATTAGCATATATGCAGCAATCTGCCACTTTCCTACAGCTCGGGTGCTTACATGAAGCTACAGCCAGTGGCACTGGTCGATTATTTTGCATATGCAAAGCCAACTGCTTTTGATGCTCAGACTGAACATAGACCCAACCACCACCAGAGTCTGAGAGAGAAAGAAAGAGAAAAAAGAGACCAAGGGAAGGTGACCTGATAAAATCAGAGGAAAAGGAAACATTCAGTGAAGAACAATCTTCCCTGGGCCTATGAGATGGACTAGGTGACCTAGTATCTGTCTCCCTTTTGTACAGTTTTGTGCATGTCAAAGCAGCAAAAAGAGAAAGGAGCCGCAGGATCCGTGTAGCGAGGTGTCACGGAGATGGGTGCAAGACCGGCCCCTCAGAGAGCCAAGCTTGGGGCAGCAGCACCGCAGCTCCCTACGGATGTGCACGCGGAGACGGGTGCCCAGCCAAGAGGCGGGCAGCAGAGGCACACGGGACGTCCAGCGCCCACCTGCCCGCTCCCCTGCGGCCACGGGGCAGGCCAGGCTCTGTGCTGGGGCAACATCGCCTCTCTCAGAGAGGTTTCCTGTCGTTTCCCAGCACACAGGATGACACAGGGAGACTTTGTTGGATTTCCTTCCTTTAGAGGAGGTCGGGAAGGGGCTAACAATCCCTCGTGGGGAATAAACTCCTCCTTGTATGTCTCCACCTCATGGCACTGGGGGCGGATGAACGCGGAGCCTCCCCCCTCAGCGTTAGCACAGGAGGCGGGACGGGCACAACTCGGGCGCAGGGCAGGCAGCCCCCCGGGAAAGTGCATCGCCCCGTGACGCTGCTCGTCGGCTGCCCCGGGGCCCCTCCCGGCCTTCTCTCCGGCAGCCCCCACCGCCCCGCCAGCCCT